>CM068379.1:17996892-18241479 GCA_034770075.1 Aralia elata
TTCGCTGAGCAAGCACACCAAAACAAATCGAATAAAATATATATAGAAACAAATATTATTCTTTACTTGTATTTTTTTGATAGTTTTACATGGTCTTCTGCTTTATAATTCAATAAATTTGGAAGATAGGCTCTCACTTGTTTATATAAAACGAAATTATATTAACAATTATGAAATTTCTGAATATGATTCAATTCTCGGTTATGACAAAAAAAAAAAAAAAAAAAGAAAGTGAATTGTAATAATATATACTATCCCTCACCTTCTTTTATTAAAATGATGGTCTCAAATTTTTTTTACCTTGCTTGTATGGAGATGTTATGATACCCCACCACACTTATTATCATCAAACAAAAGCGTTTCCAAGCAATTTGCGTTAGACTGTAATTAAGCCCCCCCCCCCCACCCCCACCCCTCCCCCCTTATCCCCACCAATCAGATAAGCATAGAATTATCCAATTTTTGATTTTTGTTTTTCTTTTTTTTGGTCCACTATTTCTAATTACTCATATGGGGAGGAAGGGGGATGAGATATGCAACACTCGATCACCTGGTGGGGTGTTGGGGTTCAAAGTTCGTTCTTCAATGCTAACCATACTGCCATGATTTGTTCCATATATAATTTCATACGGTTATGTTATAATAAAGACTATTAATTTATAATTAATTTTTATTCTATAAAACGGAGTGAGGGGGAAGATGACATAATCACCAAGCTGGGTTTTATTATGTGTATTCCTGGTACATGATTCGTTACCTAATTATGTTCGTACGAATTTCCACCACTCCGTAAAAATAAATATATATTTAATAAAAATTTATAATTTAATTATTTCTTTTCGTTTACGTACTTATCCTTCTATTAAGTATGTTTTTCAATTGCGTTTGATCTCGTGTATTTCACATGCCAGATGTCCGTTGGTGGAAATTAGGTTTCTCTTCCAAATCAAACATCGATTTAAATCACGTTTCCCCGAAAGAATAAGTTATAATACTTATGCTAAATTAATTCTACCATCTTACCTTTATGCTATACATAGAATAGATATTTACAATATAGTTGTTTATATTCTTGTAAGGAATTTGCAACATTATATTATGTTTTATAATAAATCTAGCATTAAAAATGATATATGATCCTTGACAACATGATGTCGTGTGTGACACAATACTTAATGGGCTGTACCTCTTCCAGATCCTAGTCACATTTTTAATGTTGATTTTCTAGGGACAGGATAGGTACAGAAATTGAAAATGATATTTGGGAACCATAACCGCTCCACATAAACTTTACCAGTAAATTAAGTGGATTTAATATGAGCTGTTTCATTTGAGTCCCAATTCAATATATACAGTTAAACCTAATATAATGGATTAATATAAAAACTCTCTAATAATGAAATGTTCTGTTGTGCATTTCTTCAATACTTTTTTATTACATAAGTTCTTGTGGTTGTTTATGGTGTGTGTGTTATATAACTATACTTTAGATATAAATAGATATCTATATATATATATATATTTTTAATGTATATTGAGATTTTATAAATTATAATTCCTTGATTAAAGTCCATAGGTGTCGGAGAGGGTTCCTCTGGTTTTCCATTGAGGTAAAAAAAAGGGAAAAAAAAGCATGGCAACAGTGAAATTCAAATTGGTTGTACTTTGTGAATTTATTGTTTTTTTTGATGTTTGTAACTTTTTTTTTAACACAAAGAAAAAATAAAATATGCGGAAATCATTTATTATTAACTACATTTCATGAGCAAGTTATGGTCTAAGAAACTCAGGCTAATGGGATTATCCTGAGCTCATACAAGAAGTAAGAGAAACTACACAAATGTCCTAATTACCCACAATCACCAATAAGAACAATTTATCTTAAGCGAAACATCTATTTTTTTTTCCTTAGTTTTTAGATAACCTAAATGCCTAGTGCTGTGACAGATTTCGTTGTTTCGAAGGAAAAAAAAAAATGGCATTATAGGTTACAAAACAATTTTTTAATATCTGTTTCAATAATCTAAAATAAAGAATAAAATATGAAAGAAACAAAGCACCTCTTGTTTCCAGTAGTTATTAATTTTATATTATACACTCACGAGATATTACCATAACACACACTCACTCACACACACACACAAAGACAGCCACCATTATATATATATTATATATATATATATAATTTCATTTATATATATATATATATATATATCTATATTTAGACACACACCACATCGTGTGTACCATTTTAATTTATTTCATGATTGTTTATTTTGGTTTGCGAAAGAGAAATTAGAGGTAGGAAGATCAGTTGATATAAAATTTTAGAGAGAGAAAAGTAAAAAATGAATTTTTTGTTATAGAGAAATATGATGAAACCAAATATACATTAATTTATATTTAATTTCAAGCAAATTTAATATATGGGCTAACCCATAACCGCTCATATTCCAGTTATCACCCTCAACTTTGACAATTCACTAATTTTTCAACTCAGTTAAACCCAACTCATATAAATCCAAATTCATTTACGTCCACAGAGTCAAAACCCTCCCCATTTGTTTGGGTCTAAGCATAAAACATAACATAGGCTTAGGGGCATTGGAACTTCTACAATTTTCAAGTTCTATTTTAACCTCCGTTTCACATAAAGAAGGAGTTTCATTTTAACATGTCTGAAGTTAAACAGTCTTCATTCGTTCATCGTAATTCCAAAGCAACCATGAATATTTCAACTAATCCAAAAGTGTTACAACTAATTACAAAATTTGTTGTATATCAAAAATTTACATAAATTCTCAAACAGCACACAGCTTTACAATTTTAAAAGGTGGCGAATTGACTTGTAAAAGTCAAAGATAAAAACTCGTATTGATGAAAAAGTTGTAAAAATAAACTCGATCTTCCAAATTTGAAGCAACCAAAAATAAAATGACCTAGACCTTTTGTGTGTGTATAATATAATCAGTACTGGAGACTCTAAGAGTGAATCCATAACCAATTGCTTGTCATCGACACTATTTCGAACAAATACATTCTCTGATCTGTCCAACAACAGACGATCCAGATTTTAATTTTTTTTTTACCCTTCTCCTGGGAAATTAGTAGCGGATAAACATTTTTTTTTTTAAATCTAAATTTAAATCTTACCCTATATACGCCACAAAAAAATTCCATCTATAGAATTTTTCATCCTAGGAGTATATAAAGACAAGGCAGTACTTTACTTCAAAGTAGAAACAAACAAAGAGAGTATATGCCTTTCTGCATGTTCTTCCTGCATAATCATGTCAAGGAGTCAACGTTTAAAAATACTAGGCATTCTCCTTTCTTTATCTAAGTAGCAGTGCCACACTATATACCGAAAGAAATGCACAAACATAAAGCAACCTTGTATATTTTGAGAAACCGACATTGACAGGCGTATCACAATAAAGGGATAACTAATTTAGAATGGAGGGTAAGTAAACTATTTTGGTGTCGTATACTCGTTATATAAAGTGTGAGCAATTTGAACTCACAACCTTTTTAATAAGCCATAAAATAGAAAATCTATCATATGTTTTATTTCATAAGAAGTTAACAATAGTCTAATCAACGTAAGAATTTTTTAAGATATATGCCATGTAATATGAAGTCTGAGGAATGTTACCCAAAAAGTATCATTCTTTTTCAGCCCATATATCCCGTGGGTTCACTTGGCGCTGAGCATGTGTTAATTTGAGGCAATAACACAATTTAGTATGAAACCAATCCTCTATGTGGACCAACCATACACCATCTGAAAGAAACTCTCACTCTCCCCACTACGCCTATGTCAAAAATTAAAATTTAAGAATTTTTTGCGAGTAGCGTAGTAAAATTGATACAAATTCAAGTGGATTGGTTTATTTGAATAAGTGGGTTAGTTTTAACCTGATTTCAAAAACTAGATTTCAATTCGTCATTCCACAACTAAATAGATTGGTGACAACTTTACATCATACACAAAGAATCCTTAGGTGTGATGGAAGTTCCCTTTATGTTGGTTTGTATGTGCAATGTACCCTGCTGCAAAAGCTTGGGATACCTTACCTACCTCCTATTGTCTTGCACAAATAAAAAAAAGGGATGGGAAGGTTATATTTGAAGAGAAAAAACATAAGGAATTTTAAGCTAACTTAAAAAAAGAAAGTTAAGCAACTCAAGACACCAAATTAGATGTTATTGGCCATTATTATATTATGATAAATAACGTGAACCTAGATTGAAATGAAAAGCAAGTCCTCATAAGGGTTAAACCAGGAATATAAATGTACAGGTTTCAAAGGTGACAGAAAATTTGTTACACAACGCGGTTAAAGGACAACAAATATAATCTATATACACAAAAAAGAAGAACAAAAAAAAAAAAAAAATCCTCCCCCGAATGACAAACAATCTACAGAATTCAGTATTGCCAATAATCCTATCCAAGTAGGATAAAATATAAAGGAAAAAAAACATCGCAGGATGCGATTGACCATAAAGTTACTAAAATATTAAAGTTATAAGTCCAAGTCCATGCAGGGAATGGAATTTACAAACTCCCAATATTGAAGTATATGACCCAACTTATAGAATATATCACACAGAAGCAATCAACCCCTACCTCATATATCAGGAACTGAGAACAACCGACAAAGCTTTAATGCTAACCTTGCAACGTTCTAATTTCCAAAAATTACACCTTGAAATGTGTGTGATGAGCCGAGAATGCTTTTTATTTTTTTAAAAATAAAAGCTATCCCGAGCGCCCGAATCAGTCTTGGAAAGGTGCAGATTTCCATTCCTTTATAAGGCTCACTGGGGGGCCGTGGGGAATAACCATTTCATTCCATGTTTATGGACCGTAGAATCTGAATAAACATGAAAAAAGACTTCACAAAGTGGTAAATATATAAAGTAGAATGTGCCAATGCTCAGGTGAGATGAGGGATTGCCAGGACCTAAAACACATGCACATGGGACTCACAGAAGAGAGAGAGAGGATAGAGAATACCAAAGTAGATGGGGAATTTTCTGTAAAAGGCCGACATCGAAAGGATGACGATAAGCTCGTGCCACAAAGATTTCTTGACGCCAGGCCACTCTGAGCCCGTATGTGGCTTTCGTAAATACTGGCAAAATTTCCATGTTCGTAAGATATGTTTCCATTCCATCAATAGCAAAAACTATAGCGGTCTACGTAGTGGGATCTATTGTTTGATATTCCACAATGTACCCTCTAGTTGTTTGTGTCATGAGGTTGTGGGTGATGAGGTATATATGCCAGCCCAAGAGAGTGCCAAGTGTAAAGCTTAATCCAATAACCATTACCCGCACAACAAATCTGAAAATAAATTTCTTATCAGCAATTCCTTGGTTCATCTATTTCGGGAAAAAAAACAAATATCAAAAAGCTAAGAACAAAAGGACAAAAGAAACGGCAAACGCAATAAGAGATTCCTGAAAACCAGGGTTAAATTTAGATGAGCAAAAATTAAGCAAGACCAAAACTTATCAACCCCGAAATTGGACCTTTGTAACCATTTTTAAAGTCTGCGACAGTCCAATTAAAATGAGCTTTAGTTTTCACCTAATTTTTTGATTTGAAAAGTCCACTAAACAAGAAAGAGAAGATCTTCGAGTCAACCAGTAGAAGACATTTAAGAAGACATTTGTTTCCTAAACCGATGTAAAAGGGACACTTATCCAAGATAGGAATCAATGTGACCGCACAAAAAGAAGTGACAACCCCCATTCGCCACATGAATGTCAAATTCATGCAAAACCTTGCAGGAATACATGCTTCATAATTGGTACAAGTAAATCTTATTAAGCATGCGTGTTCTTCCGCGAATCTCATATCTAGTCCACATGAAGCTAATACCAATGGCAGGGGTAGCTGTATTAATCTTTGAATCTCTAAGTTTCAATAATGCACATCTCATCTTTTACATTCATATATTTCCAAGCTCCATCAAGGTCAGAACAACTCCTTAATACCCATCCTGTCCTATTGATGCCAATTTAGTCAAGGACAAAAACAAACATACTCCACAAGCTTTCTCTGGGAGCTGTGGATCATCTAATTCTACACAAAATGCGCTATCCACCCCAGGATTGAACCTCCATCTCTTTCCATGATAGAGAGAAAAAGGAACTGTAATTCCTCAGAGAGAATTCTCTCTCTAGGAAAAAGAAGAGATAACAAGAATAAGGGATCTGTTTTTAGATAATTCTAAAAGATGCCGCCACTTGATACTGGAAACCATCTCTAAAAAGGACAAAAAAAATCTATATAAAAACAAACCCACTTTAATCTGCAAATCTTGTGCAATGGAGTCCCCATATAGGGGAGGGCAAAATTTTCGGTTTTTACCAAACCGAACCAGTTCGGATCGGCTGGTTCGGGACAACTGGTAACCGGTTCAGGTGGAACCGGTATATACCATTTTCGAGACCGGAAACGGGAAGGGGTTTGGCTCGTTCGGTATATACCGAACTGAGCCAGCTGTACCGGTTACATTAATAATATTTCATTTTTTTTATTTTTTTTTTGGTTAATGTGGAGTTTCCAACCCGCGGGTCGACTAATCTCCCCAGCCCGATACAAAAGCGGTTTGCTACCCGACTTGCGCCGGGGGTACCGTGGCCACAGTAGAGCATTTTTAGTGCCTTCCAAATGTTGCTAGTTAGAGTCGATCCTGAGTCGTCCGGATTTACGGTTTTTTTCCAGGGCGGCTTGCACCACTGTGCCAAATGTTGTGGTTTAATATTTCATTTTTATTCTACTTTCACAGTCTCACTTTACATCCTTGAACCTTTCTCTCCATCTCAGACCATCCTCGAACCTCTCTCCATTTCAGACCTTTCTCTCCATCTCGAATTCATCGATCCATCCTCTCCCACCGACCAAACCTCTAATCCTACTACTGCATGATGCTACTGGTCCACAAGCGCCGCCTCGAATCCCTCAACGGCTCCTCCAAAATCAACTCGTTCGGGGGTCTGAGCTTCGCCGTCTGCGGCCCCATCGGCCGTCTGGCCGTCGGTGCCATGATTGTCCTATCCCAAGCTGGGTTTTGCGTCAGCTACCTCATCTTCGTAGCAACCACCTTAGCAAATATTTTCAATTTCTCAATTAACAATCCCAACTCCAAAATCTTGGGGTTTTCAGCTAAATCAGTTTACATATCATATGGGGTTGTTTTCCTTTCAAATTGGGGTTGAACGCAATTCCAACACTGACCCATTTAGCCCCTCTGAGCATATATGGGGTTGTTTTCCTTTTGTTGTGTATTTTTATTTTTATTAATTTTGAGTTTTTTGTTGTTTTTTTTAAAGCCTGCGCTGGTATATTTTATGTAGATTCGTAGAATGCATTCCATCTGTTTGATAAAAGAACCACATGAGAATGTCATTTGTTGTGCTTAACCAACTACTTAATAATTTATTTCAAAATTGAGTTTCTCTATTCATTATACTCCCTCCGCACCAAAAATGACATGCCACTTTTTAAAGTGTGTTTTTAAGAAAAAATTACTTTGAGGTTACCAAGATTGTTTCTAAAGATAATGAAATTATGTACATTGATTTTGAAGGTGAATTCCCATTTTGGGATGCCTCAAGAGGGAAAAGTCCTGTTTTGCAAGCATTTGGAGGATTCTCTATTTTGTTCTATGGTTTAGGTGTGGCAGTTTATGCATTTGCAGGGATTGGTAATTTGATATGATATTACCATTAGAATCAGAAATGAGAGACAAATCCAACGACCGGTCCAATCGGTACCGGTACCCAGTTTTGGGAGGATTCGGTAACCGGTTTGGTTCAGTCCGGTCCAGTCCGAATCGGTTAATTACCAATAAACAGGCCTAGTCCCATATAAAAAGCATCCCTATGTTACAACTCATGAACACACATATAGAGAAACATTTTGGATACCCAATCTAATACATACATACATACATACACACACACGAATACATACACACATTTATAGAGAGACATTTTGGATACCCAATCTAATTTTCTTGAAGAAACAATTCCCAAAATGATTTTTCTATTGCATGTGAAATTGCATCTCAATTGTCAAATCACATAAAGTTGGCACTACACAGGCTGGAATGTGGTAGACGGTATTGATGGACAACTGGGAGCCTAATTTGCAAATTAAACGAAAGGGTTATACCTACGAATCTGGATGTGCTTTATAAAATCACCATCAACTACTCACTCAACAGATTAGTAATAGCTGATAAATTAAGAAACTCACATAAAAGGTTTTGAGGAAAATCTTGCCATCGAAATCCCAGTCCTTCTGAAGCGCACAACACATAATAATAACCTATGCATGACGAAATCTTCAGTCATAATGCAAGTTAAAATATTAGAAGATTAAAAGAGAGGCTAGAATATACTTACGGAAGAATAAATGTTTGCCATAGTTGCATAAAAGACTAAAATAACAATAGGCTTTATAGTTTCTATCCCAACACAATTATTTATCCACAAGCAATGATGATCCTGCATTGAAAGTTCAATAGTGAGCATAGACTAGATTGAACCAGGGTACTCTTGTTGTCGTGCATTCCCCCCATCGGGTACTACCAGTTTCCAATCGTGGTACGAGAACGGAGATATCTTGTACATTCTACCATAGGTAGTGTTGTTCTAAACCCCAATTTCGTTCTGTGTACCCCGACGAGCCAGACGTCCTGGTAACCATTGAACCTCTACTAATGGTACAGAGGAATTAAATATATTTATTTTTTTACAAAAGAATGAAAAGGTACCCACCATTCGTAAAATACACCTTTTGCAGACGCGGCAATGATGAGTTCGGGGAGGCTTGTATGCAGAACATTTCTCACATTGAGTCAATTGTACATTCTGAAACATTCATCAAGAATTATATTAGTAAGAATCCATACAAAAGATAAGAGGAAGTTTCACATGTTTAAAATGATATGACAAAACAATTCAGAAAGACAGGAATTTTTGTTACCAGTTACTATAGGTGTCAATTGGCAGTTTTTGGGTCATTCCCCCCCCCCCCCCTTTTTTTCCCTCTTTTCCCCTATCTTTTGAAAATTAATACTCCCTCCGTTCTAGGATAAAAGTCTTTATTACTATTTTAGATAGTCCCAAGTTAAATGCCTACTTACCTTAAATAATCTATTTTTTACAATAATTTGCCTATAATACCTTTAGTATTAATTGTCATATTTCTATTCTCAATGCATATTATGGAGTATCACTAGTCATGTGTAGAAAACTATACAATTAAATGAGAATTTAAATATGGACAATTTTGTCATTTAATCCTCTTTCTTAATATGCGCAAAAAGTCAACCAGGACTTTTATCCTGGGACGGAGGGAGTATTAGTCACTGTAGTTTCACTAGTCAAATTAATATTCAGGATGTTACCTATTAATCCGCTTGCCCATTTTCTTTCTTCTTAAAAATGATTGACATTTTCCACTAGAAATCCGCGTTTCAGTTCTATAAAGTGTAACTTCATAATTGGATACATACTGGATATTAATATAACAGAATATCTACAGGGCAAATGACAATCACCGAGAGAGTAATTTCGCCCCTTTACTCATTTAGTAGTTTTATAACTAAAAAGGGACCTAAACTATACCACTCTATAAATCAGCCCATTGTTTCAAACTGAAATTGACTTGTAGGACTGAAGTCGCCACATAATAAAGTCCATGAAGAACCTAGAATTCCTGAAAATACCCTTTAAAATGTGTCAAGTGCTTAGTTATGTAAGAATTTTCTATCCAAAAGGTGGATATCCATTCAAAAAGTTTTTTTTTTTTCGTTTTTTTTTTTGTGGATAAAATATGTCGCAAACAGAATTTGTGACCTACATTCTGCAAATGTGCTAGGAGAAACTTGGAGAAAGTGAGAAGAATTCAGAGAGAGAAGGACATCATTTGAAGATAGAGGAATCTAGAGAGGTAAAGCAGGTACACAGAATTAGAGAGAAGGAATTTAGAGAGAGAAATAGAAAAAAGAAGCAAATTTTATTAGAGGGAACTATCAGATTTCACAATATTCAACGTTTAACACAACCACTTATCTAGCTATATTATAGGCCTCTGTGCCAACTAGCTAAGTGTGACATCATCCACCAATTACTTCTACTAAGATACTAAAAGCTATTACATCATTGCCTAAGCTTAACTAACCACAACTATTTCCTTGTCCTCAAGGATCCTTGGGCAGATTCTTTGAAGCTAGTGTTCAACAGATCATAGAACACATCTGGCCACAACATCTCGCTCTCATTGCTCAATCTTTGCACTGAATTGCTGTCGATTATCCTGCTTCACCCTCTCCACCAAAGCTGTTTCCATCTCCTCAGATCTGAATACAGAAAACTGTTTTCCCTTCAGCAACTTGCACAATTCAACCTTCAGCCACACCATCTATTCTGGAATTTTTAAAACTATATCTGCATCCCAGTCAAATCATTCGAACTAGCAGAACCAGAATTCATATGAGATAAATCAGTATTTGTGTGTTTATCAACCTCTAGATCTGTTTTATTGATCCCCCCCACCACCCCCATCCCCCCACAAATCAAGGAGACAGGATCTTGTCTGAAACCACATGGTTTAAATGCTAGGCCCTGAGAGTCCCTCAAAACTCGCAGTCCATTTAATCTTTCTCAACTTCAGCTCTTACGGCTGGTCAATGATTATATTGCAATTCTTGTAATCTGGCTTCATTTACATTTGGGTAACCCATGCCAGCTGTCAAGACAATTGTACTGCTATCAATGTTGAGCCAGGCTAGCCAGCCAGTGATTGCAGTGAGCAACTGGATCTAACCCATTCAGGTCCATCTAACTTCATCAACGCAAGTGTTGTTTGAAATAGTATGACGCGATTTTCCCTCAAATAATGCACATTCCAAACTCTGAGAAGTGAGAACACTTTCCCATGGCAGTATATTCATAAACATTGAGAGGAACCACGCATGCCACCTACAGTCTGCGGTAAATTAATTGACCAATTTAGGAAATCTCTCGCGCACCAACATAGATGGTCATCTTGAGATGCTATCATAATAGCCATTAAAATAGTCATTCTCATACATTGATTTCTCATCGTATACAGGGGCTCAAATATACAAAAATTCTTCATCATCCTCTGATCTTGTCAAACATAATGACTGATGTCATTAATGCATTGGCTGAAATATCTATCTCAGCCTTCTCCCCTTCCAACAGGTCATCCATCTATCATGGATCTTTCATCATAAATTGGCAGCTCTCATATCTTCTCCTCCCAAATCTTCAACATTTGAACCAAAAGGATTTTAAAACACTCCATGACAACTCAAGTTATCTTTAGCACAAGAATAGTACATAACTCTAATCATTTTTGTTCCATCAGTGCACAATTTGTCCGCCTTTTCTTCAAAGGACTGAAACCTCTGCACGTAGTAAGCTTTCTAAAATTTATTCGACATTGCACATCATCCCTGACAATTTTGATGTATCTTGAGCCTTCCAATATTGATTTGTGATAAGCACTAAGTCTAAAATTTGTTTTCCTCAAAAAATTGTACCAAGTCCTAGAAATAATACTGCAGACCAGCCTCCAGAGGTAGACAAGACTCTGACCATCAACTAAGAAACTCAGAACACTTAGGGTTTGTCTGGTAACTGATCTGCTTTCATGTTTCTACTTTCTATTTCTGTTTTCATATGTTTTAATGAGTGGAGATATAAATCAGACACACTAGTGGGTAACTACGTTTAAACATTTAGTTTTATTCTATTATATAAAGATATGAAGTTCTAAATTTTGTTGTACACAAAGAATTGATGTCTGGAGCTCATTAAAGTTAGAATGGCTCCATATATTGCCAAAACTGAATAAGAAAGTATTAGATATGATATACATTGTTGGTGCCTCTTTCTAACAGCTTAAGCTTTTAGATGAGTTGGTTATTGACTTATTGAACATGGTATCAGAGCTCTAAGTGTGCAAGGTCTTAGGTTCAAATCTTCCTAACCGCACGTTGCCTTTATAATTAATTAAATAGTGCAAATGCACTTTAATTTTTCCCTTCTCTATAGAATTGCATTTAAAGGGGAGTATTAGATATGATAGACATTGTTGGTGTCTCTTTCTAACAGCTTAAATTCCCTTCTCTATAAAGTTGCATTTGAGGGGGAGTATTAGATATGATAGACATTGTTGGTGCATCTTTCTAACAGCTTAAGCTTTTAGATAAGTTGTTAGTAACATCAAGTTTTGGTGTTTTTAGTTTTTGCTGCCAAAAAGAGTTTTTCTTCCACTTTTTGAAGCAAAAACAGTTACAACGTTTTCTGCTACTGATTTCAAAAAGGTGAATATAGAAAACAAAAAATTGGAGGTAGAAGCAATTACCAAATGAGTCCTTACCATTCTAAATCAGCGCCACTAATAGGTGAACTTCTCTATACCCTATTGGACGACTCTTGTTAAAATCAAGTAACCCCTCTCTTAAGAATTCACCTTTACCTAGATAATAATTCTCTGTTTACAACAACTCTCACTAATTTCTAGGCAATTCTATCCAAGGTAGCATCTTCCATCACAAACTACAACTATAATACTTTACTCTGATTTCAAGTGTTATATACCGACCACAGTACAACAACACACTAATATCAAAATGTTAGGAGCCTCAAAACTGAATGATGGAACATGTGAAATTAGGAGATATAACCATCTGGAACCATTAAGCAACCTGAAATTTGTACAGGGATCACATATGTCACTTTAACCATAGACTCCCAGTCCCACTCATCGGACTATATATCCTCTTCACCACTAGGCAATTCAAGAGGCTATGAATATCCTAGTCTTCTTGAGCACGTATATTTTTTAACAGAGCTCATATGTTTTAATTAACCAAACCATGGCCCCAAGATTCCAACTGAACTACCTCACCTGCAAGAAATGACATATATACCTAATAACATATGAGTGTTTGTGATCAAACACGAGTAAGAACCCAGAATTAAAGACACCAGCAATGGCAGCCGGCAAGCCCCAAAATTGATGATGAAATTGCCAATTGGGAGAGAAGGAGTTTAACGTTGAAAATGGAGGATAGGCTGACAACACAGTTTTGGTTTAAGCAAGGAAGCCGACGACGTTGTTCAGTTTAAATTATAAACCCCCAAGAAAGGTCATGCATTGTTGTGCGTGGAGAGTCCAGACCGTGTTTGCATGAGCTGCAATTCTGCTTTTGTCATTTTTCAGTAGTTATCTTGATTCCATTTTTTCATGTGATGTGATCATGTGTATATGTACCGCATAATTGAAGAAGCATAGCATAAATGAAGTAATTAGATATTTTTCTCTTATCTAAATTTTCTTCTTCTCTTAAACTCTTTTTTTTCCCTCATGTTATCCCATATTATGTTTCAATTTGTTCCACCATTATATATAATTTATTTATTTTTTATTATTTTTACTTTTTTTTTTTGTTTTTGTGTGTGTGTGTGTGTGTGTGTCAAACTATATGTTTATACCTGATAGTTACATGGACATCTAAGGTAGTTTTCTAATGTAGTTTTTCGTTGTTCCTAAAAACACAATACTTTCAATATTTCAACAGTAGAATGGAGTCGGGATAGTTATAAGATAATTGAATTTAATTGATTATAGGAATCTCCTAAATTCATATAAATACATAAAAATAAAATAAAAAATACCATCCAATCACACAATCTGAACTCAATTTCAAATCAAATTAATTCCAATCATTTAATTATAAGAAAACACCAATACAAAACACATGATTCCTAAAACAAAACGCAAATTGAAGTGCTTGTGATGGCAAAATAAAACTTACACCTTCTCTTGGATGTCCTGATCTGAGGAGGTCGCTGTGCTCGAATATCAGGCACAAACCCAGAGAGGGACCCGAACACCCACCGCGAGGATCGGTTAAACACACAGATGTAAGAAAGATAAGAGGGTGGAGAAAGAAGCCAATAGAGTGAAGATATAGAGTGTTTAAGGAACGCAGCTGAGGTCCCTGTAACCCTAGCCCAATCTTCAAGGAAAATGAAAATTGTAAATATAATAATATGACAACGGCCACAAGCACAAACACTGAGAATATGGGAATTGATAGAGAAATGCGTCTCGAACTTCATTGAATTCTGGTATCGACTGTCTTTAATCAAGGAGTGAACTGGGAAGTTGCCGGAGAGAGGTGGCTTTCAGAAGTCCTATAATGTAATACCGAATATTTGTTATTTCATGTTGCTCTGTTTTAAGGACTAAGCATATTAAAAATGAAGTAGAACGAATTAAGATCCAAATAAAAATAAAAATATGAAACAAGCTTTGGTTTTTCTTTAAATAAATAAATCAAATTTTACTATTAAGGTATGTGCGGAGTACTATCATTGAGTTATATTTAGAATATTGTTTAACACTGTATCACAATGGTGTTTAGACCTAAGAATTTATTGGCGCGCAAGG
This sequence comes from Aralia elata, assembly GCA_034770075.1. NCBI lineage: Eukaryota > Viridiplantae > Streptophyta > Magnoliopsida > Apiales > Araliaceae > Aralia > Aralia elata. Next base: position 18,011,411 of record CM068379.1, read on the forward strand.
GATTCTACAGGTCATCCCAATTCATATCATTAAATTTAAGAGTTTTGAGAACAGTGTAATAAATATCATCCAATTAAAAAACAGAACACTTTTGTATAACCCCTGTTCCATCTTAAACACGAATTCCGAACCGTAGGCAGATGACTCCGAGGGTCCGGAATTATATATTTAATACTCCTCCGTATCAAATTAATACTACTCAGTTTATGACTTTTTAAAATCAGAATTGATCAATTTTTAAAATTAATATCTTTTTACTAATTTTTTGCTAAAATATAGGGTGAAGAGATTATTGACCAAAAGAAAGTCATATAGCAATTTTATTACTAACCCCCAATTTTTATAAATTTTGAGAAATATATTTATATATGGCTTAATTTAGTTAATTCTAAAAATCGTCATTGTTTGACTTAAAAAAAGTTCATAGAACTGAGCCAAATTTAATTTTGGGACGGAGGAAGTATTATTTTTTTATGTTAAATAAAACTACTTATTAATATTCGCTAGTTGAAGTTAATCTTAATTTAGTTTCAAACTTCTGCCTTTAATTTACGCCATCAACTTCCCTCTAGTCTTTTTGGCCGGGCTATCAAATACTATCCATTCTATAGACATAACAAAGTATGACAATGTTTGAAAATGTAACACTAATAGATAGGAGAGATTGATAAAGTGATCTATATTTTTGCAAAGAGCAGATTTTAAAACGTTTTTATGAACTTCTTTTATTATTTTGAAGACAATGTTAAGTGTTTATTGTATTTGAGAATACTGTAAAGGTATTTTATTATATTCCAAAATAGACTTGAAATCAATTTTCGTTTTAAATATTTTAGTTGTTTAAGAACACTTAAAAAATATATGTAGAAAAAGAAAATAATAAACACAATGGGATCAACCGAACGCTGATTAACATAGTGGTCAAGGTCTATGAAAGCAAAGACCCATAAAAAAACCAGGTCTTTTTTAACGCCAAGCCCAAAAAAAACTTCGCGCGGCCCACTTAACAATCCAGTTAGCGGGATGACCTCAAAAAATAAAATATATATAGTATATTGTTTGATAATTTTATTTTTATACTTTTCCACGATATATGCGATTAGATTGTTAAGTAAAAATTGGATTAAAATTATTTTATATTTGAAGATACAAATTAAATAAATTATCTTAAGAAAATCTTTTATAAATTTTATTGCTCTCTATCTTTCTCCTCTCTGCCCCATCCGTCTCTCTATATAATGTACATATATGTTAGAGTCTAGCATGATAGAATTTGATGAATGGATATGAATTAAACAGTATATTTGTTTAAGTAATATTTTGTAAATTCCTGAGAATTGATAAATATGATGTAATCAAAGACTTAGAATAATGTAAAGGATCAAACTTATTAGGTTGATCTTTAAGAGCCTAAAGTTGATGTAATAGATGAATCAGGATTGAGATTTGATCGAAAAATCAAGGTTTTTAATTGATTAAAAAAATGATTGGTATAAGGTTATCTTCTGGAATTTCGTAATATAAGTAAAAAGCAAGGATCACAGAGTAAACTAGTACTTGTCGTAGAGCATTCAAAGTAATTTGATCACAGAGTCTGAAATCTAGATGCAAGCTCGATAAAAGCAGTTCACCGGTCAAGATTGTTATAAGTGAAGATCAGATCGAGAGTGGACAGTAACACATCGATAGAGTTAAGTCAAGATGTGTAGAGCCTGTAGATAAAATTCGTTAGAGTCTAATCCTAAAGATCGGTAAAGTAAAGAAAATGGATCGCCAGAGTGACTCAAGGATCGTAGAGAGCAAATCGTAGAAAACCAATCGTAGAATGTCTCTCAAATCGTAGAGAAAGCTTCGTAGAGCAGAACATAGAGTTCAGATCTCAATACTCTACGGTCTTCATGAAACTCAACGATCGACCAAATTTGTAAAGCAAATCAGGACTGACAAAGAACTGACAATAAGGAGCGTTGCAGATTAAAGAACTTAAGACATTACCAAACATCCTTGGTTGAAATCGAAGATCAGAGCATGTTTGTGTCTAACAGCTAGCTTGGTGATGTGACAGCACCCACGTGGTTGGTGAAGCAATAGTCTGATGTGACAGGTCAAAGCCATAAAATAAGCTAACACAAAACTCCTGAAGGTCAACATCAAGGATCCTTGAGTATCGTAGCATTAAATGCTCAACGAGAACCTTGCAACGGGAAGGTCTCATGAAGGACTATAAAAGAGTATGAGGATTCAAATCCAAGTAAGAATCACCAAGTACAAAGTCGAAACTCTGCCAAGGCTAAAAGAGACCTACTCTACGAACTTAGAACGACTTTTTCTGCTAGTAAGTACATTAGAAGCTGTGCTCAACGCCGCTTAATAGCATCTCAAACAACAACATTATTTACTGTGATTTAATATCTAAGTGACAATATTCCAAGTCTAAGTGACTTAAAGAGATTTTTGTGATCTGGACTAAGTGTCCCAGTCTTAGTGACTAATACCGAGACTTAGTGACTCGAAAGAACCTTAGTGGTTCAGTTGTAACAGATCTTAGCGATCTATATCCTTAGTGGATTTCCTACTCGTAGAGTAAAAGAGTGGACTAGGAGTTATTTATACTCTAAACCACTTAAAACATCATGTGTCATTTACTTTCTGTATTTACTTACTGTTCTATAACTGTTATATTTGTTTGTGACTTACATCCACAAATAACTAAATTCATAACTGTGATTTCATCATATCTTTAAGGAGATTTTGTGATAACCCAGATTTTCGAAAATTATTAAAATAAGAATTTAATAAAATTCTTATTATGAGATGTGCCGAGCTTTAATGTATAAAATATATGTGTTATACATATATGTATGTGATTTATGTGAAGAATTTAATATGTAAGAACAAAATATATACATAAGTATGGAAATTAAGATTTAATAGTGGATTTAATTATTAAATTAGTCAGTTGAGAACTTCGTGAAAGGCGCTACAGGACGAAGGAATTGTGGAGGGCAAAAGAAATTAACTAAATAATATTAGTTAATTTAAATTAAGTTGAAAATTTTATTATGAAATAATAAGATTTGAATATTAAATCCTTGAATGGCAATAGAGTTATTATGAATTAAATTTCATAAATGATGTTTTTTTAAACAAGTGAATTAATGATGGTATTTTCGTTTTAATAAGTATGAAATTAGGGAATTAATTAAATTTATTATATTACATATAAAAGTAATATGTTTACAAAATGACTTAATATATTTTATTATGCCAAATGAATATAAGTTACAAATAGAATGAGATAAATAGTTTACTAATTGGAAATTAGTGAACTAATATATTTGTTAACGGAATAAATGCTAGTTATTCCAATTAATTAAGTTGTTATACAAATAGTATTAAATTAATTATGTATCAATTACATATTAGTGAAATGATTTCCACATATATTTACAAATATATAAATCATCAAATGATGATATACTGAAATTGCATATAAAATGTAATATATGAAATGGCTTAATATTTTGAATGATGTCAATTGAATATAAATATGAGATGAGATAGTTAGTTTATTATTTGAAAATGAGTGAATTTGAATATTCATTTTGAGGAATAAAATAAAGAAAATTATTTTCTTAATATATAAGGATATAATAATTGTATTATACTAATGGAAAAGAAGGAAAAGAGAAGGAAAAAATAAGAAGAGAAAACTTTTGGAATTCTCCAAAACTTTTCAAATTCGTAACTTATATCTCTATTATTAATTAACCATGAATAGGAAATTAAAAGGAGGGAATAAGTGAATGAGAGTTTTCTTCCTAAAAACCCATTCACATTCTCAACTTCTCTCTCTCACTCTTAGACTAAATGATGAATGGAAGGAGAAAGGGTTTGCAAAACTGATGAAAAGATAATAGAGGGGTGGAAGAGCAAGGAATTCCTAAGCTCTATAAATTTACCCACCCTAAAACACTTGCCAATCTTTGTAAGTATATTCTACCCGAGAGAAACTAGTAAGAGAGAGTAAGATGGGTTTACTGTGAAAAATTAGGAGAAAGCTTTGGAAGATTATGGAGGAAGAAGGAAGGGCTTGAGCAAGCATCCTAGATCATCTAGCTGATCAAAGGAGGAATTAGAAATCAATCTTGTAGCAAGGAATTCAATCAAGAGGTAATTTTTTTTTCTCTTGTTATGTTATATATAAAAGCTATATATTAGAATTGAAATATATAGTTGAAAGTCTGTGTTGGTATCTAAAGAGATGATTTCCATTGGAAATCTAGATTAGAGTATAATTAAAACTCTATGAATCTGAACTCTTAAAGTCATGTCTTTTTGTTGTTTGATAGTTTGTTTAAACGAAGAAATTTTACTAAAAACATGAGAATTAGTATTATTTTGTAATATATAGGTATGAACTGTGATTATGCTAATCTGGTCAGATAGAGCCTAAGAAGATCGATGAAGCTATGGAAGATTCAAGCTGGATTGAAGCTATGTAAGAGGAGCTGAATCAGTTTGAAAGAAGTAAAGTTTGGAGGCTAGTCCCAAGACCGAAGGATCATCCAGTCATTGGCACCAATTGGGTTTTCAAAAACAAGATGGATGAAGCTGGTGTGATCATAAAGAACAAAGCAAGGCTGGTGGCTAAAAACTATTCACAGGAAGAATAGATCGACTATAACGAGACCTTTGCTCATGTTGTTAGATTGGAAGCCATCAGAATGTTCCTAGCCTATGCAGCCCACATGAAGTTCAAAGTCTTTCAAATGGATGTCAAAAGTACTTTCCTGAATAGAGAACTTCAAGAAGAGGTTTATGTCGAACAACTTCCAGGTTTTGTCAATCCAACTTATTTAAATTATGTCTATAAGTTAGATAAAGCACTCTACGGTTTAAAGCAAGCACCGACGACATGGTATGAAACACTCACTACTTTTCTTATTGAAAATGGATTCACTAGAGGTAGGGTAGACACTGCATTATTCCTTGGAAGGCAGATCTATGTAAATAATATCATTTTTGGTTCTACTAACGAAAAATTGTGTGAGAGATTTGCCAAGTTGATGTAGAGTAAATTTGAGATGAGCACGATGGGTGAGCTGAACTTCTTTCTTGGACTTCAAGTAAAGCAGACTGATGAGGGAATCTTCATCAACTAAGCCAAATACATCAAAAATTTATTTAAGAAGTATGGCATGGAATCAGCTACTCCCATGAAGACTTCAATGGCCTCTGCAACCAAACTTGACAATGATGAAAATGGTAAAAGTATTGATATAACTCAATACAGAGGTATGATAGGATCTCTCCTATATTTGACTTCTAGTAGGCCATATATTATGTCCTCTACTTATATTTGTGCTAGATTTCAGGCTAATCCTAAGGAATCCCATTTAGTTGTTGTTAAAAGGATTTTCAAATATCTGAAGGGCACTCTATATTTGGGATTGTGGTATCCTAAGGAGTTTCCCTTTGATCTAATAGGATATTCAGATGCAGATTTTATAGGATGTAAGATTAACAGAAAAATCACTAGTCGTACATGTTAACTGTTAGGCAACAGACTTGTCAAATGGTTCAACAAGAAACAGAACTCAATGTCAACTTCAACTGCAGAAGCTGAGAACATTGCTGTTGGTAGCTGCTGTGCTCAAATTTTATGGATGAAGAATTAACTGGCTGACTATGGGTTTGATTTTAAGTCTATTCCTATATTTTGTGATAATACTAATGAGTAGGTTTTATACTTACAAATTAAGCACTTTTAACATTGAGAAATTGTATGTTCATGTTTGTTTTATATTAATTATGTTGTGTTTTGTGGCATTTTATAGAATTAGGTAAAGAAGGGACTTGTTTGGCATTTCAGGGCAAAAGAGGGGCAAAATGGTCATTTGTCCAGTATCGACGCCGCAGCGCCGCTATCAAGCCTAAGCCCGGCGCCGCAGCGCCAGGTCGGATCTTCGTAACCCAGTATCAGCGCCGCAGCGCCACTAAATGAACTATATGCCGGCGCCGCAGCGCCGGTCTGCTGCTTTTTGAATTGTTTATGCTGATTGGCTGTCCCGAAGTGATTGTCTCCTCTCCTTTATTCATTTTACCGAGCTTTCTTCTTCTCTATGCTATTGGTCATCTTGGTTCAGGGGAAATGGAATTAAGAAAGGATAGATACATATTATTCCTTCTTGGTTACTCAAAATTGCTAGCCGACAAGAAAAAGGGATATGGAAGAGAGAGAGAGAGGGCGACTATTATTATCATCCATCAGCCTCACCTTTGAGGATTATCTCGACCATTCAGAAGAAAGGAAGAACACAGAGAGCTGCACATCACTTCCTTCGGAGCAAACAAAGCAGAAAAGGGTTGAAACTTTGTAGCAATTGTGGAAACATTGCAACTAAGTGGAACCCTAATTACCTACACGGAAGGGAGATTATTCACTATCAAAGGGAGTTTTTGAGATTAAAATTATTCATATATAATTTAGTTTCTCTGCTTTCCTTTGATTATTGTATAATCCAATGATATTTATGAAAGTAGTATGCACACAAGCCAATCATATTTGATATGATGTAGCATATACTTTATAATCTTATTCGTTTGTTAAAGACATTTTACTTTATCTACATGATGCTGTTATATTGAATATGATAAACCCATAGTTTTGAGCAATACTTTTAGAATCATGATGGTGATCATGCCGCTAAATGGATCTTAAATTCCCCAGATAGCATCACAAACAACAAATTCCGTTCCTAATCGATGGATTACTAAAAAGGCGGATTAGTGGAAATCCCCGGATAAGATTAGTACAATACTGTTGCTTGCTCTTGTGAAGAGGATGAGTTGATCTCATAATCATTTATTGTGGAGGACACTAAAAGCAAGTATTTAGGGATGCTTATTAGAGAATAAAGTTTCACTAAACATCATGGCTTCCGCTAAGGAATAACCTAATGGAGTTTTAACTCGCACTGTCAATACGAGAACATTCCTCTAGTGATAGTAGTACAAAGTGATTCCTTGGGACTTGAGATCATCATAGTAATCGCTTAGTGGGTATAATGAGATGTACTTTTTTTTTATTTTTGGGGGGTAACATGTCCCTTAAAGACCTTTAGGGTATATCAAAGGGTTATGATTGGGTATAATAAGTTATACATAGAGATAAGGTGAATGAATCAACAAAGAATTACTAACCACTATCTAAGTAAAAGGGAGAGAATGTCCTCAATGGGAATTCGATAAATGACTGACTACAGAAGTCTTATTGGGCCAACAGTTTCTAATTTGCATTAACAGAAGTTGTGCATTTGAGAATCGAAAATTACATATAATTAAATAAAAATAAGACTTGACAAGAGTAATTCCATGTCTTATACTTTATTAAAGTTGGGACATTGTATGGTAGACAGGATTGAATTGTACGGTAACTATTCACTATACCTGAAAGGTTCTTTTGTGAATTAATGTTGGGAAATCTATATTTATCTGGAAAGTCGTATGATTACGCATAAGGGGGCTTACCCTTATTTAGTAGAATACAATATTTATTTTATATTAAATGAAATTAAATAATTTAAATTCTATTTATTTAAAATAAGATTAGAATTTGTATCTAATTAATTTATTTACAACCAACCAACAACCCCACGTTTAAATATGGAGAACCTAAAGGGAGTCACATCACTAACATCCTGCAAAAGGAAAATATTTGTTTAAGAAGTAAATGACAATAATTATAAAAACTAATAAAGTTAAGTGTATTTAATTTAATTCTATGTAGATAGAAATCGACAAAATTAAATAGCTTAAATATATTATTAATTTACATATTTTAAAAATATTAATAAAAATAATAAATTAATAGAGTAGGAGTCTTGTTATTATTATTATAATTACCATTTACTATTATTTAAATGTCCTAATAGGGATTGAGAAATTAATTAATAGAAAGTGGTCACTACTCTCATAAATTATTCCTAATTAGGATTAGGAAGTTTTTTAATTAAGTTAAAGGAGTTTAATTAAAATAAAACCCTAATCCAAAAAATAGTTTTAGGGAAGGGGTTCCTCTAATATCCCTATCAAATAAGAGGAGTCTTATCATGATTTGGGGTTAGACAGTTACACACTCTTCCATAAGAATTAGAAAGAGAGAGAGTACTTGCAATTTCTATAGAGATAGAAACTAGGGTTTTGCCAACACCCATATTCTTGAACAACTATTATTCCTTAGTGGATCACCTCTAGAGGCCAAACACTTTGGTGGTTAACGTTGATCAAAGGAAGGAATTTAATCGGTGGAATTCGAGAAGAACGCGAAGGATTTGGAGGTGAACTTGTATCTGTGGAAGCATGGTTCTACAAGGGTATGATTCTCATACTTTATCTCTTTCGTTTAATTGATAATTGAGCACATGGATGATCATGGTGATGGTTTGTATGAAAAATTTTAAAATCCGTTTTATCGCGCTTCCGCACTATTTATGTAATTTGATTGCATGTTCGCGCTATATATAAACCTAACAGTGGCATCAGAGCCTAACCTCCTTGTGCTAATTATCAATTATTATGATTCCATGTATGTATGGGTATGCGATTGGATCGATTTTCTGGGCAACGTAAAAATTTTCGAAGTCTGCTACGCGGCGCGGCCGCGCCGCTTCTAGTTCATTCTGGAGCGCGGCCGCGCCCGAACCCAGAAAACGTTTCTGGGGGTACAGCGCGACCGCGCCGCTCCTAGTTCATTTTGGAGCGCGGCCGCGCTGGTCTGCAGATTTTGAAAATTTTTATTTTGATTTTATTTATTTTCCAATTAAGATAAAAGGTTTATTTTGAATTGTAATATGATTAAAATTAAAAGTTTTTATTTTAACTTGGAATGAGATTCCACGTTAACTAGAATAAAGGAGTTTATTCATATATGGAATAAGATTCTATGTTTCCTAGAATAAAGGAGTTTATTCACATATGGAATATGATTCCATGTTTCCTTAAACATAAAGATGTTTATTTTGATAAGGAATATGATTCAACATATTTTATTTTTCAACAATTTTAAGTTAAAATAAAAGAGTTTGTTTTGAACTTGAAATTGGATTCCATGTTAATTGAAATAAAAGAGTTTATTTTGATTTGGAATTTGATTAAAAATAAAGGAGTTTATTTTTATTCAAAATTGGATAAAATAAAATAAATAAGTTTATTATGATTTAAATTTTGATTAAAATAAAGGAGTTTATTTTGTTTCAAAAATTGGATTTCTGTAAACTTTCAATTGCCCATTTAATGATATCAATGCATATATAGAATGGTTTTATTATTCATGAGATGAATGTTATTTATTGATACATATGGAGATATGTATGATAATAAATAGGGATTGATTATGGACTACTGACCAATGTGTGATTGGATTTATTTTAGTGAATACTTGAATGAATGGGTTTTTATAAATGAGGTCTGCGTACCTCGTCTTCTCTAGTTTTTATTGATGTAAATTCTATCTTCCTCTTATGTACCTCCCCTTGACTGCTGATCAAGGTTTCTATTTATTATAAATAGTTTATGTAATAGGTTTAGTTAGAATTACTTGAAGAATTGGAGACAAAGGAGTAAGGAGCGCTTGAAGACCCGTTTGTAATGGAGCCCGGGTTTAAATGTAATAGTTATATTTAAATTTTGTTCTTGCACCCTAGGTTTGACCTTTTGGTTCACTTGGTGGCTCTAGTGAACCAAACTAGAATAAAAGTCCATAATCAATCCGGGTAGAATATAGTATTCTATATGTGCATGCTTACTATGTATATATTGTATATTATACAACATGCTTTGCATGTTAAATAATATGACGCGTATTTTATATATATATGTGCATGCGCGCTAAACAAGATGAGACAAATAATAACAAACCCCTCAAAGAAATTATATTAAGTCCTAAGCGTTCAAAGATATTTGGAATATCGAACGTCGCCTTCTAGCATGGTAAAGCAATAGAGTATTAAATATTTAATATGAGTTTGTTGTGTCACCACAAGGCAAGTATTAAATATTTAAGATGTTGCATTATCACATTTGATGCTTATACATAGACTGAACGATGCTGTTTTGTTGTGTCACCACAAGGACATTGTTTTTCTTTCGAATATATGGAAGTGCTAGGATGGACTTAACTTGGATAATTTTGATTCGGATGTGTCACCACTTGATCAAAATAATCTAAGAGGCAAAATACAAGGAGTTACATAGAGATGTAATTGACAATAGTTGTCTACCTATTTATTTATATATCGTTTGTTGTGTCACCATAAGGCTATATACATTTGAAATGAGATCCTTAGTCTCACTAGCAAATCTTTAATTAGAATTGCCGAACTATATAATGAGGGTAATATAGTTTGATGAAAATAGTGGGAGATACCAATTTAAAATAAAGACTTAATTTATTTTGGTAATTAATTAAGGAATGAATGTATGCTAAAATGTTGTTTACAGAATTTTACAATGTCTAATTTAATATCACTGCGTAGCATATTAGATGCTAATTAACCGGACCAAATTACACGGACTAGTTAAAGAATTTGAGAATAGTTCTCAAGGCTGAAAAGCTATCTTATGTCCTTAATATGCCTATCCCTGCAATGGTTGCAGACAATGCCTTTGAGAAAAAAATTGCTACTTTTAGAAAGTAGTAAAATGATGCACAGTTGGCTCAATGCATCATGCTCGCATCCATGAGTAACGAGCTTCAGCGTCAGCATGAAACTATGGATGCTCCTACTATACTCCTGCAACTTCAAGGAATTGAAGGGTGAGGAAAGTAGGAATATTAGATATCAGATATCTAAGGAGATCTTCCGATCTAGAATGACCGATGACACTACAGTACAGACAAATGTCCTAAAATGATCAATCTGATTGAACAATTGGGACAACTGGGTTTTAATGGATGGAGAGTTGATCCAAGATTTGATCTTGCAATCACTTCCAGACTCTTTCTCACAAATTGTTGTGAATTTCACATGAACAAACTATATGTCAGCCTGCCTGAGTTGCTTAAACATGTTGAAAATAGTAAAGAGTCACTTTCCAACCAAGAAAGACCAAGTCTTACCGGTAGATGATTCTTCCAGGTAGCGGAAGAGGGCCAAAGGATCTTCTGAAAAGAAGAACAATTCAAAGAAGGTATATGGAAAGACAATAACTAAGGACACTAAGAACAAAACTGATGCAAATAGCAAAAGAGTTTGCTTCCAATGCAATAAGCCTGGACACTGGAAAGGAAACTGTAAGGAGTATCTTACAGAGGCTAACCAGAAGAAGCTTAGTGAAGCTTCGGTTACGGATATGGGTTTGTTCATAATTGAAATAAATTTTTCTATAAGTCAAGGTTCTACTTGGGTATTGGATACCGGCTGTAGTTCTCACGTATGCAATCCAATGCAGAGACTAAGCAGAAGTAGAAAGCTAAACAAAGAGTAAGTAATCTTATGTGTGGAATGGAGCAACGGTTGCTAGCATTGCCTACGGACAAGTCTATTAAGTTAATAAAGTTGTTATTATGTTCCAGTTCTCTTTAGAAACATTATTACTTCCGTTGTTGGACAAGGAAGGTTTTGGTATTATATTTAAGAACAATTGTTGTTCTATTTATAATGATAATGTTTTGTATGAAACTGAAATATCACTTGATAGACTTTGTAAACTTGACTTACATGAAAAATAATTTTGCAAATTGAACAAACTTGTAAAAGAAAAAGGAGATGATCATTCAAAGAGTTGAATATGTGTATTTGATGAAATACAAGTCTGAATCATTTGAAATGTTCAAAGAATTCAGAAGTGAAACAAATTGACAAAGTATTAAGATTCTTTGATCAGATCGAGGAAAGAATACTTGTGCAATGAGTTTTTAGATCATCTCAAAATGGTATTTTGTCATAATGGACACCTTCTGATACGCAATAATTGATTGGTGTATCTAAAAGGAGAAATTGTACCTTGTTGGACATGGTGCAGTCTATAATGATTTTTACTGACATTCTAGTATCCATCTAGGGTTATGCCCTAGAAATGGCTGCATATCTACTAAATAAGGTAACCTCAAAAATCCGGCCCCAAGACTCCATAAAAGTTATGGATAGGGAGGATTCCTAGTCTTAAGTATGTTAAGATAAGGGGTTGTCCAGCTTATGTGAAAAGGTTTCAAAGATAAGTTTGGGATAATATCTGACAATTACAGATTTGTGGGATATCCTAAAGAAAGTTTAGGGTATTATTACTATAATCCTACACGCTGCCTTCTTAAATAAAGGTGTTTATCATTGAAGGAGTTAGTGGGAGGGTAATAGATCTTGAAGGAGTTCAAGAACCACAAAGCATTTTAAGTCAAACCGAAGAACCTGTAGATAGACCTATTGTACCACAACCGAATCGTAAATCTGGAAGAGTACCGAAGATACCTGGGAGGTATGGATTCATCATAAAGGATGATGATGAGGTACGCATCATAGAGGATGATGATCCAGTTATATACGATGAGGCTATGAGTAGAAGACACTCAGAGAAATGGCAGATGGCCATGAAATTCGAAATGGACTCCATGTATGAGAACCAAGTATAGACTCTGGTTACTCCACCGAAGGGCATAGTGCCCAGAGTGTGAATATGGGTCTTTTAAGAGAAAGACTTGGGCAAATGGCAAGGTAGAGACCTATAAGACCAGACCTATTTAAAAGGTTTTTCAAATCAAGGAGTTGACTGTGATAAAACCTTATTACCGGGTAATGCTCAAGTCCATTTGGATTTTACTTGCGATTGCAACTTATTACGAAATCTGGCAAAATGGATGTGGAGACGTCCTTCCTCAATGAAGACTTGAGGAGAATGTATGTATGATACAGCCAGAGGAATTTGTTTCAAAGGTTGAAGCAAATCGTGTTTTAAGCTACAATGATCCATTGATGGATTGAAGCAAGCTTCTCAAAAATGGAACATTCGTTTTTGATGAGACAATCAAAAGAGTTTGATTTTATCAAAAACGAGAATGAACCTAGTGTGTACAAAAGGGTCAGTGGGAGCACTGTGACATTCCTGGTATTATATGTTGATATACTACTAATAAAGAATAACACACCAATGCTACAATCAGTAGAAATAAAATTATCTAAACATTCCTCAATGAATGACTTGGGAGGAGCATTCTATAAATTAGGGATACAAATATATATAGATAGATTTAAAAGGATGTCCGGCTTGACCCAAGGAACGTATAATCATTTGATGCTAAAGGCGTTTAGCATGGCAAACTCCAAGAAAGGTCTCATGATGATGAGCCATGGAGTGTATTTCTCTAAAATTGTCCCTAAATGAAAGAGAGATCGCATGAGTTACTATCATGTATATAATGAATATACTAAGCCTGATGTTGATCAGTCATATTCTGGAGAAGATCACTGTAAGACAGTGATAAACATCTTTAAGTACTTAACCGGTATTGAAGATGTAATCATAATTCATAGTAGGTTTGAATTAAAACTAGAGGGCTAAACAGACTCAAGTTTTTCAGACTGACCAAGACGATAACAAATCCACTTTAAGGTAAACGTTACCTTGAAAGGTGGTACAGTGAATTGAAAAGGTTCCAAACAGCAAGGAGTTGCTGGTTTAGTGACAAAGACAAAGTATATAGCTGTAAGTTGATTGTTTGGATGAATAGTTCATTACAGAACTAGGAATAGTTCCTAAGTCTCATCTTGGATTCAAACATGTATTACGACACTTTCATTTGATTAGTGGAATCATTGAAAGAAGAAAAGTCACTATAGAGATAGTGGACTCTCGAGAACAACATTGCATATCCATCTACTGAAGCTTTATCCAACAGCAGGATGATCGTCACTTAGAGAAGAAGGGTATTAGATATCATGGCGATTGTCTTTAGTGCAAGTGGGGGATTGGAAGTAGTATGCACACAAGCCAATCATATTTGATATGATGTAGCATATACTTTGTAATCTTATTCGTTTGTTAAAGGCATTTTACTTTATCTACATGATGCTGTTATATTGAATGTGATAAACCCATAGTTTTGAGCAATGCTTTTAGAATCATGATGGTGATCATGCTAATGAGATCTAAATTCTAGATAGCTCACAAACTAAAATTGTTCCTAATCGATGGATTACTAAAAAGGGGATTAGTGAATCCGGATAGATTAGTACACACGTTGCTTGCTCTTATGAAGAGGATAATTGATCTCATAATCATTTGTGTGGAGACACTAAAGCAAGAATGTAGGTGCTTATTAGAGAATAAGTTCACTGAACGTGGCTCGCTAAGGAATACCTAATGGAGTTTTACTCGCCTGTCAATAGGAATTCCTCTAGTGATAGTAGTACAAGTGATCCTTGGACTTGAGATCATCATAGTATCTTGTGTATGATCAGTTATACTTTGACATGTCCCTTAAGACCTTTAGGGTATATCAAAGGGTATGATTGGGTATAATAAGTTATACATGGAGATAGGTGAATGATCAACAAAGAATCTACCACTTCTAGTAAAAGGAGAGAATGTCCTATGTGTGACGCCCCCAAAATAGGTCCATACAACCCATTTTGAGTCGCCAATAACATTCCACAAAATACAATTACAAATACGAATTTTCCCATTTACAAATATTAAGTGTCGTGCAAAATACGACAACACAATACAAATACATCTTAAATTCTCAATACACTTATTGTCACACTAATAGTAAGGTATTGAGACACTTCTATTATCTCGGACCATCACTCCATTCCCCGGCTAGTCCCCGCTACACTCTCTTTTCCTGAGGAGAACAATGGAACAAAAAGGAAAAGGGTGAGCACAAATAGCCCAGTAAGAAATATCATGACTAAGATAATGAAGAATAAAAATTATCTTTAGTCTTCAACAATAATAAATCAGAGATTTAAAGATACTATAATTGTTCAACTCAACAACTGCAGCGGAACGAACAATCCATTAGAAGAGTCAAGTAGATTATATTATCTACCATCGTCTATAAGTTAAAGGATCACCACCAATATTTTATCCCTGTAACACCAATCAACAATCCCTGTTTATGAACATCCAAATCAACAGATTATATTCAACAGCCTCTCTTTGCACTATGTGCCAAAGATATTTATTTGTAACATCACCGGTCATGATCATGCCAAACGCCAGTTCATCTTTGCACTACGGGCCAAAGAGAATTTTCACCATACGCCTTTGTTTGTAACACCAAAAGTCATGATAATACCAATACACAGTTTGGTCAAAATCATGTCACGCCAGTTCATCTTTGCACTACGGGCCAAAGCGAACTATCACCACAATTTAAGTATGAGGATGAGGATGATGACAATGATACAGTGAGATTAAGGATAAGAAAAACTTTATAATTTAATCAGTATCAAAGATTGACCAAATTGCCAACACACCGATGACCAAATTGTGGAGTCAAATTCAAGAATGATATTCAAGAAATTATTTCATGCTTCAACTATAACTGTATAAAATAAAATAGAAAGATTCAAGTGAAAAGATATTAGATGAAGCACAAACTATTAAGGATATTCTACTAAATTTTCAGGGATTCTCTCCATTTAAAAATAAGGTTTTGGAAACAAACAAAGATTTCTTATCATAAATGGAGAAATGTGAAAGAAAAAGATATCCCTTAAAGAGTACAAAAGAAATGATACGTTATACGAGTATAACAGAATATATGAAAACTGCAAATGGATTTTCACCCGTCATGGCGATAATCCGCGTAGACAGATTTTTTCCACAATAGGTTAATATGTAATTAACACAAAGGGTTATTCACCAGGTACGACACTCGTACAATACAGGTTATCCCCACAGAGTAATAAGGAATAAATACAGAAGGGTATTCACCAGGTACGACACTCGAACATACAGGTTATTCCCACAGAATAATAAGGAATGAATACAAAAGGGTATTCACCAGGTACGACACTCGTACATACAGGTTTATTCCCACAGAATAATAAGGAATGAATACAAAAAGGGTATTCACCAGGCATGCGTCATACCGCACGGACAGGTTATCCCCACAAATTAATAAGGAATGAATAACAACCTTTATGAGTATAATATCACTTACGAATAAGGAAGCAAATGATATTACATAAGGGTATGAAAGAAATGATATCCCCTACCTTCGTTAATAAGTGATTGGATGTTGTTTTCTATGAAGTTTATTAACTTGGACAATACTAGTATTCTCACAAATACTCACAATAGCCTAGCACACTAAGAGAACTCAAGAAATTTAGAGAGAGAGAGGGAGTATAAGTAAGGAAGGTGTGAAGATTTCTTAAGATAACCCCTCCTATTTATAGGAAAACCAAGTTTCATTAATTGCACAATAAGGGCTCGACTTATTACACTTTAGTACCTTCATCTTTGCCTCTACTTTTTAATATAATCCCTCAAGTATTATCAATCTTGCATAACATCCCTAATAGTTACCACATGTGAACCAATAGTTCCCACATGTGAACCAATAGTTCACAGCATGTGAATTTTAAAATTTCAATTAGGTACCCCTAAGTTAGACTCCACTTTTAATCCATCAATAATGCTAAAATATCATAACAATTAATATGAGTTACAGTGCTATGATAAATAATAAAAGTACCATGCGGATGCTATTGTAATTATTGAATCAAAATACTGTGTAATTGCTACTTTATCAATTATTGAATCAATAATTTAAATTACTGTGCAATATCGTGTGCCTGTGAAATACCGCGTACTACTGTAGAATAACGCGTTTTACTGTTCTTTTTATTACCGGGTATTTCAACAGTTGCCGGTGATAATACTGTTGACAAAATACTGTCGCTTTCAGTATCCGACAATGGGGCCCACTATCGTTGACAATTTTGTCATTTGTGGGGCCCACTAATATTTTGATATTTCGGCGCCGTCGTACGGTGCCGAATATAATATTCTCCGACAAAAGAATATTCCCCGACAAAAAGAATATTCCCCGACATACACTGTTTATCAGATAATTCGCATATAACACCCTTAACTATCATTTATAACAATTAAGCACCTTACTATTTAAAAAAATAAAATTTATCATAAAGAAAATAATAAACTTTTATTTCATAAAGTCGGGATCTTACAATCTCCCCTCCTTATGAAATTTCGTCCTCGAAATTGACGTACGTACCTGGCATTTCGAAAAGGTGAGGATACCTTGCTCTCATTTCAGATTCTAACTCCCAGGTCATTTCCTCAACATCATGGTTTCTCCATAAAACTTTGACTTGAGGTATAATCTTTGATCGTAGAATCTGTTCCTTCTTATCCAAGACCTTGACAGGTATCTCTTCGTACGTCAAATCCTCTGCTATCTCGTCTGGTTCTAACTCAATAATGTGGTTTGGATCTTTCACATATTTACGTAGCATGGATATGTGAAAAACATTATGAACACGAGGACATGCTTTGGCGGTAAGGCGAGTCTGTAGGCCACAGTTCCTACTCGGTCCGAGGATTTCAAATGGGACCGGATAAATCGAGGGTTAAGCTTTCCTCTCTTTCCGAATCGCGTAACACCTTTCCACGGGGCAACACGTAAAAATACATGATCTCCGGACACTGAATTCCTCGTCTCTTCGATGAAGATCGGCATAACTCTTTTGTCGGATCTTGAGCTGTTTGTATACGTTGCCGGATCATTTGGAATCTTTGTTTTCCGTAGTCATACGTATCAAATCGGGTCCCAATAATTTTGCCTCACCTACTTCATCCCAACATGCTGGAGATCGACACCTTCGTCCATATAGCGCCTCGAAGGGAGCCATGCCTATACTTGCTTGATAACTGTTATTGTAAGAGAATTCCACCAATGGCAAGTATTTGTCCCAACTTCCTTTGAAGGTCTAGCACGCAGAGTCTTAATAGATCTTCAAGGGTTTGAATAGTCCTTTCTGATTGCCCATAATCTGTTTGGGGATGGTATGCAGAACTGAATCGTAATTCAGTGCCCATAGCTTTTTGCAAGCTTACCCAAAATCGTGAAGTGAACCTAGGATCTCGATCAGAAACGATGGATACTGGCATGCCATGGAATCTGATAATCTCGCTTATATACATACTAGCAAGACGCTCAAGTGAATAGTTTTCTCGTATAGGCAAGAAATGAGCAGACTTGGTCAATCTATCTATAATAACCCAAATTGCGTCTAAGCCTTGAGAAACCTTGGTAAGACCTGTCACGAAATCCATGTTGATGTGTTCCCACTTCCATTCTGAAATCTCAAGTGGTTGCAATGGACCCCTTGGTACTTGATGCTTTGCCTTGACACGTTGACAAGTTAAACATCTTGCAATAAACTCTGCAATCTCTCTCTTCATATTGTTCCACCAAAATGTATGTCGAAGATCACGATACATTTTGGTACTCGTCCCATCCCGGGTGGATTGCAAATGGTGTGTTGTGTGCCTCCATCATGATTTTGTATTTCAAGTCAGGGTCGTTAGGAACACACAGTCTAGAGTTGACTCGAAGTATTCCGTCTTCGTCGACTCTTGCTTCTGGAATAGCACCTTCTTGTACCTTTTTCTTCATATTCACCAACTCCGGGTCTGTAACTTGAGCAGCTTTAATTTTGTCGATTAAAGCCGGTTCTACCTGTATATGTGCGATTTTCACATGGGTTCCTGGAGCCTTTAACTCTATCTCCATCCTTTGTAAATCATCCAAGATGAGCCTTTGCGATGTCAGTAATGCACTCGTGCTTGCATATGATCTTCTACTCAATGCGTCAGCTACTACGTTCGCCTTTCCAGGATGGTATTGGATGGTATGGTCGTAATCTTTCAACAGCTCGAGCCAACGCCGTTGTCGCATGTTGAGTTCCTTCTGGGTGAAGAAATATTTGAGACTTTTGTGGTCTGTATAGATCTCCACTTTCTCTCCATACAAGTAATGTCTCCAAATCTTCAACGCGAAAACGACTGCTGCCAACTCTAGATCATGAGTAGGATAATTCCTCTCATATTCCTTGAGTTGCCGAGATGCATAGGCTATAACCTTCCCATGTTGCATGAGAACACAACCTAGTCATTTGCCTGAAGCGTCGCTGTAGATGACAAATCCTTCCGATCCTGATGGTATTGCCAATACAGGTGCTGAAATGAGCCTTCTTTTGAGTTCTTGAAAACTCTTCTCGCATTCTTCGCTCCATTTGAATGTTGTGTTTTTCTGAGTCAGTTGAGTTAATGGAATGGCTATTCGAGAAAACCCTTCTACGAATCTCCGATAATAACCAGCTAGACCCAGAAAGCTTCGTACTTCGGTTGCTGACTTAGGTTGTTCCCAATTTGATACTGTTTCAATCTTCGCTGGATCCACCGAGATTCCTTGTTTAGAAACCAAGTGACCAAGGAATGCAACTTCCTCAAGCCAGAATTCACATTTCTTCAACTTAGCATATAACTTGTTCTCACGAAGCTTTTGAAGTATCAACCTCAAGTGTTGCTCATGATCTTCACGACTTTTAGAATATATGAGAATGTCATCAATGAAGACAACCACGAAATGATCCAAATAGTCCTTGAATATCCGGTTCATCATATCCATGAAAGCAGCAGGAGCATTAGTCAATCCAAAAGACATAACTAGGAATTCATAATGCCCGTATCGAGTTCTGAAGGCAGTCTTTGGAATGTCATCAGCTTTAACTTTTAACTGATGATAACCAGAACGGAGGTCGATCTTTGAAAAGAACTGAGCACCTTGTAACTGGTCGAACAGGTCATCAATGCGAGGTAACGGGTACCTATTTTTGATGGTGACATGGTTTAACTCCCGATAGTCAATGCAAAGTCTCATACTCCCGTCCTTCTTCTTTACGAATAAAACAGGAGCACCCCAAGGCGATGTACTCGGATGTATGAAACCGCTGTCTAACAACTCCTGTAGTTGGACTTTTAACTCTTGAAGTTCAATAGGAGCCATTCGATATGGGGTTTTGGAAATAGGTTTCGTACCGGGTTCAAGGTCGATACAAAATTCAATTTCACGGTCTGGGGGTAGGCCAGGAAGTTCTTCGGGAAATACGTCAGGGAACTCATTAACCACAGAAATATTTTTCAAATCTGACGTACTTTTATTTAAATCCGTTACATGGGCTAAGAAGGCTTGACATCCGTTTTTCAATAAACGAATGGCTTTGTGACTAGAAATGATGGTTATTGATTTCAATGGTTTGGTTGCTTGAATTCGCATAATAGGTTGATTAGGAATATGAAAACTAATGACCTTACGAAAGCAATCAATTTTAGCACGATGAGCAGTTAACCAGTCAATTCCTAATATCACATCAAATTCATGCATGTTCAAGGAGATAAGATCAACAGGTAATGTGAGGGTGCCGATTTGAACAAAGCAAGATTTATAGACTGTAGATGTAACGAATGTTTGTGCTAATGGTGTTTCAACAGATAAGTCAAAATCTAATTTTCCAGGAGTCAAATTCAGGCGTTGAGCACATGTTGGTGAAATAAAAGAATGGGTAGAACCAGTATCTAATAAGGCATAGACTTCACAAGAGTTAATAAGTAGTTTACCCCGTAATAACCTCGTTCGGATTCTGCGCTTTTTGTGACGTCACGACAAAAGCTCTCCCTTGAACCACAGACTTTGATTTGTCCGTGACCGCCTTCGGTGTCATCATTGCAGCTGGACTTGACTTCGCTGCATGACAAAAGCGAGCTATATGGCCTTCCTTTCCACAATTATAACATACTTGGGATGGCGATTGTGTACAATTTGGACTGATGTGTCCTTCCTTCCCACACCTGAAACATCTAACAGGTGGTCGTTCTCCTTCCTTCGAAACTGGTACTGGTGCTGGTGCTGACGTTGGTGCCTTTCCATGGTTGTTGAATCTCCTCTTCTTGGAATTGTTGCCACTTGGCTCACTCCTTCTGTTATCGGGGCCAGGATTACCACCGAAGTGGTTACCATTTCCGGTGTTGTGATTCCCTCTTCGTTGATTATCATTATTTCGATAATTGCTGCCACCATTATGATTATTACCGTGATTTTGCTCTCGTGGTTGGGTGTTGCTCCCTGGTTGCAGTAGTCCTCTTTCCTGCTCCACTACTTGAGCCCTATCCACAACATCTGCGTATATACAAATTTTATGAGAAACGAGATATTGGCGAATCTCTGGTTTCAAACCTCGTAGGAACATTCGTGTCATCCGTTTCTCAGTGTCCACCAAATGGGATACAAAACGCGATAGCTCGGCGAACTTGGCTTCGTACTGTGACACCGTCATGTTATTCTGTTCCAGTTTGATGAATTCTACCTCCTTCATATGATGAATACTTTCCGGGAAATACTTCTCGTTAAATAATTCCCGGAACTCGACCCAAGACATCTCGAGTGCCGAATGATGGGTACGTTTCACAGATTCCCACCAATGATCCGCTTCTCCTCGTAACATAAAGGTGGCAAAAGGAACCTTTTGGTCGTCCGTGCACCGCAGTACATCAAATATCTTTGTTAATTGTTTAAGCCATGCCTCTGCCTTGAGTGGATCTGGCTTGCCGAAAAATTCAAGTGGTCCCAATTCTTTGAACTGCTTGGCAGTGACCATCCGTACATTATCAGCGTTTCTGCCAGTATTGTAGACATGAGCTCTTCTCGCCTGGTTCTGCAGGTATTGCATGAAGTTCCTAAAAAGTTCATCATTCATCCGGTTGTTAGCATCATGATTAACATCATGATGTTCTGAGTTTGCACCCGAATTATTTGTAGCTTCCTGGTTTTCAGCCACAATGGTCTCATAGTGAATCTCTTGGTTTTCAGATGCCATTCTGAAATGTGACCACAAAACAAATATTAGTTTAAAGAAATAGACATGCAACATCTTGTCCCTATAACCAAACCAATTACTTAAATAACCAAAAATAGCTTAGGTAGGACATACTAGCGAAGGATTTTACTCGTCTCTCCCCTTCTAGTTCTAATCCCAGATCTCTACCAGAGATCATATCCCTAAGCTCTGATACCAACTGTGACGCCCCCAAAATAGGTCCATACAACCCATTTTGAGTCGCCAATAACATTCCACAAAATACAATTACAAATACGAATTTTCCCATTTACAAATATTAAGTGTCGTGCAAAATACGACAACACAATATAAATACATCTTAAATTCTCAATACACTTATTGTCACACTAATAGTAAGGTATTGAGACACTTCTATTATCTCGGACCATCACTCCATTCCCCGGCTAGTCCCCGCTACACTCTCTTTTCCTGAGGAGAACAATGGAACAAAAAGGAAAAGGGTGAGCACAAATAGCCCAGTAAGAAATATCATGACTAAGATAATGAAGAATAAAAATTATCTTTAGTCTTCAACAATAATAAATCAGAGATTTAAAGATACTATAATTGTTCAACACAACAACTGCAGCGGAACGAACAATCCATTAGAAGAGTCAAGTAGATTATATTATCTACCATCGTCTATAAGTTAAAGGATCACCACCAATATTTTATCCCTATAACGCCAATCAACAATCCCTGTTTATGAACATCCAAATCAACAGATTATATTCAACAGCCTCTCTTTGCACTATGTGCCAAAGATATTTATTTGTAACATCACCGGTCATGATCATGCCAAACGCCAGTTCATCTTTGCACTACGGGCCAAAGAGAACTTTCACCATACGCCTTTGTTTGTAACACCAAAAGTCATGATAATACCAATACACAGTTTGGTCAAAATCATGTCACGCCAGTTCATCTTTGCACTACGGGCCAAAGCGAACTATCACCACAATTTAAGTATGAGGATGAGGATGATGACAATGATACAGTGAGATTAAGGATAAGAAAAGCTTTATAATTTAATCAGTATCAAAGATTGACCAAATTGCCAACATGATGACCAAATTGTGGAGTCAAATTCAAGAATGATATTCAAGAAATTATTTCATGCTTCAACTATAACGTATAAAATGAAATAGAAAGATTCAAGTGAAAAGATATTAGATGAAGCACAAACTATTAAGGATATTCTACAAATTTTCAGGGATTCTCTCCATTTAAAAATAAGGTTTTGGAAACAAACAAAGATTTCTTATCATAAATGGAGAAATGTGAAAGAAAAGATATCCCTTAAAGAGTACAAAAGAAATGATACGTTATACGAGTATAACAGAATATATGAAACTGCAAATGGATTTTCACCCGTCATGCGATAATCCGCGTAGACAGATTATTTCCACAATAGGTTAATATGTAATTAACACAAAGGGTTATTCACCAGGTACGACACTCGTACATACAGGTTATCCCCACAGAGTAATAAGGAATAAATACAGAAGGGTATTCACCAGGTACGACACTCGAACATACAGGTTATTCCCACAGAATAATAAGGAATGAATACAAAAGGGTATTCACCAGGTACGACACTCGTACATACAGGTTATTCCCACAGAATAATAAGGAATGAATACAAAAGGGTATTCACCAGGCATGCGTCATACCGCACGGACAGGTTATCCCCACAAATTAATAAGGAATGAATAACAACCTTTATGAGTATAATATCACTTACGAATAAGGAAGCAAATGATATTACATAAGGGTATGAAAGAAATGATATCCCCTACCTTTGTTAATAAGTGATTGGATGTTGTTTTCTATGAAGTTTATTAACTTGGACAATACTAGTATTCTCACAAATACTCACAATAGCCTAGCACACTAAGAGAACTCAAGAAATTTAGAGAGAGAGAGGGAGTATAAGTAAGGAAGGTGTGTAGATTTCTTAAGATAACCCCTCCTATTTATAGGAAAACCAAGTTTCATTAATTGCACAATAAGGGCTCAACTTATTACACTTTAGTACCTTCATCTTTGCCTCTACTTTTTAATATAATCCCTCAAGTATTATCAATCTTGCATAACATCCCCTAATAGTTCCCACATGTGAACCAATAGTTCCCACATGTGAACCAATAGTTCACAGCATGTGAATTTTAAAATTTCAATTAGGTACCCCTAAGTTAAACTCCACTTTTAATCCATCAATAATGCTAAAATATCATAACAATTAATATGAGTTACAGTGCTATAATAAAAAGTACCATGCGGATGCTATTGTAATTATTGAATCAAAATACTGTGTAATTGCTACTTTATCAATTATTGAATCAATAATTTAAAAATACTGTGCAATACCGTGTGCCTGTGAAATACCGCGTACTACTGTGGAATAACGCGTTTTACTGTTCTTTTTATTACCGGGTATTTCAATAGTTGCCGGTGATAATACTGTTGACAAAATACTGTCGCTTTCAGTATCCGATAATAGGGCCCACTATCGTTGCAAATTTTGTCATTTGTGGGGTCCACTAATATTTTGATATTTCGGCGCCGTCGTACGGTGCCGAATATAATATTCTCCGACAAAAGAATATTCCCCGACAAAAAGAATATTCCCCGACATACACTGTTTATCAGATAATTCGCATATAACACCCTTAACTATCATTTATAACAATTAAGCACCTTACTATTTAAAAAAATAAAATTTATCATAAAGAAAATAATAAACTTTTATTTCATAAAGTCGGGATCTTACAATCTCCCCTCCTTATGAAATTTCGTCCTCGAAATTGACGTACGTACCTGGCATTTCGAAAAGGTGAGGATACCTTGCTCTCATTTCAGATTCTAACTCCCAGGTCATTTCCTCAACATCATGGTTTCTCCATAAAACTTTGACTTGAGGTATAATCTTTGATCGTAGAATCTGTTCCTTCTTATCCAAGACCTTGACAGGTATCTCTTCGTACGTCAAATCCTCTGCTATCTCGTCTGGTTCTAACTCAATAATGTGGTTTGGATCTTTCACATATTTACGTAGCATGGATATGTGAAAAACATTATGAACACGAGACATGCTTGGCGGTAAGGCGAGTCTGTAGGCCATAGTTCCTACTCGGTCGAGGATTTCAAATGGACCGATAAATCGAGGGTTAAGCTTTCCTCTCTTTCCGAATCGTGTAACACCTTTCCACGGGGCAACACGTAAAAATACATGATCTCCGACACTGAATTCCTCGTCTCTTCGATGAAGATCGGTATAACTCTTTTGTCGATCTTGAGCTGTTTGTATACGTTGCCGGATCATTTGGATCTTTTCCGTAGTCATACGTATCAAATCGGGTCCCAATAATTTTGCCTCACCTACTTCATCCCAACATGCTGGAGATCGACACCTTCGTCCATATAGCGCCTCGAAGGGAGCCATGCCTATACTTGCTTGATAACTGTTATTGTAAGAGAATTCCACCAATGGCAAGTATTTGTCCCAACTTCCTTTGAAGTCTAGCACGCAGAGTCTTAATAGATCTTCAAGGGTTTGAATAGTCCTTTCTGATTGCCCATCTGTTTGGGGATGATATGCAGAACTGAATCGTAATTCAGTGCCCATAGCTTTTTGCAAGCTTACCCAAAATCGTGAAGTGAACCTAGGATCTCGATCAGAAACGATGGATACTGGCATGCCATGGAATCTGATAATCTCGCTTATATACATACTAGCAAGACGCTCAAGTGAATAGTTTTCTCGTATAGGCAAGAAATGAGCAGACTTGGTCAATCTATATATAATAACCCAAATTGCGTCTAAGCCTTGAGAAACCTTGGGAAGACCTGTCACGAAATCCATGTTGATGTGTTCCCACTTCCATTCTGAAATCTCAAGTGGTTGCAATGGACCCCTTGGTACTTGATGCTTTGCCTTGACACGTTGACAAGTTAAACATCTTGCAATAAACTCTGCAATCTCTCTCTTCATATTGTTCCACCAAAATGTATGTCGAAGATCACGATACATTTTGGTACTTCCAGGGTGGATTGCAAATGGTGTGTTGTGTGCCTCCATCATGATTTTGTATTTCAAGTCAGGGTCGTTAGGAACACACAGTCTAGAGTTGACTCGAAGTATTCCGTCTTCGTTGACTCTTGCTTCTGGAATAGCACCTTCTTGTACCTTTTTCTTCATATTCACTAACTCCGGGTCTGTAACTTGAGCAGCTTTAATTTTGTCGATTAAAGCCGGTTCTACCTGTATATATGCGATCTTCACATGGGTTCCTGGAGCCTTTAACTCTATCTCCATCCTTTGTAAATCATCCAAGATGAGCCTTTGCGATGTCAGTAATGCACTCGTGCTTGCATATGATCTTCTACTCAATGCGTCAGCTACTACGTTTGCCTTTCCAGGATGGTATTGGATGGTATGGTCGTAATCTTTCAACAGCTCGAGCCAACGCCGTTGTCGCATGTTGAGTTCCTTCTGGGTGAAGAAATATTTGAGACTTTTGTGGTCTGTATAGATCTCCACTTTCTCTCCATACAAGTAATGTCTCCAAATCTTCAACGCGAAAACGACTGCTGCCAACTCTAGATCATGAGTAGAATAATTTCTCTCATATTCCTTGAGTTGCCGAGATGCATAGGCTATAACTTTCCCATGTTACATGAGAACACAACCTAGTCCTTTGCCTAAAGCGTCGCTGTAGATGACAAATCCTTCCGATCCTGATGGTATTGCCAATACAGGTGCTGAAATGAGCCTTCTTTTGAGTTCTTGAAAACTCTTCTCGCATTCTTCGCTCCATTTGAATGTTGTGTTTTTTCGAGTCAGTTGAGTTAATGGAATGGCTATTCGAGAAAATCCTTCTACGAATCTCCGATAATAACCAGCTAGACCCAGAAAGCTTCGTACTTCGGTTGCTGACTTAGGTTGTTCCCAATTTGATACTGTTTCAATCTTCGCTGGATCCACCGAGATTCCTTGTTTAGAAACCAAGTGACCAAGGAATGCAACTTCCTCAAGCCAGAATTCACATTTCTTCAACTTAGCATATAACTTGTTCTCACGAAGCTTTTGAAGTATCAACCTCAAGTGTTGCTCATGATCTTCACGACTTTTAGAATATATGAGAATGTCATCAATGAAGACAACCACGAAATGATCCAAATAGTCCTTGAATATCCGGTTCATCATATCCATGAAAGCAGCAGGAGCATTAGTCAATCCAAAAGACATAACTAGGAATTCATAATGCCCGTATCGAGTTCTGAAGGCAGTCTTTGGAATGTCATCAGCTTTAACTTTTAACTGATGATAACCAGAACGGAGGTCGATCTTTGAAAAGAACTGAGCACCTTGTAACTGGTCGAACAGGTCATCAATGCGAGGTAACGGGTACCTATTTTTGATGGTGACATGGTTTAACTCCCGATAGTCAATGCAAAGTCTCATACTCCCATCCTTCTTCTTTACGAATAAAACAGGAGCACCCCAAGGCGATGTAATCGGACGTATGAAACCGCTGTCTAACAACTCCTGTAGTTGGACTTTTAACTCTTGAAGTTCAATAGGAGCCATTCGATATGGGGTTTTGGAAATAAGTTTCGTACCGGGTTCAAGGTCGATACAAAATTCAATTTCACGGTCTGGGGGTAGGCCAGGAAGTTCTTCGGGAAATACGTCAGGGAACTCATTAACCACAGAAATATTTTTCAAATCTGACGTACTTTTATTTAAATCCGTTACATGGGCTAAGAAGGCTTGACATCCGTTTTTCAATAAACGAATGGCTTTGTGACTAGAAATGATGGTTATTGATTTCAATGGTTTGGTTACTTGAATTCGCATAATAGGTTGATTAGGAATATGAAAACTAATGACCTTACGAAAGCAATCAATTTTAGCACGATGAGCAGTTAACCAGTCAATTCCTAATATCACATCAAATTCATGCATGTTCAAGGAGATAAGATCAACAGGTAATGTGAGGGTGCCGATTTGAACAAAGCAAGATTTATAGACTGTAGATGTAACGAATGTTTGTGCTAATGGTGTTTCAACAGATAAGTCAAAAATCTAATTTTCCAGGAGTCAAATTCAGGCGTTGAGCACATGTTGGTGAAATAAAAGAATGGGTAGAACCAGTATCTAATAAGGCATAGACTTCACAAGAGTTAATAAGTAGTTTACCCGTAATAACCTCGTTCGGATTCTGCGCTTTTTGTGACGTCACGACAAAAGCTCTCCCTTGAACCACAGACTTTGATTTGTCCGTGACCGCCTTCGGTGTCATCATTGCAGCTGGACTTGACTTCGCTGCATGACAAAAGCGAGCTATATGGCCTTCCTTTCCACAATTATAACATACTTGGGATGGCGATTGTGTACAATTTGGACTGATGTGTCCTTCCTTCCCACACCTGAAACATCTAACAGGTGGTCGTTCTCCTTCCTTCGAAACTGGTACTGGTGCTGGTGCTGACGTTGGTGCCTTTCCATGGTTGTTGAATCTCCTCTTCTTGGAATTGTTGCCACTTGGCTCACTCCTTCTGTTATCGGGGCCAGGATTACCACCGAAGTGGTTACCATTTCCGGTGTTGTGATTCCCTCTTCGTTGATTATCATTATTTCGATAATTGCTGCCACCATTACGATTATTACCGTGATTTTGCTCTCGTGGTTTGGTGTTGCTCCCTGGTTGCAGTAGTCCTCTTTCCTGCTCCACTACTTGAGCCCTATCCACAACATCTGCGTATATACAAATTTTATGAGAAACGAGATATTGGCGAATCTCTGGTTTCAAACCTCGTAGGAACATTCGTGTCATCCGTTTCTCAGTGTCCACCAAATGGGATACAAAACGCGACAGCTCGGTGAACTTGGCTTCGTACTATGACACCGTCATGTTATTCTGTTCCAGTTTGATGAATTCTACCTCCTTCATATGACGAATACTTTCCGGGAAATACTTCTCGTTAAATAATTCCCGGAACTCGACCCAAGACATCTCGAGTGCCGAATGATGGGTACGTTTCACAGATTCCCACCAATGATCCGCTTCTCCTCGTAACATAAAGGTGGCAAAAGGAACCTTTTGGTCGTCCGTGCAACGCAGTACATCAAATATCTTTGTTAATTGTTTAAGCCATGCCTCTGCCTTGAGTGGATCTGGCTTGCCGAAAAATTCAGGTGGTCCCAATTCTTTGAACTGCTTGGCAGTGACCATCCGTACATTATCAGCGTTTCTGCCAGTATTGTAGACATGAGCTCTTCTCGCCTGGTTCTGCAGGTATTGCATGAAGTTCCTAAAAAGTTCATCATTCATCCGGTTGTTAGCATCATGATTAACATCATGATGTTCTGAGTTTGCACCCGAATTATTTGTAGCTTCCTGGTTTTCAGCCACAATGGTCTCATAGTGAATCTCTTGGTTTTCAGATGCCATTCTGAAATGTGATCACAAAACAAATATTAGTTTAAAGAAATAGACATGCAACATCTTGTCCCTATAACCAAACCAATTACTTAAATAACCAAAAATAGCTTAGGTAGGACACACTAGCGAAGGATTTTACTCGTCTCTCCCCTCTTAGTTCTAATCCCAGATCTCTACCAGAGATCATATCCCTAAGCTCTGATACCAACTGTGACGCCCCCAAAATAGGTCCATACAACCCATTTTGAGTCGCCAATAACATTCCACAAAATACAATTACAAATACGAATTTTCCCATTTACAAATATTAAGTGTCGTGCAAAATACGACAACACAATACAAATACATCTTAAATTCTCAATACACTTATTGTCACACTAATAGTAAGGTATTGAGACACTTCTATTATCTCGGACCATCACTCCATTCCCCGGCTAGTCCCCGCTACACTCTCTTTTCCTGAGGAGAACAATGGAACAAAAAGGAAAAGGGTGAGCACAAATAGCCCAGTAAGAAATATCATGACTAAGATAATGAAGAATAAAAATTATCTTTAGTCTTCAACAATAATAAATCAGAGATTTAAAGATACTATAATTGTTCAACACAACAACTGCAGCGGAACGAACAATCCATTAGAAGAGTCAAGTAGATTATATTATCTACCATCGTCTATAAGTTAAAGGATCACCAGCAATATTTTATCCCTGTAACACCAATCAACAATCCCTGTTTATGAACATCCAAATCAACAGTTTATATTCAACAGCCTCTCTTTGCACTATGTGCCAAAGATATTTATTTGTAACATCACCGGTCATGATCATGCCAAACGCCAGTTCATCTTTGCACTACGGGCCAAAGAGAACTTTCACCATACGCCTTTGTTTGTAACACCAAAAGTCATGATAATACCAATACACAGTTTGGTCAAAATCATGTCACGCCAGTTCATCTTTGCACTACGGACCAAAGCGAACTATCACCACAATTTAAGTATGAGGATGAGGATGATGACAATGATACAGTGAGATTAAGGATAAGAAAAGCTTTATAATTTAATCAGTATCAAAGATTGACCAAATTGCCAACACGATGACCAAATTGTGGAGTCAAATTCAAGAATGATATTCAAGAAATTATTTCATGCTTCAACTATAACGTATAAAATGAAATAGAAAGATTCAAGTGAAAAGATATTAGATGAAGCACAAACTATTAAGGATATTCTACAAATTTTCAGGGATTCTCTCCATTTAAAAATAAGGTTTTGGAAACAAACAAAGATTTCTTATCATAAATGGAGAAATGTGAAAGAAAAGACATCCCTTAAAGAGTACAAAAGAAATGATACGTTATACGAGTATAACAGAATATATGAAACTGCAAATGGATTTTCACCCGTCATGCGATAATCCGCGTAGACAGATTATTTCCACAATAGGTTAATATGTAATTAACACAAAGGGTTATTCACCAGGTACGACACTCGTACATACAGGTTATCCCCACAGAGTAATAAGGAATAAATACAGAAGGGTATTCACCAGGTACGACACTCGAACATACAGGTTATTCCCACAGAATAATAAGGAATGAATACAAAAGGGTATTCACCAGGTACGACACTCGTACATACATGTTATTCCCACAGAATAATAAGGAATGAATACAAAAGGGTATTCACCAGGCATGCGTCATACCGCACGGACAGGTTATCCCCACAAATTAATAAGGAATGAATAACAACCTTTATGAGTATAATATCACTTACGAATAAGGAAGCAAATGATATTACATAAGGGTATGAAAGAAATGATATTCCCTACCTTCGTTAATAAGTGATTGGATGTTGTTTTCTATGAAGTTTATTAACTTGGACAATACTAGTATTCTCACAAATACTCACAATAGCCTAGCACACTAAGAGAACTCAAGAAATTTAGAGAGAGAGAGGGAGTATAAGTAAGGAAGGTGTGTAGATTTCTTAAGATAACCCCTCCTATTTATAGGAAAACCAAGTTTCATTAATTGCACAATAAGGGCTCGACTTATTACACTTTAGTACCTTCATCTTTGCCTCTACTTTTTAATATAATCCTTCAAGTATTATCAATCTTGCATAACATCCCCTAATAGTTCCCACATGTGAACCAATAGTTCCCACATGTGAACCAATAGTTCACAGCATGTGAATTTTAAAATTTCAATTAGGTACCCCTAAGTTAAACTCCACTTTTAATCCATCAATAATGCTAAAATATCATAACAATTAATATGAGTTACAGTGCTATAATAAAAAGTACCATGCGGATGCTATTGTAATTATTGAATCAAAATACTGTGTAATTGCTACTTTATCAATTATTGAATCAATAATTTAAAAATACTGTGCAATACCGTGTGCCTGTGAAATACCGCGTACTACTGTGGAATAACGCGTTTTACTGTTCTTTTTATTACCGGGTATTTCAATAGTTGCCGGTGATAATACTGTTGACAAAATACTGTCGCTTTCAGTATCCGACAATGGGGCCCACTATCGTTGACAATTTTGTCATTTGTGGGGCCCACTAATATTTTGATATTTCGGCGCCGTCGTACGGTGCCGAATATAATATTCTCCGACAAAAGAATATTCCCCGACAAAAAGAATATTCCTCGACATACCCTTTTTATCAGATAATTCGCATATAACACCCTTAACTATCATTTATAACAATTAAGCACCTTACTATTTAAAAAAATAAAATTTATCATAAAGAAAATAATAAACTTTTATTTCATAAAGTCGGGATCTTACACTATGTGATTCGATAAATGACGACTCAGAAGTCTTTGGCCAAAGCAGAATGAAATTAGAAGGAGTTTCTAATTTGCATTATCAGAGTTGTGCATTTGAGAATCGAAATACATATAATTAAATAAAATAAGACTTGGCAGTAATTCCATGTCTTATATTTAATTGAGATATTGTATGGTAGAAGGATTGAATTGTACGATAACTATTCACTAAAAGGTTCTTTTGTGATTAATGTTGAAATCTATATTATCTGGAAAGTCGTTGATCGCTAAGGGGGCTTACCCTTATTGTAGAATAAATATTATTTATTTAAATAAATTAAATAATTTAATTTATTTATTTAAATAAGATTAGAATTGTTCTAATTGATTTATTTACAACCGGTTTATTATGGAGAACCTAAAGGGTCACACCGCAAAAGAAAAATATTTGTTTAAGAAGTAAATGGCATAATTGTAATAATAAGTTAAGTGTATTTAATTTAATCTATGGAGATAAAATAAATTAAATAGCTTAATATTTATTATTTAATATTTTGAAAATATTAAATATAAATTAATAAGAGGAGTCTTATTATTATTATTACCATTACTATTATTTAATTCCTAATAGGGATTGTGAATTAATTAATAGAAGTACTCTCTCATAAATTCCTAATTGGATTAGGAGTTTAATTAATTAAAGGAGTTTAATTAAAATAAAACCCTAATCCTAAATAGTTTAGGAGGGTTCCCTATATCTATAAATAAGAGGAGTTTTATCATGATTTGGGGTTAGACAGTTACACACTCTTCCATAAGAATTGGAAAGAGAGAGAGAGTACTTGCAATTTCTATAGAGATAGAAACTAGGGTTTTACCAACACCCATCTTCTTGAACAACTATTATTCCTTGGTGGATCAACTCTAGAGGCCAAACACTTGGGTGGCTAACGTTGATCAAAGGAAGGAATTTAATTGGTGGAATTCGAGAAGAACGCGAAGGATTTGGAGGTGAACTTGTACCTGTGGAAGCATGGTTCTATAAGGGTATGATTCTCATACTTTATCTCTTTTGTTTAATTGATAATTGAGCACATGGATGATCATGATGATGGCTTGTATGAAAAATTTTAAAATCCGTTTTATCGCGCTTCCACACTATTTATGTAATTTGATTGCATGTTCGCGCTATATACAAACCTAACAATTTAGTTCTCTGTCAGTTATATTTATTTTCACAGTTATGAACTAATTCCTTATTCCGAGGTTACAATGGAACTGAATGTATAATGTTAATTAAATTTCTTTCCCTTAAATTCTTACGAATCATGTTTGAATAGATTTTTATATTGTATGCTTAATGTATGAATTAACTGGAAAGTAATTTATGTGATGTTTTATACTAAATTGGAAAATGGATTATAAAACTCAGATCACCAATATGAAATCACATGTTATGGACTTTTCTTTATAGAAGTGAATTCATAATTTGCAGGTAGGATAAGAATATATACCTAACTGCCATGTGTAGCCAATTGAGAATATGTCCTTAATGACTCATGTTTTAATTAATTCACATAGGAATATAGTCTTTTATTAAAACAGGAGATTTTTATACTACTATCGGAAGAGGTGTATAATTGTTTTAAGTTCTCCGTAATCTATTTGTTTAATTTACTGATTTAAAGGGGAAGTTAGAAGATTGAACCTTGCATTTGGGAAAATTGTGACCTTAGCTTGTTTTACATTATAAACAAAAAAACAAATCAACTTCTTTTTGTAATTTCACTTGTTAGATTAATTGTTCATAAAATCACAATTTATAATCATTTATTTTAATTAAGATTAATTTGATATAAAATTGGTAATTGATAATTATTAGCTTTATTTCCTCATGGGTTCGACACTCTACTTACTTTATATTACTTGTGGACCGCGTATACTTGGGCGTGTTTTATTGATTACAAAATCGACCAACAAGTTTTTGGCGCCGTTGCCGGGGAACCAAATTCTAACTTTGTCAATATCAGTAACAATCAAATTAGTTTAAATTAAAATTAGTATATATTTATTTTGTTTCAGTTATTTATTGATTTACATTCTTGTGCAGGTACTTTTGATCTCGTATGCCACGTTCTCAAGGATCTGAGATAACTCCTTACGATCCTGAAATTGAAAGAAATTTTCGATGTCTACTTCGGGAAAGAGCCCAAGGCATACCAGACCCAATTACCATGGCAGAAGAAGAGAACAACAAATCCTTAAGGGATTATACAATGCCTCTTGTCATAGAAATCCATTCCAGTATACGGAGGCCTGCTATTCAAGCAAACAACTTTGAAATCAAATCGAGCACAATACAGATGATCTAGAATCATGTGCAGTTTTGGGGTTTGCCAAAGGATGATCCAAATAAGCATTTAGTAAGCTTCATAGAAATCTATGACACATTCAAATACAACGGAGTCACAGACGATGCTATTAAATTGCGACTTTTTCCTTTCATACTCCGTGACAAGGCAAAAAGTGGGCTCCACTCTTTGCCATCAGGTTCAATTACTACATGGGCTGACTTGGCCCAAAAATTTCTAGTAAAGTTCTTCCCGCCTGTTAAGACTTCAAGATTGAGGAATGCC
Source organism: Aralia elata (assembly GCA_034770075.1). NCBI lineage: Eukaryota > Viridiplantae > Streptophyta > Magnoliopsida > Apiales > Araliaceae > Aralia > Aralia elata. The sequence continues at coordinate 18,046,214 of CM068379.1, forward strand.
ATTACCTCATTCTCGCAGTATGATTCAAAGTCGTTATATGAAGCTTGGGAGCGGTTTAAGGAAATGCTACGGGGGTGTCGCCATCATGGTTTCCACAGTGGTTGTAAGTGCAAATATTTTATAATGGGTTGTTTAGTTTAACTCGACAGAGTGTGGATCCAGCTGCAGGAGGTGCTCTAATGGGGAAGAATTTCGATGATGCTTATGCATTATTGGAAACCATGGCTGCTAACAACTACCAATGGCCTTTTTTAAGGATGAATCAACCCAAGGTAGCAGACATTATCGAACTTGATACAATCACGACATTAGCTGCCTAAGTAGCTACTCTCTCGAAGAAATTTGATGTTTTGGCGGTGAAGCCAGTGCATAATGTGTCTTTGGTATGTGAACTGTGTGAGGGGAACCATGCTAGTGAGCAGTGTGTCATCAATTTTGAGTCAGTACAGTATGTTAATAATTACCAGAGGCCACATAATAGTAACAATTCCAACACATTCAACTACCAGAGCAACAATGCTTATAATCCAGGTTAGAGGAATCATCTGGGTTTCTTTTGGAGAGATAACAATCAGGCTCAACCTTTTCAACCATCTGCACAGAGACCATCACACCCTCCAGGATTTCAGCAGCAAGCTCCTCAATATCAGGAAAAGAAATCAAATCTAGAAGATATTCTGGCTAAATTTATTTCTCATAATGATAGCAGAAGGAATAGCCAAGAGGTGTCCTTAAGGAATCTGGAGACCCAAGTGGGGCAGCTGGAAAATGCTGTCAGCGATTGTCCTCAGGGTACTTTGCCGAGTGACACTGAGGTCAATCCAAGGAAAGAAGGAAAAGAGCATTGTAAGGCTATTACTCTGCGCAGTAGGACTAAACTACCTGGAGTTGTTGAGGTGACTATGGAAAATCCTACCATTGTAAATAATGAAGATGTTGATCCATCTAGAGAAAGCCAAGTCGATGGGGACAAGGAAAATGAAGCAAGAGAGAGCATAGTCTTGCCTCCTAAAGCTAGTGTTGAGCAATGCAAGCCAATTCCTATTATTCAGCCTATGCCATTTCCACAGAGAGTGCAAAAACATAAGCTAGACAAACAATTTTTCAAGTTCTTGGAGGTGTTCAAAAGCTTCACATTAACATTCCATTTGCTGAGGCATTGGAGCAAATGCCCAGTTATGCCAAATTTATGAAGGAGATTCTGTCCAAAAAGAGGAAAATGGGAGATTATGAGACTGTAGCACTGACAGAGGAGTGTAGTGCTATACTGCAGAAAAAGCTTCCTCCTAAGCTTAAAGATCCGGGAAGTTTCACTGTACCATGCACCGTTGGGAACCAGTCCATCAATAAAGCTTTATGTGATCTGGGGCTAGCATTAATTTAATACCATTGTCAATATATAGGAAGCTGGGACTGAATGAAGCAAAGCCTACCAGTGTCACTTTGCAGCTAGTGGACAGATCATTGGCTTATCCAAAAGGGATTGTGGAAGATGTATTAGTCAAAGTGGACAAGTTCATCTTTCCCGTAGATTTTATTGTTTTGGACTTCGAGGAAGATAGAGAGGTTCCCATTATTCTGGGGCGACCATTCTTAGCTACAGGGAGAACTATCATTGATGTGTAGAAAAGAGAGCTCACAATGAGAGTCCAAGATCAAGAGGTAGCTTTCAATGTCTTTAAGGCTATGAAGTTTCCTAGTGAATCTGAGGATTGTTTCCAGGTCGACTTGGTTGATGAGGCAGTAAATGAGGTATTCTTGAACAACTACAGCTTTGACTCGCTTGAGGCAACCCTGATTAGAGCAATTAATGTGGAAGATCCTACTCATTTAGAGTATGTGGATTTGCTGAATGAATATCCACGGTTCATTAACTCTAGGCAACCATTTGAATCATTGGATCAACCAGAATCTTTTACTTCCCAGATTAATGCCACAATAGAGCAAGCACCCGAGTTGGAACTAAAGCCTCTACCAAGTCACTTACGGTATGCTTATTTGGGAGAATCTTCTACCCTACCCGTCATTGTTTCTGTATTATTGAATGAGGTTCAGGAGAGTAAGCTATTACAGGTGTTGAAAGATAACAAGACAACTTTGGGATGGGCACTTGCTGTTATTAAAGGGATAAGTCCATCCATATGTATGCACAAGATCCTCATAGAGGATGATTCTAAGCCTACTATTGAACATCAATGGCGGTTAAATCCCATAATGAAAAAGGTGGTGAAGGCAGAGATCATTAAATGGTTGGATGCGGGAATCATTTACCCAATTTCTGACAGTCCTTGGGTACGCCCAGTTCAGTGTGTCCCAAAGAAAGGGGGCATGACGGTTGTAACAAATGAGAACAACGTGTTGATTCCAACACGAACAGTTACAGGTTGGCGGGTATGTATGGATTACAGAAGGCTGAACAAGTCAACTCGCAAGGACCATTTTCCCTTGTCATTTATTGATCAAATGCTAGATAGACTAGCTGGGCATGAATTTTACTATCTCTTGGATGGATATTCGGGGTATAATCAGATAGCTATTGCACCCGATGATCAGGAGAAGATAACCTTCATATATCCCTATGGAACCTTTTCCTTTCGACGAATGTCATTCGGGCTGTGCAATGCACTTGCTACGTTTCAGAGGTGCATGTTTTCTATTTTTTCTGATATGGTAGAGCAGACACTAGAGGTTTTCATGGATAACTTCTCAGTATTTGGTGATTCTTTTGACTCTTGCTTAATAAACTTGGTTTTGGTGCTTGAGCGATGTGTAGAGACAAATCTGGTATTGAACTGGGGAAAATGTCACTTCATGGTTCAAGAGGGAATCATCTTGGGGCACATAGTGTGATGCCCCCAAATCCAGGTCACCTGAGCCACAGACCTGGTTCGTCACTATCTAACACAAGAATTATACAATCGATAACTTATAGCGGAATAAAGGAATATTTACATTGATATAACATAAATAACCCTGTCCCAAGTCTCGAAACCAAGGCTACAACAAAACATAACATAATACATAAGGGTAAATATGCCTTAATACAAACGGTAATTTTAGAACAACAAATTACAACTACTCCGTAGCTTTCCCCTTTCCCTTATCTTTTCCTGAGCTCTCGCCACGTGCCGCACTAACTGAAATATTTTTAAGGAAAGCAAGGAGTGAGCAACAAATTTGCCCCGTAAGTATAATAGCAATGAATAATCACATGAATAACTTTATATCTCACAAGAGTAAAAATTTATCTGAGTCAAGGAAATAAACAACTTCTTTTTTATCACCGTTATAGTGGTCGCCATGGACCGAAGGATTTCTGAAGTATCAAAGGATTTCAAAGTTTCCCGGAGGAGGGAACTATTCAATACTGAGGGTGCACCAAGGCACAGAACTCTATTCTAGAATTACTGAAAATTCATCCGATAATCCACAAACTGGTACAATAGGTGATCAGCCTAAAATACATGGCGTTATGCATAAGCCTTACATTTTCCATTTACGCGTGTGTCGGTTCCCCGACGTTTATACCATTTCCCCTGCTATAAGGGTTGTTCTTCTCAGCTTTACACGGGAGTCCGGACCAAAACAATTTGATCGGACAGTTTTACTTAATAACAATTATAGTTGGAGGACTAAACCTCACTTCAATAAACAAATCAATAAGTGCCTAGCTGGAACAATTAGCTTTGACATAGCTTTCAAACAGTTTATGGAGTAAAGAATTTTGAGGTTCAACAACATGCACAATAGCATCAATAATATCTTAAATGAATAACATTTCATAATATTTGGGATCACACAATATATAATATTGCATGAAATGGGCTTTCATTACAATACTTGAATAAAAGTATGAATATTAGCACACTAATTGCTAATTTGATAAGTAATTTAAACGGGAGTCAAGAAACTCAACAAGCTTGCTCAATAAATAATATTTGCTCAAATATAATTTTGGGTAGGGTAAGTAAACTTGCACAATAATTACTTGAATAAGGTAGGAGACTTGCTCGATAGATAAATGAGTTAAGGAAAAACTCGCACAATTAAATAAGGGTTGAGTAAGGAACTTGCCTTGCGCGTGCATTAAAATCTTAACGTTAATCGTCCTTCAAAAATAATACCCTACAGTTCATTAAAATCATCATAAATATTAGTCATGTGAGGACTAGGTTCAATATAGTCATCACATCATCAAATTGCATTAATTGCAGCTACGACTACACAGTCACCTCGCCTCGCTCCAGCTGCTATAACTCTTCCTATACTCGATCAATTTGACCCCTTACGGATTCTATGGATTCCCAAGACACGAGGCTACAACATATCACAAATTTAGGATGACCCATAATCACTAACATGACCAAATCCTGAGCTAAAACATAAAGTGCATGCCCTGTTTTTTGTAACTATGAAATATCTCACACAAATGGCAACTGTGACTTCATTTTAGCATCATTTTGATTCATTCAAATTGTGATATCATCACAACTGATAGAAGTATAATATTTCAACAACAAACAATCAAAATAATCACAACATCAAGGCTTTACTGTCCTCTAATCTTCCAAAGGTCTAAACAGTCCATTATATTCCTCCTTAAGCTTGGGTCCAAATCATTCTTTGTTTTTGGTTTCACTTTGAAGGTATTAATGGTTTATAAAGCTTCTTAACAACGTTCATAAGGAACCATAACCAACAGTGCAACAAATATCTCAAGGAGGGCTCAAACCCATCGGTTTGAGCTCAAGAACCACAACTGTAACTAACAATGGAAAAAGGGAAGGGATGAGGCTTGTATACCTCTTCTTGTTGGCTTTGGGTAGGTTGAGATGACTTGCTAGGTTGCTCTTCTCCTTGCTCGTTTCTGTTGATACTTCCTTTCCTCTTCTCCTTACTTGCCTTCTTACGTCCTTACCGCACACACATACTTACTCTCCTTCTAGCTGCAGTAAGCTTTTTGCTTAGCAAAAAAAATAACTCTCTCTCTCTCTGAAGTTGTTAACAGTTGAGTATGGCTTGAATGGAGGAGGAGAATGAGCTGAGGGGAGAATAAGAGGAGTACTTCGGGAGGAGATGGAATGTATGGGTATGCAAAAAAATGTGTTACCCGAGCCAAGTGTTGGTGTAGTTAACAACCCCATGTATGGTGTACTGTGCATGTTTATTTCTTTCCCCCAATTGGCTCTCAATATACACGTGGCCTCCCCCAATTGGTTTGAGGCTTAAATGTCTCACCAATTAATTCGAATACACAGATAAATATACTCGAATATTCCCACTTTTGTACCAAATTTGGTAAATAACTCTACCCAAAATTAACATGGGTACTCCCATAAATTATTGGGACACGTAAAAATATTTATTATAGGATTTGTCCATTTATTCGGAACACCCATACTATACATTCGGATATGGATTAAATCACGTATCAGCTCCAATAAAATTTCGGACACTTGGAGAAATTATTCCTCCGCATATATGCCTCCTCTAAATTAATAAAAATTGAAATAGACAAAAAAGTTCGGGTGTGAATAGTGCTCATGAATAGTGCCTCGGGAAGCGCGTCCCGCTAATAGTGATTTTATGAATTTTCGCAAAATCGATTTATTCACTCTAACGACACAACAACACATAAAATTTAACATATGCATATTTTCTAGGCTGTAACACAACTCTAAACACGTAGTATAGATTAATATAAATAAAAAAAATAATAAAAATTCATTTTATTCATACATAACTCGGGTTACAAGGAAATCTAAAATTCCCGATCGTTACACATAGTATCTGCTAGTGGGATTGAGGTAGACAAGGCTAAAATCGAAGCTATTGAAAAACTTTTGCCTCCAACATCTGTGAGAGGAGTTAGAAGCTTTTTGGGACATGCGGGGTTCTATCAGCGCTTCATAAAGGACTTTCCAAAAATCACAAAGCCCTTATGTAGCCTGCTAGAGAAGGATATGCCATTTAAGGTTGGAAAGGATTGCCTTGAAGCTTTTGAGAAACTTAAACAGAGGCTCGTTACAGCACCCATTGTAGTTGCTCCTAACTGGGATTTGCCGTTTGAGCTTATGTGTGATGCTAGTGATTATGCCGTTGGTGCAGTATTGGGGCAGCGTAAGGATAAACTATTCCATACCATCTACGATGCCAGCAAAACGCTTACAGGAGCTCAGTTAAACTATACCACCACTGAGAAGGAGCTTCTGGCTGTTGTATACGCCTTTGATAAATTTCGATCCTATCTTATTGGGATAAAGGTGATTGTGTATACTGATCACTCTGCCATCAAGTACCTCATATCAAAGAAGGATGCTAAACCACGCCTAATCAGATGGGTTCTCATTCTCTAAGAGTTTGATCTAGAGATTTGGGATAAGAAAGGTACTGAGAATCAGGTTGCAGACCATTTGTCAAGACTTGAGAAAAATGAGCAGCGGGGATGTGATGACATGGAAATTAATGAGTTCTTCCCCGAGGAACAACTGTTTGCCATTCAGAATGTAACGCCTTGGTATGCTGATTTCGCCAACTACATTGTGAGTGGTGTGCTACCTCCGGACTTAAGCTACCAACAGAGGAAGAAATTCTTAAAGGATGCGAGGTTCTATTTGTGGGATGAGCCATATCTATTCAGACAATGTGCAGATCAGATTCTTAGAAGGTGTCTGCCTAGAGAAGAAATGGAGGACGTGCTTCATCATTGTCACTCATTTGATTATGGTGGTCATTTTGATGGAGAGAGAACAACAACTAAGGTTCTCCAATCGGGGTTCTACTGGCCATCTCTATTTAAGGATGCTTATGCCTTCGTGAAAAGGTGTGACATATGCCAACGGGTTGGCAATATCTCGAAAAGAAACAAAATGCCCCTCAACAGTATTCTGGAAGTTGAGATCTTTGATGTGTGGGGCATTGACTTCATGGGACCATTCCCATCTTCCTTCAGCAATCTATATATATTGGTGGCAATGGACTAGCTATGTGTCCAAATGGGTTGAAGCAATAGCATCGCCAACTTATGATGCCAAAGTAGTGCTTTGTTTCTTGCGAAAAAGCATTTTCACTCGCTTTGGAACGTTGCGGACAATCATTAGTGACGAAGGGTCACATTTCTGCAATAAACCATTTGCAGCCCTTCTAGCTAAGTATGGCGTCAATCATAAAATTGCAACAACATATCATCCTCAGACGAGTGGCCAAGTAGAGATATCTAACAGGGATGTTAAGAGCATATTGAAAAAGACTGTGAATCCTAGCAGAAAGGATTAGTCCACGAGGCTGGATGATGCACTGTGGGCATATCGAACAGCATATAAAATGCCAATTGGAATGTCATCGTACCGCCTAGTCTATGGAAAGGCTTGTCACCTGCCGGTTGAGCTCGAGCATAAAGTATATTGGGCTATAAAAGAGCTCAACTTTGATTTGCACGCAACAGGCTAGAAGCGGCTCCTCCAATTGAATGAGATGGACGAATTCTGACTCCAGTCTTATGAAAATGCTAAGCTGTACAAAGAAAATACTAAGAGGTGGCATGATAAGAAAATCATCATACGTGAATTTGAGGTCGGTCAAGCTGTCCTTCTGTTTAACTCAAGGTTGAATCTCTTCCCAGAAAAGTTGAAATCAAGGTGGTCGGGTCCGTTCACCATTGTCAAAGTCTTTCCTCATGGTGCTATTGAGGTCGAGGAGCCCAATTCTAAGAGAACTTTCAAAGTTAACGGCCAAAGACTCAAATTATTATTGGGGTGGTTACGTTGAGCATCACAAGACTGCAATCAGTCTCACAGACCCGAAATGAAGCGGGAAATAGTTAAGTCGAAGACTTTAAAACAAGCGCTCAATGGGGAGGCAACCCCATTTCCATATCCTTTAGCCTATTTTCTTTCATTTTGTCTTAATATGAGTTTTATTATATTGTATTGTTGCCATTATTGTATTAAGTTATCTTGTACTAACTTAGCTTATTAAAAATTCAATTGTTAAAAAAAAGTCTATTTCTATTTTATTATAGTTTGGTACCAATTTTAGTTGTTTTAAGTTGTTGCTTAATGGTTTAGTAAGTTGTAGTTGCTTTAAGTTCAGAATGTGCATTATGGGTTCAGTTGAATTTTTTTTTTAGGAAGCTGATCTCCTGTATCCCGGCGCTACAATGCCAGTTCTAGTGCAAATAGCGGCACCGCAGCGCCAGTCAGGTAATTTTGTTTTAAACCTTCTTTTGTTTGGCAGACCTCATGCCCAACTCTATACTCTCTTTCTCGTTTTCAGCCCCAGCATTCTCCCTTTTCCAAATACCTAAATTGAAGGCCTAGTCCCCCTCTAAATCTTTCAAGGCTCCAATTCCAGACCTCCTTCCCGTTCCGAGCCATTCTAGGGCCATTCATTCGAAGTTTGGGCAGACCGGCGATTCCATTCGATGTCTGACCTGGTATTCATCCCTATAATCAGGTAAGGTTTATTTTCAGCACAAAGAATTCATCTGGGGAGTGAGTTTAGAGATATATTGCATAGCTTGTGCGTGTTATTTTTACAAATTAATTTGGTCTTGCATTTGATCATATAAATTGGGGGTCGATAATACTCTAGGAGGGTTGGCTGTGTTGGTTGGGTTGATCATTTTGTAAATTGCTATGCTTAGAAATATACTGTTGGGTGTGGTTGCTATTACTTTTAGCAAGTTGAAGAATTTTTTTTTGTTTTGAGCCATAGCCATAGGGCTATTTCATTGTTAAAATTTGAGTTGTGCGCCAAGTGTTTGTTAATTTGCCTGAGATGGCTGTCTGTGTTTTGCAATCGGTGTTGGGTGTGCAATTGGTTGACAGGTCATATTTTGGCATCTAATTGACAGTGCTTAGCATTTGTTAGTTTGGGTTATGCATTTGTTGATTAAATTAGCCAGTTGGTTCGGAGTGCTTGGGCTGACATTGTAGTAGTGGGCAGTTCGTCTTGGGCGTGCATTTGTGAAATATGCTGTGACTGGCAGCGCTAATTTTAAATAGCTTTGGGTTGGTATTTTGCAACTAATATTTGATTGAGCTTTTATTTGTACTGAGTTGGGCATTCGTCTTGGAGTGCTTGGGCTGTTTTGGAATTGTCAACGCTGTACATTAGGGCTGAATTTCTGGGGTTGTGCCATCTTAAACAGAGGTAGCAGCTGGTGCAGTTTGGTTTGTGCTTCCATTATTGGTAGGTACATTGAGCTGAAAGCTTTGGGTCTAGTTTCCTTTGGGCAGTTTGGTTTGGGATTTGGTTATCATGGCTCCAAAAAGGCAAAGGGTCGGTACGTCACAGTCCGTGCCACAGTTTGATAGTGAGAGGTTCGTGAGTCTGCGCTACCACCGGGTAATTGCTAATAAGAGCTTAGTGTCGGAGCGGAGCCTCGAGCCTGACTTAAGGTTAGACGGGGAGCTGGTAGCTATGATTGTTGAGAGGAGATGGGGTCGTTTGATTAGGCAGCCAGACCCCATTGTGATCTCTTCAGTGCGGGAATTCTACACTAATACGGTGAGCACCGAGGTAGACTTTGTGGTATAGGTTCGAGGTAAGGCAGTGACCTACGACAGAAATACCATTAATAACATCTACCAGTTGTTGAACCTTGTGGCCGAGGACTACTTGAGAGATGGTTTGGGGGCCCATGATCTGAATGCAGTGATTTCCCAGCTATGTAAGCCAGGAACTGCCTAGAGGCTGCGGGATGGCATTGATGAGATGACCAGCTTCTCGCACACCAAGCTGAGCCGTTATGGAAAAGCGTGGTACAACTTCATATGCTCAAATTTTATGCCAACCCGGCACATTAGCGACACTAGGGGTGAAAATGATCCCGAGTCGATCCAAACACCCTAATGCTCAAGCTCGATTCGGATCAAAAAATTTGTGTTCAGGTTCGACTCGAATTCGAACTAATAATTTTCAAAGCTGCTCAAGTTCGACTCGATGAATTACTCGATACTACTCGGCTCGAAGTTACTCGACTCGTTTTCACAACGAGTAATTCGTGAGCCTTTCTATTCGAGCTCGAGTCTGAGATGGATCACACCAAAATGAGACATAAAAATAAAAAATTAGAAAAACTTCATTTTCATTTATATATAAAAATACACATGTCACAAAAATTACAATGATAAATTTACAATGTTAATTATATTATGATACAATTTCTAGCAACATCATTACATCAAGGCAATAACTTGAAATAGACCATAGTACATTTCATCAAGTTTTTTTCTTTCTTTTTTTTCTATGCTCAACTTCAACCTCAACCTCAGTAGCATTTTCAGGCTGAGAATCACCAGAACCAGAGGAATTAAGCACTTGACCATCAGTAACTTGAGATAGGTTTTCAGTTATAGTATTTTGCACTTGAGATGGTCTAGATAAATCTTCAATCAAGCTTATGATCTCGTTATTACCTCAAACAAATAAACAAAACAATAATCAGAATAACAAATAACTTTGAATCAATATAACATATGCATGCACAATAAAATATTATAGTTATACATATATAAATCAATTATATATATATATATATATATATATATATATATATATATACTAGAAGCATCAACGCGTTCCATCAAATAAGTCTGAACTCTGAACTCTAAAGAGATGAAGAGGGTGTTAGTTAACAGTAGTAACACTTGTAAGTGACCGATGATTCTTTAGATTTTATTTAAATAGTATGATGTTTGGACACTGCAACCACGTTCCTAGCCTTTTGTGCTAACCCATGTGTTCTCCTCATTTCGTGAGCCGTTGGTTTTAGTAAACAAAAGGTAACCAAGACATCATTGATATTTGTATTTGTTTCTTAAGTTACTTTAATTTTTATTTTTAGTATAAGGCATCTCCTGGCTCCTGCAGGCGCACTAGCCAACATCCAGATAAACATGGCATATATATCACTGTAGCCATATAGGCTAGGTTGGGAAAATCAAAACATGCATGCGTGTCTATATTTCTAGCTGTCAAAAATAGTGTATATGTCTATTTTATCTTTAAACCCATCACTTTTATTGATGCCCATTAGTGAACATTTATACTAAATAATATAATGCATTCCTATATTTGCATTATCTTAGAAAATACATTTCACATTCCCACTACCTTCCACTGTCGGCAGAACATCTTGAATTCTTGACCATTTGTCTAATTGTCTATTTGTTTTGCACAATTCGAATTAAGTATACATAATACACTTATCAATAAACAACCAAACGTCTAATTTTTTTCACTTCCTTATCACTTATCAGATACTAAGGATCAAGTAAGTATCGAACCCCTAAACGAGTAGGGTTCATCGAGTAAGGATCGAGTATGGATCAGATGAAAGAGGCAAGCTCGAACCATAAAATGAGCGAACGGTATTGTGCTCAGATTCGAGTTCAGTATTATAACCCCAAAAACGAGCTTGACCCATATTCGGCTCGGATGCCTGCCGAATCTGAGTCTCGGATCATATTTTCGAGTCGAATTTGAATCGGGTACGGAGCTACTCGGATCGATTTTCACCCCTAAGCGACACCACTAAGGAAAGAGCCGTGTTATTATTCGCTATTGTGATTGGGTTGAAGATAGACATTGGACTGGTCATCCAACAGTCTATATCGAGGACACTGTCGGGTACCACGTCGGGTGGACTTCCACACCCATCCTTGATCATAGAGCTTTATCGGGCGGTAAATGTACAGTGGGAAGCTGATGAGATACTCCTGCCACCGATGACGGTTATTAATCATGCCACGATTTCTCATTACAAAGTGTAGGAGGGTGCTGAGTCACAGCCCCGAGGTAAGGGATTCCTGGTAGTGCCACCGCCTACTTCGTCATAGGCTGGACCATCTTCGGTGCAGCAGGGGATGGATCCTTCTTCGGCTGGGCCTATGACAGGCATCATGGCTGTGTTAGGCAGAATGCAGTGGCAGATGGATATAATTGCACAGATGCAGGATATCTTGATGTAGTACAACACAGAGTTCACCACCACCTTGGCACAGATTTACTCATCTGGTGGAGTTGCATCCGGGGCTGGGCCGTACCAATTCCCCACACCTCCTGTATTTCCTGCTTATCCACCTCCATCTCCCGTCCAGAATGAGGGCCATGATGAGGGACATGACGATTATGAGATGGAATGAGCATACCTCAGGGAAGACTTCATTTTAATTCTGCATATTTTGCCAATGAGGGCATTGTTCAGTCTAAGTTTGGGGGTATTGTTTTTTTGTCAGTCTTTTGCCATGGCGAGTCGTCTGCAGCTGTAGCTTTTCATTTATTGTCTTATGTATCTAGTTCTATCTGTTTTGGTAAAAGCTTTTAAGCTTTTTAGACTTAATTGCTGTCGTAGTTGAGTTCAGCAATGGTTTGTTTTGGTTTATTTTGATTATGGCCAATGATATGCACGTTGTTTATTGCGATTCAGGGGAATTGGTCATGGATGTGTAGTTGAAGGTTTTTAATTTAATTATTGGTTTGAAACTTCCTTTGTGATCCAGTTTATCTTTTTGAGCACTTACCAACTGTTATGGCTAGTTGCGAGTTAGATAAGTTTATATGCTAATTGCTTTTTGAAATTTTTCCCTTTTGCTCTTTTAAACTTACATTTGGCATTGGTTGTATGATTTAGACTGTGATGCAAATTCGGGAAAGTCTGGGAATGTTAGCATGCTAATAAAAAAAGGAATAATGTTTATTCTTATTATTGGGAAATTCTATTTTGGCTAGTCTAATTATGTGACCTTTATTGCTCGAGTTAATAGATCCTTAGGGGTGTCTTTGCACCTAATGCCCTAAAGCTAACTGGTTTGGGAGTCATTGATCAAACGCTCGTTACATGAGTAGTTCTGAAAAGCCTAAGTTAATTAGACATTGCACTAATCAGTTATAAAATTTGAGGCGAGATGGAGCGTAAAACGCACTCGCCATATTTATAGTGATGTATTAAATCTTGTTTGGGTTAAATTGCATGTTAACTACCCTTGGACCCCTTTTATTGCATTTGTGCCTTGTTCGACCGGCTTTGATGTAGCGGGTGAGATTGCAGAGTTTGCATTTTCATTAAGCAGTTGTCTATATGATTTTATCTGAGCTGTAATTGGTTGGAGTAGATGGTATTCACACACGCACATGCAAGGTCAATAGATGGTTTAAACTAACGATTATATTGAAACCTTTATCATGACATTATGTTGTGTCCTCTTTGAATTCTTAGTTCTGATCTTTGAGGCCATATTTCAGATGAATGTTGTAATCATTGCTTATGTTGTAGATTGTTAGTAGTGTGTAGTGTCTTTATTTATCTATTTTGCTTGAGGGCAAGTAAAGACTCAAGTTTGGGGGTATTTGATGAGTAGGTTTTATACCTATAAATTAGGCACTTTTAACATTGAGAAATTGTATGTTCATCTTTGTTTTATATTAATTATGTTGTGCTTTGTGGTATTTTATAGAATTAGGTAAAGAAGGGGCTTATTTGGGATTTCAGGGCAAAAGAGGGGCAAAATGGTCATTTATCTAGTACCGGCGCCGCAGCGCCGCTATCAAGCCTAAGCCCGGTGCCGCAGCGCCGAGTCGGATCTTCGTAACCCAGTATCAGCGCCGTAACGCCACTAAATGAACTATATGCCAGCACCGCAGCGCCGGTCTGCTGCTTTTTGAATTGTTTGTGCTGATTGGCTGTCCCAAAGTGATTGTCTCCTCTCCTTTATTCATTTTGCCGAGCTTTCTTCTTCTCTATGCTACTGGTCATCTTGGTTCAGGGGAAATGGAATTAAGAAAGGATAGAAACATATTATTTCTTCTTGGTTACTCAAAATTGCTAGCCGACAAGAAAAAGGGATACGGAAGAGAGAGAGGGCGGCTATTATTATCATCCATCAACCTCACCTTTGAGGATTATCTCGACCATTCGGAAGAAAGGAAGAACACAGAGAGCTGCACATCACTTCCTTCGGAGCAAACAAAGTAGAAAAGGGCTGAAACCTTGTAGCAATTGTGGAAACATTGCAACTAAGTGGAACCCAAATTACCTACACGGAAGGGAGATTATTCACTATCAAAGGGAGTTTTTGAGATTAAAATTATTCATATATAATTTAGTTTCTTTGCTTTCCTTTGATTATTGTATAATCCAATGATGTTTAGTTCTTTGTCAGTTATATTTATTTTCACAGTTATGAACTAATTCCTTATTCTGAGGTTACAACGGAACTGCATGTATAATGTTAATTAAATTTCTTTCCCTTGAATTCTTATGAATCATGTTTGAATAGATTTTTATATTGTATGCTTAATGTATGAATTAACTGGAAAGTAATTCATGTGATGTTTTATACTAAATTGGAAAATGGATTATAAAACTCAGATTACCAAATTGAAAGCACATGTTATGGACTTTTCTTTATACAAGTGAATTCATAATTTGCAGGTAGGATAGGAATATACCTAACTGCCATGTGTAGCCAATTGAGAATATGTCCTTAATGACTCATGTTTTAATTAATTCACATAGGAATATAGTGTTTTATTAAAACAGAAGATTTTTATACTACTATCGGAAGAGGTGTAAAATTGTTTTAAGTTCTCGGTAATCTATTTGTTTAATTTACTGATTTGAAGGGAAAGTTAGGAGATTGAACCTTGCATTTGGGAAAATTGTGACCTTAGCTTGTTTTACATTATAAACAGAAAAATAAATCAACTTCTTTTTGTAATTTCACTTGTTAGATTAATTGTTCACCAAATCACAATTTATAATCATTTATTTTAATTAAGATTAATTTGACATAAAATTGATAATTGATAATTATTAGCTTTATTTCCTCGTGGGTTCGACACTCGACTTACTTTATATTACTTGTGGACCGCGTATACTTGCGCGTGTTTTATTGATTGCAAAATCGACCAACAAATATAAGTGCTATATCAATACCTCATAATCTTGTCATGCATTCTATGACTAAACATATAGACATCAGATATCACTTTATTAATGATCATGTGCAAAATGAAAATATATCTTTATATTTTATATCATCTGAAAATCAGCTTGCGGATGTGTTCACCAAACCCTTAGACAAATCTAGGTTTAATAAGTTAATTAGTGAGTTAGGACTGCTAAATTTACATCCTTAGTGTTGTGTCTTTGGAAGTTACTAACAGTGCAGGAAAGAATCGCAGAACAGTTCAAGAGGAGACATGTTCATAGAGCAACCCACGGTTCGTAGAGAGTATGAGGCTCGTAGAGCTACTCGTAGAGTGGAAGCTGTTTGTAAAATGGATCGTTGAAGCAGAAGGAAAACATAGAGTTAAAAGGTATTTCAAAAGTTTACTCTACGATATCACTTCAGTCATAGAAGATAAGGCAGTTAATGGCAGCGCGCGCGACTTTCACATTCAAGAAAAGTGAGTGAAAAAGAAAAAGTTACTGAGCTATAGCTGTGAATAGCAGTTACAAAAATACATACATCCAATCTGTTAGGTTTGTATATAATGCGAGCATGCAATCAAATTACACAAATATAACGGAAGCGCGATAAAATCAGATTTTAAAATTTTATACAAACTATCACCATGATCTATCTTTATGTGCAATTATCAATTAAATGAAAGAGATAGAGAATTAGAATTATACCCTCGTTGATCAAAGCTTCCTCGAGTACAAGTTCAACTCCAAATCCTTCACGTTTTCCTTGAATTCCACTGATTAGATTCCTTCTTTTGATCAATGCAAGCCACCCAAGTGTTTAGCCTCTAGAGGTGATCCGCCAAGGAATAATACGTATTCAAGAAGATGGGTGTTTGGCAAAACCCTAGTTTCTATCTCTATAAAAATTGTAAGTACTCTCCCAACTATTGGAAGTGTGTCTAACTGTCTAACATTTTCTATAATAAGACTTCTCTTATTTATAGATGTAGGCAACCCTCCTAAACTATTTAGGAATAGGATTTTATAAATTAATTCTTTTATTAATAACCGATTAAGATTACAAAGTATATGCTACATCATAGCAAATATGATTGACTTGTGTGCATACTACTTTCACAATTAACATTGAACACATGTCGCACTCAGCCAAATTAGAGTTCTAATCTCAACAAAGAAGATGGCCAGTTATCAAGTTATCTTTGGCAACTAGCTTTGCTTCGAGAAGTTTGACGAAGAAGTGAAGAAGTACAAAAGGATTATGCTGTTGGTTCAAGGTGCTGGGTTCCAATCTATTCTAGAGTCCAGCATAAGGATCTTCACCAAATTGGTTGAAGAGTTCTATATCAATATTATGCTTGCTGATGGTGTCCTTGTCACCAAAGTTAAGGATCAAGTTCTGAAGATTGATGTGGTGGAGTTGAGCCACCATCTGGAGTTCGAAAATCAAGGCATCACCTTCTTCGAAGGTGTTGATGTGAAGGAGGGTCTGAAGCTTATGGGGTATAAAAAGAATCCAGAGCTAAAAGGGATGAAGAAAAAGGAATTCCCACAACAGTATGAGTTCCTTACCGATATTATTGGCAAACACATTTTGTGTAAGGATTCTGCTCACAATTCAGTCAGTGAGTTATAGTTAAAGATCATAATTGCAATCGTTATGAAGGTACAGATCAACTTCGGTGCTATCTTCATGGATTGGATATCTAAATGGGTTAATGATGCTGGAAATAAGAAGGTTACTAGAAAGCCTGTGCCAAAATGTTCTTTGGACGATTTATCAACATTGTCCTGAAGAAGAGGATGAAACAACTAATTAGGGATAAAGAAGGTGAAGCTTTAACTGTAAAAAAGAAGATTACCCCTAAGCTTTTTGACAACTAGAAGAAAAACCTAGTTAAGATCCACCGGTCAAGGCTGTTTGAAGGAACTGAACGCACAATTAGTGAAGTTCAGAAGCCGACCAAGATTAAGGCCACGAAGAAGGTAGCAGCCATTGAAGAAGAAGCCTCTCAGGCATCTGTTGATCCTTAAGGTTCTGAAACTCTGGCCTCTACAACAGATCAGCCTCTGCAGAAGAAGAAGAAAGGAAAAGAGAGAAAAAAAGTCCTAGGGAACCTTAACACACTCTTTCTGATCCAGAGGTGAGGGAGAAGGAAATTCATACTCCACTCTCCCAGCTGGTCAAAAAGAAGGGCTTACGAGGGAAGCGCTAGAAGAAATCCTTTGTAAAGTCTCTTCAACTTTCCACTGAAGAACACTCTGGAGAGTTGATCATTAAGAAGCCCATCTCTCTGATCGTAGAGCTTCTCAATGAAGTTGATGAATGATGGCTGGGACGACCAAAGTACCTGAGTCAAATGTAAATAATGAATTGATGGCTAAGACGACTTGTACGCCTGAGCCCCATATGAATGAAGGAGAAATGGCTGTGATGGCTGATCTGCAGGAGCCACAAGAAAGTGAAGAAGAAATGGCTGTGAAGGTTCCAAGTCTTGAGCCAAAGAAGAAGAAAAAGCTAAGGAATATGGTGGAGAAGAAAAAGAAGAAAAATGTAGACAAGAAGAATAACAAGGAAAAAAGAAGGGAAAAGCTAACCCAACGATCGTTGAGCTCTACTGATGACTCCCTCAAGCTCACAAAGGTCATTGACAATGTTGTAGAGGACATCAGTAAACAGTTCGACCCAACGATCGTAAAGCCCGATGATCTTGATATTGAGGGGGAACAACTAGCGTCCTATCAAGAACCCCCTTCAGTGCCCTCGACGTCAGGTGTAGTAAGGAGACGCATTGTTCTTGAAGCAAAAGAAAATCCCAATGTTTGCCTTCCTGTCAAATTCATAGGGTCCAGGGCTGGGCGAATGCATCTGATATCGACAAGCATTAATGAACTCTTTAACATCTTCTTTAATATAGAAATAGATAGAAGCACCACTATCTTTGATCTTGATAGTGAGCAAATACTTTATTTTTTGCCCCTAATACCATTGGTAAGAGCTGTTTCTTTAAGAGACCAGAGCTTCATCAGCTGGAATTATTCAAGGTTTCCAAACCTTAAGCTGGTGGCTCAAAACTTCCCAAGGATAACCTCTTATGCAACAAAGCTCCTCTGTCATGAACCTTCTTCTTCCACTTATCGAAATGATAAGGTAACTTCTATCCCCAAGTCTTTGTTTATTTCTTCCAATTCCATTCTTTCATTCTTTTCTTGCGACAATGAGGTCGTAGAGTCTCCCTCTACGATCTCTGAACAACGTTCTACACCTTCTGATGCTTTTATTTATTCTCCGTTTGTAGATTCCCAATACTTTACGGGCGATGTAAATTAAACTAATTCTCCAGTCGTAGAGTCTTAACACTCTACAGACTATGTAAATTCACCTAACTCCCTGATCGTAGAGTCTTAACACCCTAAAATCAATGCATATAATACTAACTCTCCTATACAAATTTCTTCTGTACATACCAGACCTACACAATCACCTGTACATAACACAGACATTGATATACCTGCCTCACCTATTCAAACCATCAAACCAGAAATAAATCCAATCTCTCAATCAAATATTCCCTCCTCTTATAAAAATGAATACTTTGACCTTACTCTTGCCATATCCAATCTCTCTCGGAGTGATAAGGTTGGAACAAAAAGCATACTAGAATAAATTCTTGAGCGCATCTCTGTCATCCCCTCCAAGCCTTAGTAAAAGGAGTTGGTGAACCTCATTGCCGACGAGCTCAATCTAGGCCTTGAGGAAACATCAACTGGAATTCAGAAAGGGCTAAAGCTAATAAATGAAACTGCTTCTAAAGTCCCTGGAGAAATGGGCAAGGAGTTCGGCAAGCGTTTGAAGGATCTCCTAAGAGATATTGCTGACAACCTCAAGAAGAGGGATGAGGTCTTCCTATAGGAGATCGTTGCTCACAAAGTTGCCGTCCTTGCTCTCCAACAGGCTAATGCCAAATCTATCAAGTTCCTCTCTGACAAGATCTTTGACCTCAGTTCTTCGCTCAATGAATTCAAAGGCATGGTCAAAGATTCAATGGACAGAACAGATAATGCTCTTGCTCTTGTGCATCAGCAAATAGATCAAGCTGAAGCCAGACAGCAAGAAGCACGTGTTGACATTGCATGAATAGAGGGCAGATGGAAGAGCTTGTGCATTCAGTCAAACAACTCTCCGATGAATTCTCTGTGTGCCATCAAGGTTGAGATGCTAACAAAAAGGGGGAGAATAAGAAGAGACCAAGTCAGGGGGAGAGAGAAATACCAAGTCCAGGGGAGAGAGAAAGGCCAAGACTGCAATCATCAATTCCTCCTTCTTCCTCTAGAGCTCTTGTAACTCCTACGGGTCAAGGTCATCCTCATTCTTCTTTAAGACAAGGATCGTTAAGTTCAGTTACACCATCTAGCTTATGACTCCCATCTGGTGATCCCATGAACAGAAATCTTCCAGGGATTCACGTTATAGGAGAGGAAGAAGAAAAAGATATCTATTTGCCTGACCTTGAACCTAGAATTTCTACTCAAGAACTTCAAACAAGAGAAAGAGAAGGAAGAAAAACATATTATAGAAGGAGAGAAACTGAGCGTAAAGATCCTCCCAAGCCAAAGCCAAATAGAGGGAGAAAATAGGTATTTATATAAAGGTATAAAAATGTGTAAATCTTTCATTGTAAATATTTATTTTATATACTGTGTAAAATTGTCATACATCAATAAATTCATTCATTTGATATATCAATACAATTGCTCACTATATTTTAAGTCATGTTTAATTTCAAGCAATTGTATTATAGAATTGATGAATGCTCTGAAACTACTGGTTTTATCATCATCAAATAGGGGGAGATTGTTAGAGTCTGCATGATAAATTTGATGATGATATGATTAAAGTATACTTGTTCAGTAGTTTTTGTAAAGTCCTTAATGATAATATGATGTACAAGGACTTAGAATAGAAAGATCAAACTTATTAGGTTGATCTTAAGAGCAGAGTTGATGTATAGATAATATGATCGATTTGATCGAAGAATCAAGTTAAACGATCGTATAGTTACTCTGACATTTCGTAATGTTAGCAAGGATCACAGAATAAGCTATACTTTCGTAGAGCATCAAGTGTTTGATCGTAGGGTCGGAAATCAGCTCGTAGAGTTCACTTAAGATCGTATAGTGAAGATCAGATTGCAGAGTGAACATTAAATCGCAAAGTTAAGTCAAGATCGCATAGCCTGCAGATAAATCGTAGAGTCTAATCACTACAAGAAAAAGGCTTAAGCCCCACGGAATTATCTTCCACAGAATAATTTCTGTCGAAACTAGATTAAGGCCGACAGAATATTTGGTCGAAGATAATTCCTTTGTAAATGTGTTAATTACGACGGAATTCTGTCGGAAGTAACGTGTGACCTTTTAGCGCCTATCTTCCCGCGAATGCCAACATTATTTTCGACGGATGGGAATTACTTTCGGCAGAATATCCGATGGAAATAAGTTAATTCTGAGGGACTTATTTTCGACGAACATTCCTTCAGAAATAAGAAATAAAACCTAATCAGAATATCATTTCTTTTAACTGCCTCACCAGTTCATTTCCTTCATTATCTCTCAGCTCTGTCTCTCAGTCCTCTCTCTGTCATCTCTCAGTCCAGAATTAAGCTCGTTCGTCGCCGCCTCACTTGAGCTCGTTTGTCGCCGTCTCACCTCATCTTTTAGTCCAGAACCTCCCCACGCCGCCACTCCATTGTCGTCAGTCCTCTCTCTCTCTGTCATTCTGTCATTCTTCAAGGTACTGTCAATTTGTAAAAAATATATAATTTGTCATGTTTGAAATAAAGATAATTTTATCATTCAATTAACATGTACTGAAATTGGGAATTGGGAATAATAGTTTGTTAGAGTCTGATTTGATGATGATTATGTGTTTATATGACTATGTATTTATGTGACAATGTGACTATATGAGTATGTGATTAATGTGATTATGTTATTAAGTGATCAATGTGATTAATTAATTATGTAACTATGTGATGATGTACTACCTAACTTAATAATGAATAACTGATGCAATGATGAACAATGACAAATGTATATGTGTATCAATAAGTATTGTAAAGTCCTTTGATAAAATATATGTAAAAAGACTTAGATTAGAGTGATCAAACTTGTTAGGTTGATCCCTTGAGTTGATTTTATATGTAGGATTAATTGTAGAGTTACTCTGGATGTTCATAGTGAAAATGTTGTAAGCAGAGTAATCTAAGTATTCGTAGAACAATATATATTTATATAAGTAAGTTTTGTAAAGTCCTTATATAAAATGCATGTACAAAGACTTAGATTAGAAAGATCAAATATGTTAGGTTGATCTTACAAAGTTGATGCAATGTATAGTCGATAGGTTTAACTGCTCAATGAGTCACTCTACCAGTTCGTAATATGTAGAAGATAAATTGCAGAGTTAACACATGTTCATAAAACATCAGATGGATAAAGACGGCTAGCTCATTTTTGCTTTAGTTACGACTAATCGGATTAAGCTGATTGATTTAAGGCTTGGCCTTCTAATTGTTTCAAACTTTCCATTTTTGGAATGGAATATAAAGATCACCTCGTAAAGAAATGACCAATTTATAAGGTGATCAAAAGAATTGCAATGTTAACCAAAGTTCGTTGAGTAAGTACTGAACATAGAGTAATCCAGACAAATCGCTAAGTAATGGTCATATTGTAAGGCAACTTAAGGATCGTTCAGTGATGACAAAAACGTAGAGTCAGCTTCAGAATCGTAAAGCTATATTCGTAGAGCTGACCATAAGGAGCAATCGTACAGTATTACTCTCTTTGTAGAGTTAAGCCAGATCTGATAAGAGACTGACATGGAGTAGTGCTAATCATGATTTCGATGCATTCTTTATCCTTAGTAGAAAATCTAAGATCAAATAATGTGTCTACTAGCTAGTTTGCTGAAAATGACATCTCAATGGTGTTAGGTAAGAAAGTAGATTGACGTGACAGCAAAGTCAAAAAACAACTAGTCAAAAAACAACTAACACTTGGACTTAAACGTCAACATCAAGGATCCCAAAAGATCTAAAGCTTTAAATGCATCAACAGTAACTCGCCAACGGGAAAAATCTATGAAAGACTATAAAAGGTAATAACATTCAAAATAAAAGGATGATGATGTACATTGAATGACCAACACTGAATAGAAGATCATCATCAGAAAAGAACACAGAGCCGAACCAATGCCAAAGTAGAGCAAGTTCCACAATACGATTAAAGATGTGTTCAAAGCTACTAAAGTACAAGAAGAAGGAGATTAAATGTCATCTTGGTAGCACAACAGATGATCATGGGAAGCTGTTGAGTACCAGAAGAAGTCAAGCCTCATTGCAACTCTCAGTAACATCTTAACGATGATCACATTCGAAGCTACTAAGTACTACAAAAAGAAGGAACCTGAATGCCATCTTAGTAGCACCTCTCAACAACAATTAATCATCAGAGGACTAAGTGTCCTGGTCTTAGTGACCGAATTTCCAAGTCTAAGTGACTTGAAGAGATCTTAGTGATCTTTGGAACTTAGTAACCCATATTCTAAGACTAAGTAACTCGAAGGAATCTTTGTGATTCAAGAGACTAAGTGTCCTAGTCTGAGTGACCGAATATTCCGAGACTAAGTGACTCGAAGGAATTTAAGTAATTCAGAGGTCTGAGTGACCTGGTCATAGTGACCGAACTATCGAGACTGAGTGACTCGAAGGAACTTTAGTCGTTCAGTTGTAAGAGATCTGTGTGATCTGGTCTAAGTGACCCTATCCTTGGTGGATTTCCTACTCTGTGAAGTAGAATAATGGAGTATGAATTATTCAGTCTCCGAACTACTTAAAATCTCTTGTGTTATTTACTTTCAGTCATTTACATTCTGCCACATATCTGCTATGATTATCATATTTGTTGAATGGCTAACTTCCATAGGAACTAAATTTAGAATTGAGATTTAGTAAATCTTTAAGGGGGATATTCAAACTAATATTCCGTTATGCTTAATAAATTCTGATTAAGTAATTATTTGGTAATATCCTTAATAAGTTAAATTTTAAAAGAGGATCTATTTAACCCCCTTCTAGATCTCTCAGTGCCTATAGGAAACAACAAGTGGTATCAGAGCAGGTTCTCACGAACATAAAGCTTACACTTTGAGTTGATTTATGGCACTAAACTAAATCAGTTCTGAGCTTAGTAGTTGAAGTAGGTTATCTCTTCTGAATAGAAATGAACTTACAAATTAAAATTGCATGTGCAGATAATCTCAGCAAGGTAGCTATCGAGCAGACAATTAAGTAACCAACTGGTGCAGCTAAATAAAAGAACTAAGAACATTATGACCATGGCTCTGGAAGATAAATTGCTTGAAGATGTTATAATGTACACCTCTGCCAAGAAGGAAGTCCGAAGAAGTTCTGCTAATAATGCTTAAGGGTACAAGATCTCATATCCCTGAAGGAAGCATTACCACATTATAAGAAAGATTAAATGTGCTTCTCCTTATTCTAAGAGATTATGGAAAGGTCTATCCAAACAAAGACTTCAACATCAATTTCTTGAGAGCACTTCCTAGCAACTGGAATGTCAAAATTATTGCTATTTATGAATCAAAGAATCTTCATGAGATGAATGTGCAGAAGCTCTATAGTAATCCTCTTACCTATGAGCTAGAGCTGGACCAGTGGTGTGCTGTCGTAGGCAACCAAAAATAAAACCTTACTGCGAAAAAAAAATATTTATGTAGTAGTGCAAGTAAGAGTCGATCTCACAGAGAATGATTAGTCTAAATTTATTCGTTGTAAACTAAAATTGGGGGTTTTGATTGTTATTATTAGAGTAAACTAAAAATAATGCAAAATAATTTATTAAAGTAAATCAGAGAAAATAAACCTTGGATTAAATCAACTTCCACCTCAGAAACTTACACTGATCATTAACTCAAGCATAATCAATTAATATTTTGAATATTCACCGTTAGAATCAATTCACCATTCTGAACCATTCCATGTCTTTCCTTAATTTTAATTAGATAGAAACAAGCGACCTAATAACCCTAACTACTAAACAACTTCAGACAAACGCTAAAAATTTAATCTAGTAGATGCTTTAAGAATTAGAAAAACCGATGAAGCTAAACAACACAAGCACAAGCGGTTGCATTTAATTTAGTTGAGTATTCTTCTTAAGATATAATAATCTCATGATCTGTAGTCAATTATTAACCATAGTTACTTTGTAAATTAGAGTGACCAAACAATTACGGTTTTGATATTTAATTTAGCAGTAAATTTCAACAGTTAATAAACTAGTATAGCAATCAAACATATCAATCATAGAATTTAAGCACAAAAGAATAATCAATACTCAAAATAATAATTGAACAATTAAAATCAATTAGATCTCACAGTATAATAATTCTGAGGTTTCCGTCTCCTTAATCCAAAAACAAGAATTTAGTTGCTCACAACCATAAAAATCATCAAAGAATAATAGAAGAGAGTTGCTAGCCAAAGATTCTCTAATGCCTAATAACGTGTATTTATAGTTTACATAAGAAAACCCTAAATTAGAAGGAAAAGAAATCCAATTTGGAATCAAAATCTAAGCAAAAACGCGTGGAAAATTTGGGCTGTCAGCGACCTGGCGCTGCTGCGCTGCGTTTCTTCCTTCTTCTGGCGTTACCGCGCCAGCCATACAGAGTTTGCCAAAATCGTCCTGGCGTTGCTGCTCCATCTATAAGCTTGCAACCGGCACTGTAGCGCCATCCTTCTAGGAATTCTTCGTACTGATGCAGAGCTGCCGCGCCAACTTTAAAGCCAATACCGGTGCTGCCGCGCTAACTATCCAGAGTTCCTCTCACCGTAGCACTGTCGCGCCGCCCATAGTACAAATCCCGGTGCTGCTGCTTCGGGCCAGGTCATGGAATTCTAACCTTTTGCTTTAAGTCCAAAAATACGCACAAATGCTCTCCAAATCATCTCCACAGTTATAAACTCCTCTAATTGCACCTAAAATCAAAATATAAGAATAGTGAGCGTATTTAGGCACAAAATCAATACAAAAGGTAAATAATTAAGGGATAAAAACATAATAAATTCAATACTCATCAACCAACGAGTAGAGACTACCTCAAAAAGCAATAAAAATGATAAAGAAGTTGTTCTCAAAGTTTTTGAGGCAACAATATCCAAGGCTCCTACAAAAGAAGATTCGGATGGTAAAGTGACTGATGAAGATGATGATGAAAGTTTAGTAATGATCACAAAAAGGAAGAATACGTTCATGCAAAAAAGTAGCAAGTGGAGACCAAGGAAGAGCTTTAAACAGAAAAAGCAATAACAGAAGATCTGGAGAAAGTCAAGAAGAATTCTTATCCAAAGAGTTCAAAGGCGTATAAGAAATTTCACAAGGAAAATGCTCATGTCCAATGGATCGTAAAATGGATCGGCCAGTTGCTAAAGAAAAGATACACACTGGTCTGGGTTTTGTCTAATCGCAGAAGTAAGCTTAAGTTTGCAATCGTGCCTCAAAGGATTGTAGAGTCCAGTAAATGCAACTCTACGAACCAACCAGGCGCAAATCGTAGAACTAGCTCCCACTCTATGAAATTCCAAAATAATAGAATAGTGTGGAACCAGATGAAGGATTAGCCAAGAAGAAAGGTACCAAGGTTCACTGAATTGACTTGGTATCTCGACAATGGATGTTCAAGGCACATGTCCGGCAATAAGGCTCTCCTGTCGGACTTCAAAGCTAAAAATGGTTAAGCAGTTGTCTTTAGAGACAACAACTCTGGGAAAATCAGAGGTTATAGTTCGATAGGCAATAGAGCTGCTTCATTCAGTAAGATAACCTATGTTGATGGATTAAAGCATAACATACTGAGCATAAGTCAGCGCTGCCACAAAGGTCATCAAATCATCTTTCTCAACAACCAATGGCAAGTTCGAGACCTAGAATCCAACTCATTAAAAGCTGACTGGATCAAGAGAAGAGAATATATAGTCAATCTCACTGAGCTAAATTCCTCAACATCAATTTACTTCTTTGTCTGAGTCTCAGAAAATGTGAGCTGGTCATGACATAGGAGATTATCTCACCTGAACTTCAAGAGCATGTCAAAGCTTATATCAAAGGATCCAGTCAGAGGTCTACCTAAGCTGAATCTTGTCAAAGAAAGATTATGTAAAGCTTGTCAGCTAGGGAAACAGATCAAGAAGTCATTCAAAAGCAAAGCAATTAATTCAAAGGAAAGGTCCCTGCAACTTCTTCATACAAATCTTTTTGGACTTATTTCAACTGCTAGCCTTGGAGGCAAAAGATACTCACTGGTAGTAGTGGATGACTACACCAGGTTTACATATGTATTCTTCTTAAGCTCTAAAGATGAGACCAATAATTAGTTAATCAGATTCTTCAAGATGGTAATGAATAAGAAAGATGAGAAGATGAAAGCAACAAGGAGTGATCATGGTAAAAAGTTTGACTATTCTGAAATTGATCAGTTCTACAATGACATTCATCATAATTTCTAAGTACCAAGAACTCCACAACAAAACGGAGAAGCTGAAAGGAAGAAAAGAATGTTGATCGAAGCAGGAAATGACATTTTTAGCAGTAGTTCATCTTCAAGAATATCTTCTGGACAGAAGCTGTCAACTGTATGCTACTCAGAATAGGTCCTTAACTCACTCTATCCTCAAGAAGACATCCTGTGAGTTGTAAAAAGGAAGAAAGCCAAATATGAAGCTACCTTTATGTATTTGGCTAAGCATGCTACATCCTCAACAATAGGAAGAGATACATGACGAAATTTCAGCCTAAGTCAGATGAAAGAATCTTTCTTGGATACTCTATAGAAAGCAAAGCCTATAGAGTGTTCAACAAGAACTTCTTGATCGTGGAAGTCTCTACCTATACCATATTTGATGAGGCTGATCAAGGCGAACCAGTCAAGGCAGCTTAACTTGAAGAAGTCGTAGAGCTAGAACCTCAGATCGCTGAAGTAGATGAGCCAGACCCTACGATCGTAGTACCAGATAAAGAAATCGTAGAGTTCTTGGTTCCAAAAATGGGAACTCTACGAATCAATGAAGCTATTGATCCAATACTCTCCCTTGAAGATATCATTTAGTAAAGTTCAAGATCATTATCCATCATCCAGTAGCAAGTATGCAAGGGAGTGCTTAGAATTCTGATTTGTGACAAAGCCAAAGAAACAGAGGAGAAAGCTAGTCTTCATGATGGAGAAGAAAATTTGGTCTTTGAATTTTCTAGAAGAGAAAGAAATTGGTCCTAAAAGGAAGTCTTCACCAATAGTCAATCAAAGTTCACCTATTGATTCAGTGGAACTGGTGAAAATTATTGAGTTTGTTATTGCTGATATCATGGTAGAGTAAAGTCCTCCAGCTTCTGAGCACCTAAATGCACATATTGAGGGGGAGCAACCAGAAGAAAGGCAATTAACATCTCCAATGCCTCAAAACAGAAGTAGAGGAACAAGTCGTAGAAGAAAAGATTAAAGCAGCAATGGGAGATTCAAGCTAAGCAACAATGAGACAATCAAGTGGCAAAGTAGGAATGAAGATCATATCAACTGATGTCAGAGTAGTCATTGATTGAAGTTTGTTCTTAAATTGATAAAAGATTATAGAATGAAAATAGGGTCACCAAGTTCCTCTACAATAGAAAAACCTAAAGTCGTCTATGGGGAGGCAAGCAGAGCACGCTCTAAAAAGACGTGTCAAGTAAATGGCCATCGTAAAATGGTTTGTAGAGTGAAATATTGTTCATTTTTGACTCTACGAAGAACTAAAGTAGTTACGTAATGGCAAGTGGTGTTCAAGCTCGGGAAAAGCAAGTGAAGAACAATGATGAGTATGAAATATGTTATGTTTTTAGTCCTTAATGATTAGTCTTTTGTTTCTATTTTGTGCCTAAATACACTCATTATGTTTATATTTTGGATTTTAGGTGCAATTGGAAGAGTCCGTAGCTTTGGAGGTGATTTGGGCTTAAATGGGCGCGAAAAGGAGCAAAAAAAGAAAAGTTGCAGAATGTGTGGCGCCGCGGCGCAAAGCCGCGGCGTTGGCTTAGAGAGCCGCAACACTGGTTTAGAAAGCTGCGGTGCTAAGTTGAATTTTCGGGCGCGTGGGGCGCGTGGTCAGTCAGCTGAAGAGTTTTAATTATTGATTTGTCATAATTTTGATTCCAAATTGGATTGTATTTCCTTCTAAGTTAAGGTTTTCTTATGTAGGCTATAAATACATGTTAATAGACACATGAGGGATATATAGATCCTGGTCTACAATTCTCTTCTCTATTATTCTTTGGTGATTTTCATGACTATGTGTAACTAAACTCAATTTCTTCGATTAAGGAGACGGAAGCCTTAGATTATTGCATTGTGAGATCTAATTGGTTTTAATTGTTTAATTTATATTTTGAGTATTGATTATTCTTCTGCGCTTGAATTTTATGATTGATATGTTTAATTGTTAGGCTATAAACCAGTTTATTATTCATTAAAATCTACTGCTAAATTAGATATTAAATCCGTAATTGTTTGGTCACTCTAATTTGAAGCAATTAAGGTTAATAATTAACTACAGATCAGAAGATTATTATATCTTAGGAAGAATACTCGACTACATTAAATACAACCGCTTGTGCTTGTGTTGTTTAGCTTCATCATTTTTCTATTTCTTAAAGCTTCCATTAAATTAAACTTTCAGCGCTTGTCTAAAGTTGTTTAGTAGTTAGAGTTATTTAGATCGCTTGTTTCTATCTAACTATAATTAAGGAAAGGCACATAAGTAATTCCAGCGATAAATATTCAAAATACTAATTGTTTATGCTTGAGTCAATGATTAGCGTAAGTTTCTGAAGGTGGAAGTTGAATTAATCTAAGACTCGTTTCTCTGATTTATTTCATTAGATTATTTTGCATTATTTGTGTATTTGTTTTCTTTTATCAACAATATTCAAAACCCTCTTTTTGGTATACAAAGTGTAAAAGTAGATTAATCATTCTCCGTGGGTTCGACTCTTACTTGCACTACTACATTATTATTATTCGTAGTAAGGTTTTATTTTTGGTTGCCTGTGACAGCACACCAAATTTTGGCGCCGTTGTCGGGGAGTGATTTTAGTTTATTTTTATATTTTTGTTATCCATATTTCATTTTAGTTATTTTTCATAGGTAATTTGAATTTCCTTGATTGTTTATGCCCAAAATTTAAAGTGTGATCCAGGGATAGAGAAAACTATACGCAGATTAAGGAAGGGAGCTCAAAGAAATTTCGAAGAGAAGGAAACATGGTAGGAACCCGAACTTTGAAAGAGCTTGCAGCCCCTGATTTGGATTAACAACCCTGATGCATTACGTTTCCCAATCTAGATATTAATACTCCTTTTGAATTAAAATCTGGAGTAATTTATCTTTTACCCACTTTTCATGGTCTTTCAGGTGAAGATCCTCACAAGCATCTGAAGGAATTTCATGTAGTGTGTACAAGCATGAAACTGACCGAAGTAACCAAAGAACAAATCAAATTAAGAGCCTTTCCATTTTCTTTGATAGATCTGGCTAAGGATTGACTTTACTATCTACCCTCCGAAAGTGTCACCACATGGGAAGGGATGAGAAGATTATTTTTTAAAAAAATATTTTCCCGCTTTAAGGGTAGCCAACATTTGGAAATCAATTTATGGTGTGAAGCAGAACAATGGAGAATCCCTACACGAGTATTGGGAATGTTTTACGAGACTATGTGCAAGCTGCCCCCATCATCAAATCAGCGATTAGCTTCTCATCTAATATTTCTACGAAGGTCTTTTATCTACCAATAGGAGCATGATTGATGCTGCTAGTGGAGGAGCTCTGGTGGGTAAAACTTTCGAGGCTGTGAGGAGTTTAATTGCAAATATGGCAGCCAATTCCCAGTAATTTGGCATTCGGCTTAATTTTTTAGCTAGGAATGTAAATGTGGTAAAAGTTTCTTCTATTGAACAACAAATTACGAGTTTAACCTCTCTTGTTCGTCCATTGGGTGCAAGTAGTACGCAACAAGTAAAAGCTTACGGAATTTGTATAGTAGTAGGACATCCAACTGATATGTGCCCAACTCTTCAAGAGGAGTCCTTTGAGCAAGTGACTGCAGCAGATGGATTTTCTGGACAACCACAAAGTGTTAGGTTTGTATATAACGCGAACATGCAATCAAATTATATAAATAAAGCGGAAGCGCGATAAAATCAGATTTTAAAATTTTATACAAACCATCACCATGATCTTTCTTTATGCATAATTATTAATTAAACGAAAGAGATGGAGAATAAGAATTATACCCTTGTAGAATTCTAGCTTCCTCGGGTACAAGTTCACCTCCAATTCATTCATGTTCTCCTTGAATTCCACCGATTAAATTCCTTTCTTTGATCAACGTTAGCCACCCAAGTGTTTGGCCTCTAGAGGTGATCCACCAAGGAATAATACTTGTTCAAGAAGATGGGTGTTGGCAAAACCCTAGTTTCTATCTCTATAGAAATTGTAAGTACTCTCCACAATTCTTATGCAAGAGTGTGTAACCCTAATCTATGATAAGACTTCTCTTATTTATAGATGTAGAAAAACCCTTCCCTAAACTATTTAGGATTAGAGTTTCTATTCTAATTAAACTCCTTTAATTAAATTAAACTCCTAATCTAACTAGGAATTAATGAGAGAATACTTCTATTAATTAATTCTCAATCCATATTAGGAATTAAATAATAGTAATAGTAATAATAATAATAAGACTCCTCTTATTAATTTATATTTAATATTTACAAAATATTAAATAATAAATATTAAGCGATTTAATTTATTCTATCTCCATAGATTAAATTAAATACACTTAACTTATTATTATAATTATGTCATTTACTTCTTAAACAAATATTTTTCTTTTGCGGTGTGACCCTTTAGGTTCTCCATATTAAACCGGTTGTGAATAAATCAATTAGAACAATTCTAATCTTATTTAAATAAATAAATTAAACTATTTAATTCATTTAATTAAATAATATTTATTCTACAATAAGGGTAAACCCCCTTAGCGAATAGTTACCGTACAATTCAATCCTTCTACTATACAATATCTCAATTAAATATAAGATATGGAAATACTGTCAAGTCTTATTTTATTTAATTATATGTATTTCGATTCCCAAATGCACAACTCTAAATAATATAAATTAGAAACTCCTTTCTAATTTTATTCTGCCTTAGCCAAGGACTACTGAGATGTCATTTATCGAATCACATAGGACATTCACATCTTTTACTAGATGTGGTAGATTCTTTGTTGATCATTCACCTATCTCCATATATTCTTATTATATCCAATCATACCCTTTGATATACCCTAAAGGTCTTAAGGGACATGTCAAAGTATAACTCATCATACACAAGATACTATGATGATCTCAAGTCCAAAGATCACTTGTACTACTATCACTAGAGGAATTTCTATTGACAGACGAGTAAAACTTCATTAGGTATTCTTTAGCGAGTCTCGTTCAGTGAACTTATTCTCCAATAAGTACCTACATACTTGCTTTAGTGTCTCTACACAAATGATTATGAGATCAATCATCCTCTTCCTAAGACCAAGCAACGTATGTACTAATCTATCCGGATTCACTAATCCCCTTTTTAGTAATCCAACGATTAGAAACGATTTTAGTTTTAAGCTTTCTAAGAATTTAGATCTCATTAGCATGATCATCATCATGATTCTAAAAGCATTGCTTAAAACTATGGGTTTATCACATATTAAATAACAACACAATGTAGATAAAGTAAAATGCCTTTAATACTTTTATTAATAAATGAATAAGATTACAAAGTATATGCTACATCATATCAAATATGATTGGCTTGTGTGCATACTACTTTCACGAAGGCCATATGATCCCTATTCGAATACGTATAATCCTGGATAGAGGGATCATCCTAATTTTAGTTTCAAAAATTCGTAAGTGCATCAGCTTGCAAATCACAATTTCCCAAATCAACAGCAGTACAAGCAACCGTATCCCAATAGACCGCAACGGGGCCAATCTTCTAACTCTAGTATGTCTTTAGAAGATATTGTTAAATCTCTTTCCACTAACACTTTGCAGTTTCAACATGAAACGAGGGCAAGTATTCAGAATTTGGATACGCAAATAGGACAAATGGCAACCGCAATAAGTCGCTTGGAGGCGCAAGGTTCGGGGAGGTTACCCTCTCAAAGAGTGATGAATCCAAAAAAGAATGTAAGTGAAATCACCATGAGAAGTGATAAAGAGGTAGCAAATCCAGAAACGATGGCACCTGCATCACAGGAGCAAAGCAAAGTAAACACGAACAAAGTAGACAATGGAGTTATGTGTGATAATGGTGTACCTAAGCGTAAAATTTTACCTCTTTTTGATTATAAACCAGTACCCCCTTTTCCTCGTGCTTTAATAGAAAATAAGAAATATGAGAAAAATTTAGATTTGTATAAGACTTTTCGTAAATGCGAGGTAAATATTACATTGTTAGATTCTGTTAAACAAGTACATCGTTATGCTAAATTTTTGAAAGAACTGTGCACACATAAAAGGAAACAAAACTTAAAAGATCCAGGTATGTTCACTATCCCTTGCATGATAGGTAACACTAGATTTGAAAAAGCCATGTTAGACTTAGGAGCTTCTATCAATGTCATGCTATATTCTGTATATGTTTCCTTGAAACTTGAACCTTTGAACAGAACTGGTACTGTGATTCAGTTGGCTGATAGATTTAATATTTATCCTAAGGGTGTGGTTGAGGATGTTCTTGTGCAAGTCAATGATTTGATTTTTCTACTGATTTTTATGTGTTTGATATGGAAAACGGTAACCAAAATACACCTATTTTATTAGGATAAAGACCATTTTTAAAGACATTCAAGACTAAAATTGATATTCATAGTGGTACACTTTCAATGAAATTTGATGACAAAATTGTTAAGTTTAATATTTTCGATGCCATGCGATATCCTAGTGATGATAATCCTATTTATTCTATTGATGTGACTGATTCTTTAGCACAGGGAACCGTTGACCTTGTTGGAGAAGATGACTTAAAAATTGTACCTAGTAAGAATATTGATGAAGAAACTGTTGATGTTCCAAAGTCAGGTTATTTCCAGATTGCAATCGACTCGGGGGATCCAGAGAAGATGATTTTTACATGCCCATTGGCTCTTTATTATTTGATGACAAAGAAAAAGGCAAAACCCAGACTGCAATCACCCCAGAATGTCTTCGATGTATTTTGAAAAAGGGAATGTGGTCGAGCCAATGACTATAAACAAAGGCGGTGCTTGGGAGGCAACCCAAGAAATCATATTTACTTTTCTTTCCCTTTTCTTCTTTTTAGTTGCATTTATTTTGTTTAATTTTCTTTGCATTTTTACTTTACATTGGGGACAATGTAAGTTTTAAATATGAAGGGAAGGATTTAGGGTGTTTTATTTTATTTGTCATATTTTATTTAGTTTTTTTCGTTAGTTTGAATCTTGAATTTTGTGGGTATATTCATTGCAAACCCTCACGAGACAAAACTCGTCCACTTGGGGTAACCTTATGGTTTAAAGGCTTGTTGCACATGCTAAGTGCAATTGTGTTTCCTACGAAAATGGGGTAGTTTTAGGATTTGTCACTTGAGCAATAAATTGATTTGTATTTTAATTTTTGACTAATTATAAAATTTTGATTTCTTTTTGATAACTTTTTAGAAGATTGATATGCATTGTGTAGTTTGAATTTAGTTTTCTTTGTTGATTATTACTTTACTTGAGACCCTTCGTTCTTGAGCACATGTCCATTTGATCAACCTAGTTTTAACTTGGAAGGAATTTATTTGATTAAATGTATTGGGGGGAAATTTTTGGAACTCTTTTACTTGTTTGATCATAATATGAAGTGAATATGAGGTGCTATTTAAGAAAGGGAAAACGATTTAGGCAAAAGTTTAGAGGTTTGAAGAAAAAGAATAATGATTCATGTGGTGGGTCGAGATGGAGCGTAAAACGCACTCACTCATAAACACGTGACATGCGAGATGGAGCATAAAATGCACTCACTAGTAAGATAGAGTATAAAATGTACTTACCGAAGAAAGAAAGAAAGACGAAGAGAAAAAAAAAACCTTTCGATCCTCTGGTGTTATCTGCTTGTGTTAACTAAGAATGGTGTGAAAATAAGTGTTTGAGTTCCTCTTTTTCCTTCAAGACTTTGATTTCATAAGTTCTTTTTAGTTCTAATTGTGTTGGTACATTTGGATTCACACACACACACGAGGGGTTGAGAGTAAAGTAAGATTGATAAAGGAACTTAAGTTTTAGATGAAACATTGTTTTGAAATTTTTCAAGGGTTATTGTTTTGAATCTTTGAGGTTAATGTTGAAGTTCCAAGTCATTTGGGGCTCAAGGTTGTCAAGTTTGTTTAGTTGAATTTTTTGTGTTATAGTTTGTTTTTGTTTTGCCCGAGGACGAGCAAAAGATAAGTGTGGGAGAATTTGATGAGTATGAAATATGTTATGTTTTTATTCCTTAATGCTTAGTATTTTGTTTCTATTTTATGCCTAAATACATTCATTATGTTTATATTTTGGATTTAAGTGCAATTGGAGGAGTTCGTAGCTTTGGAGGTGATTTGGACTCAAATGGGCACGAAAAGGAGCAACAAAAGAAAAGTTGCAGAATGTGTGGCACCGCGGCGCTAGGAGTGAAAGCCGCGACGTTGGCTTAGAGAGCCGTGACGCTGGTTTAGAAAGCTGCGGCGCTAGGGTGAATTTTCGGGCGCGTGGTCAGTCAGTTGAAGAGTTTTAATTACTGATTTGTCATGATTTTGATTCCAAATTGGATTGTATTTCCTTATAAGTTAGGGTTTTCTTATGTAAGCTATAAATACATGTTAACAGACACATAAAGGACTATTCTTTGGTGATTTTCATGACTATTTGTAACTAAACTCAATTTCTTGGATTAAGGAGACGGAAGCCTCGGATTATGGCACTGTGAGATCTAATTGGTTTTAATTGTTCAATTTATATTTTGAGTATTGATTATTTTTCTGCGCTTGAATTTTATGATTGATATGTTTAATTGCCAGGTTGCAAACTAGTTTATTATTCATTAAAATCTACTACTAAATTAGATATCAATTCCGTAATTGTTTGGCCACTCTAATTTGTGAAGCAACTAAGGTTAATAATTAACTGCAGATTAGAAGATTATTATATCTTAGGAAGAATACTCAACTAAATTAAATGCAATCGCTTGTGCTTGTGTTGTTTAGCTTCATCGATTTTTCTATTTCTTAAAGCTTCTATTAAATTAAACTTTCAGCGCTTGTCTAAAGTTGTTTAGTAGTTAGGGTTATTTAGATCGCTTGTTTCTATCTAATTATAATTAAAGAAAGACACAGAAGTAATTCCAATGGTGAATATTCAAAATACTAATTGTTTATGCTTGAGTCAATAATCAGTGTAAGTTTCTGAAGGTGGAAGTTGAATTAATCCAAGGCTCGTTTCTCTGTTTTATTTTGTTAGATTATTTTGCATTATTTGCGTATTTGTTTTCTTTTATCAACAACATTCAAAACCCCCTTTTTGGTATACAAAGTGTAAAAATAGACAAATCATTATCTATGAGATCGACTCTTACTTGCACAACTACATTATTATTGTTCGTAGTAAGGTTTTGTTTTTGGTTGTCTGGGACAGCACACCAAACAAAAGTTGATGCATTAAAACTGTAACAACACAAAACTGAAGCGACGTGCAACCAATTGATATATGACACGTGCCCTACTTAGCAAAAATAGAGGGAAGTGTTATAAAGTAATTTCAAATTCTGACGGTTATCCTTCCTATCTGCAATCCAGGTCTACTTGCTGTCAAACTCACAAAGCTTTCATCTCAAATCTCTCAATCCAAATATCTCATCCTCTGGTGTATTCTATAAAAATCCTCAAAAATGGAAAACTGTCAAGTCGTTACCGGCATCCAACTAGGCTTCGATAAATTCTCTACATCAGAAAAGAAGTTCAGAAATGTTCTCAAGTTTGTTTAGAAAGCTGGCTTTTCAGAATGCTTGGAAACCAACACCAAGATCTACACTAAGTTGGTCAAAGAATTTTATCAGGGAGCAGAATATGATGATGGTGTCTGGAGCAGCAAAGTCAGAGGAGTAAATCTGAGGATAGGAACATCTGAAATTAATCAATGTTTAGGCTTTCCTAATTATGGCCTTATGACATTTGAAGGAATAGACATAGAAGAAGGAATGAGGATGATGGGTTATAAGAAGAATCCCCAACTGAAAGGAATCAAGAAGAAAGAATTTCCTGAAGAATATGAGTTCCTTGCAGAAATCGTCGGCAAGTGTATTATGTGCAAAGACTCTGGCTATAACACGGTAAGCGAGTTACAGATGAAGGTCATGACTACTATAGTCATGAAGAAAAAGATTAACGTTGGCGTCATTCTAATTGATGAGTTAGCCAAATGGCTGGAGGATGCTGAGAAAAAGAAGGCTG
Organism: Aralia elata; assembly: GCA_034770075.1. Taxonomy (NCBI): domain Eukaryota; kingdom Viridiplantae; phylum Streptophyta; class Magnoliopsida; order Apiales; family Araliaceae; genus Aralia; species Aralia elata. Next base: position 18,082,811 of record CM068379.1, read on the forward strand.
CTGATAAGCCTATTAAGAAGGTATTCTATGGAAAGTTTATAAGCATTATCCTGAAAAAGAATCTGGGAAGCAAAATCAGGGATGAAGATGGTGAATCCCTAAACGTGAACAAGATAATGTCCCCAAGGCTATTTGACAACTGGAAATGAAATCATATGGAGAACAGAAAGTTTTGCCATCTGAAGGCAGTAGTAGCGAAATCTCTGGGCCATCTAAAGGAAAAAGAAGAGTAAATGTAATCAAAGAAGAATCATTTTAAGAGTCTGATGATTCGCAATCTTAAATCCATGTTCCCACTTGATGAGTGCAGAATTTATTATATTTTTATCCCTTAATGCTTGATCTTTTGTCTTTATTTTATGCCTAAATACACTCATTATTCTTATATTTTGATTTTAGGTGCAATTGAAGGAGTCCGTAACTTTGGAGGTAATTTGGAGGATAAATGGAGCATTATTTGGATTCAAAGCAAAAGGAAGGGCAGAACTGTAATTATGCAACTTGGACGCACGCTAGAAATAGAAGCTTAAGAGCCGCGATGCTATACAAGGGAGCTGCGACAGTGGACTAGGGCGCCGCGGCACTAGGGCATGGCCAGGGTCGCGGATTAGTCAGTTTTCTACGCGTTTTGTCGTGCTTTTTGATTCCAAATTGGATTATTTTTCTTCCAAAGTTAGGGTTTTCCTATGTAAGCTATAAATACATGTTATTAGACACTTTAGAGGATATATAGATCCTTGGCTAGAAACTCTCTCTCTTTTACTCTTTGGTGATTTCATGGCTATGTGTAACTAAACTTCTATTCTTGGATTAAGGAGACATAAGCCTCAGATTATTGCACTGTGAGATCTAATTGGTTTTAATGGTTCAATTTATTATTTTGGATATTGATTATTCTTCTGCGCTTAAATTCTATGATTGATATGTTTAATTGCTAGAATGCATACTAGTTTATTATTCGTTGAAATCTACTACTAAATTAGATATCAAATCCGTAATTGTTTGGTCACTCTAATTTGTGAAGCAACTAAGGTTAATAATTAACTGCAGATCAGAAGATTATTATATCTTAGGAAGAATGCTCAACTAAATTAAATGCAACCGCTTGTGCTTCTGTTGTTTAGCTTCATCAGTCTTTCTAATTCTTAAAGCTGCTACTAGATTAAACTTTCAGTGCTTGTCTAAAGTTGTTTAGTAGTTAGGGTTATTTAGATCGCTTGTTTCTATTTAACTATAATTAAGGAAAGACATGGAAGAAATTCTAATGGTGAATATTCAAAATACTAATTGTTTATGCTTGAGTCAATGATGAGTGTAAGTTTCTGAAGGTGGAAGTTGACTTAATCTAAGGCTCGTTTTCTTGATTTATTTCGTTAGATTATTTTGCATTATTTACGTATTAGTTTACTTTATTCAACAAAAAAAACTCCTTTTTGGTAAACAAAGCATAAATTTAGACTAATCACTCTTTGTGGGATCGACTTTTACTTGCACTACTACATAAATATTTTTCGCAGTAAAGTTTTATTTTTGGTTGCCTACGACAGCACACGAAATTTTGGCACCGTTGCCGGGGGTTATTTTAGTTTATTTTTATACTTTTGTTATCCTTATTTTATTTTAGTTGTTTTTTATAGGTAATTTGAATTCGTTTGATTGTTTATGCCCGAAACTTGATCTTCTAGTCAAGGTGATTTAAAGTGCGATTCAGAGATAGAGAAAACTATACGCAGATTAAGGAAGGTAGCTCAAAGAAATTTTGAAGAGAAGGGAATCGTGGCAGGAACCCAAACTTTGAAAGAGCTTGCAGCCCCTGATACATTATGTTTCCTAATTTAGATATTAATACTCATTTTGAATTAAAATCTGGACTAATACATCTTTTACCTACTTTTCATGGCCTTTCAGGTGAAGATCCCCACAAACACTTGAAGGAGTTTCACGTGGTATGTACAAGTATGAAGCCGACCGGAGTAACCGAGGAGCAAATCAAGCTAAGAGCCTTTCCATTTTCTCTGAAAGATTTGGCTAAGGATTGGCTTTATTATCTACCTTCCGAAAATGTCACCACATGGGAAGGGATGAAAAGTTATTTTTAGAGAAATATTTTCCTGCTTCAAGGGCAGCCAATATTCGAAAATCAATTTGTAGTGTGAGGCAAAGCAGTGGAGAATCCATACACGAGTATTGGGAACGTTTCAAGAGACTATGTGCAAGCTACCCCTATTATCAAATTAGTGATCAATTTCTTATCCAATATTTCTACGAAGGTCCTTCATCTACCTATATGAGCATGATTGACGCTGCTAGTGGAGGAGCTTTACTGGATAAAGCTCCTGAGGCTGCGAGAAATTTGATTACAAATATGGCAGCTAATTCTCAACAATTTGGCACTAGGCTTGATTTTTTGCCTAAGAAAGTGTGGTAAAAATTTCTTCAATTGAACAACAAATTGCGAGTCTAACTTTTCTTGTTCATCAAATGGCTGTAGGTAATACACAATCAGCAAAAGCTTGCGGAATTTGTGCGGTAATAGGACATCCGACGGATAAGTGCCCAACTCTTCAAGTGGAGTCCTTTGAACAAGTAAATGCAGCAAGTGGATTTCCTGGACAACCACAAAGGCCATATGATCCCTATTCGAATACGTATAATTCTGGATGGAGGGATCATCCTAATTTAAGTTACGAGAATCCGTAAGTGCATTAGCCTGCAAATCACACTTTCCCAAATCAATAGTAGTACAAGCAACCATATCCCAATAAGCAACAACAAGGCTAATCTTCTAACTCTACTATGTCTTTAGAAGATATTGTTAAATCTCTTGCCACTAACACTTGGCAATTTCAACAGGAAACGAGGACAAGCATTCAGAATTTGGGTACGTAGATGGGACAAATGGCAACTGCGATCAGTCGCTTGGAGGCACAAGGTTCGGGGAAGTTACCATCTCAAACAGTGGTGAATGCAAAAGAGAATGTAAGTGTCATCACTTTGAGAAGTGGTAAAGAGGTAGCAAATCCAGAAATGATAGTACCTACATCGAAGGAGCAAAGCAATGCAGATGAGGGTAAAGAAGATGCAAATAGCGGTGTTATATACAACAAGGATGTACCGAAGCGTAAATTTCCTCCTCTCTTTGAATATAAACAGGTACCCCCTTTTCCTCATGCTTTAACAGAAAATAGGAAATATGAGAAAAATTTAGATTTGTGTGAGACTTTCCGTAGATGTGAGGTAAACATTCCATTGTTAGATGCTATTAAACAAGTACCTCGTTATGCTAAATTTTTGAAAGAACTGTGTACACATAAGAGGAAACAAGAACTTAAAAGATATGAAAAGGTAAAGGTAGGAGAGAATGTCTCTTCAGTTATTCAAAGAAAACTCCCTACTAAGTGCCAAGATCCAGGTATGTTCACTATCCCTTGCACGTTAGGTGGTACTAGATTTGAAAAGGCCAAGTTAGACCTATGAGCTTCTATCAATGTCATTCCATATTCTATATATGTTTCATTAAAACTTGAACCCTTGAATAAAACTGAACTTGCCTGACTTCTGTTTACTAATTAACTCTACGATTCTGCTCTTTAGGTAACCTACATTAACCATGGGTTATCCCAATAATTAAACCTTGTTGAATCTACATAATGATCTATGTAGACCTAACTATAAGACTGTCATCATAATGCTTTAGTTATATAATTATTCTTTCTTAGTGTAGTAACATTGTTACCAAGATACACATGGTTCTTCATCATTCTTGAGTTATCCATCCAATACTAGCACAGTGGCTGGATTAGGTCTTTAATAGTCATGACTGATATCAAATTTGTTCTTACACTCTGGACTCCTCCGTATCACTTCGGTTAGTCAAACATGTTCTGAACAGGCACGTATTCATTTTAGCAAAGATCAATAAGGCTTAATGTCATGCCACTCTGCAGGACACTCTACGATTTCCAGACCCACTCTACGATCTGGTGGAAACCACTATACGATCAGTAGAAATCATTCCATGATTTGGTGTATTCACTCTATGACTTGATGTTGCTACCCTACTATCCTGTAGGAGTACTCTACCACCACGTAGGAATACTATACGAAGGGTCTGTGAAGCCACTCTACAATCAGTAGGTCACTCTACGATCAGTGGAGTAATTCCACGATCCATGGTCACTCTACGGTCAATAAGTAAGACTCTACGATTTACTAGGGTGACTCTGAAATCATGTCAAGCCACTCTACGAAAACATGGAAATGTTTCATGGTCTATGGGTTACTCTACGACCGGTGTAGGTGCTCTATAATCCGTAGGAGTCGTTCTACGATCATCTCTGGCACCTTACGATTGACTCTTCAATTGTAGAGGTTACTCTACGATTTGTAGAGTCACTCTACGACCAACGAATGAACTCTATGATCGGAGTGAAGTCACTCTACAATCGTAGGGTTCACTCTACGATTTCATTCTCTGACTTGGCCAGTTCACTCTACGATGACTGGTTCATTCTACGATTAATGAGTGAGCTCTACGATCGGAGTGAAATCACCCTACGATCGTAGAGTTCACTCTACGATGACTGAGACTAAGGCATGCATTAAAGTTTCATTTTTAAAGGAAGCCTTTGACTATCTGATCTAAGGTCATACTCATTTCTTTTGAGTAGATTTAGAAACTTGGTCTGACCTAGAACACTAGATCCTTGGTTCAATGGGTTAAAACTACAAAAGAGTTCGCCAGTCTATGGAAGTTTAAAGTCTGATATAGAGACCAACTTTGGTCTGTCACTCTACAGTTTTTGAAACTTGGTTTCATTTAAACTTTTCAGAACTCAACGAGACTCAACTTAACACATTGGTAATGTTATCATCGATAGCAGTTTACCGATAGTTTGGCCTGTTTTGGTGTGAAAGTCACCATTCATGATAAAGTCGACAGTGTTACATTGTCTTACTAAGACTTGTTCATTGGTTTGACAGCCAACACTTATGGTCTGCATAAACCGTGAATACAGAACATTATGTTCATGTACCACCTTCATTCTGACTATAAGGCTTTCACAGCCTAGAGTTTCTAAGTGGTTCTTTTCATTCCATTTTAAGTGGTCATACCCCTTAACACATTTCAGTACATGTCTTATACTAGTCGTTAAACAAACTCTTTCTATATTTAACATGCATCATTATACAATAACTGACTTTAGATTAAAAGTCTCAAGTTTAAGGGATTATACCTTCTTGAAGCAAAGAACTCAACATTTGTTCCCTTCTTCTTCCTTCCTAGACTCCTCTGGTTTACCGAACTGTAGTGACCCTCTTGGTTCTCCCTCTCTCTCTGACTTTCTACTTCTCTTATACTGGCACTCAGCAGATGGAACAACTTGAAACATGAATTAAGGGCTTCTATTTATAGGAAAACTTCTCTACGTATTTTATCCACATACGTGTACAAGTACACGTATTTAGTCCAGCACAAACTGGTTTTATCTAGCACGAGTTGAGTTTGTCTAGCGGTTAAGGAAAGATTAGGTGAAAAGCCTTCACCTAACCAACTCTGGGCCATGTTGCAGGTTATCATTCTTACTTGTTTGGGTTTAAGCAACATAGGGATTAGGCCATTGGCCTAGTTCGGCTGAGAGTACTACCAGTATTGTTATTATTATAATAGTCATTAGTATTATTACCATGTGTCTGAAAATGGTCCTTCCATTCGGGTCAACTGGTTGGGCTTCCTATTTTAAATTCCAGTGGACTTAATAACAATATAAGACTGCCTAATATTATTGGGTCTGCCCATTACCATTTGCACAAACAGCATGTTCACAACATAATTGATTAGGCTAAGTTTAATTATTCTACCGGGCCCAACTACTAACAGCAGTACATTACTTACACAGTCAGGTTGTTTAACCTTCACACCAATAAGCTCAGCCAAACAAAATCTACATTTAATCCTCAATCATTAAGTATACCTGGTTAGCTCAATGTCCCCAACCTGATATCAATTATCATCACCATTCTTTATATCTCTTTTAAACACTTGATTATGCCACACAAGGCCCATTCCTTCAAGCTTAGTTAACTCATAACTTAAGCTTATCACACATTATAGTTTCACTGTAATTCATACGTGATGATATTTCGTTAACGATTTCATAACCACACATCACACCTAAATACACATAATCATTATAAAATAATTCCCATTTTATTGATAAAAATTCTGAAAATGCTTGGATGTTACATCCTCCCCCCTTATAAGGATTTCGTCCCCGGAATCAGCATAAGTTTAAGTGAAGATATGGGGATAATCTCATTTCATTCTATCCTCTAGTTCCCACGTAGCCTCCTCGACATTGTGGTTCTGCCGTACTACCTTTACCGAAGGTATCACCTTATTTCTTAACACTTGTTCCTTCCTATCAATTATCCGTACAGGGATTTCCTCATAAGTCAGATCCCTCTCGATTTGAATAGGCTCATAGGATATCACATGCTTGTAATCGGGCTTGTATGGTCGTAATACCGACACGTGAAACACATTGTGAATATGTTCTAGTTTTGGAGGCAAAGCTACCTCATACGCCACTTCGCCTATCTTTCTTAAGATTTCAAATGGCCCTATGAACCTTGGGCTTAATTTACCCTTCTTTCTGAACCTTATCTTCCCTTTCCAGGGAGATACCTTCGAAACACGAAACTACCAATTGCGAATTCTCTGGTCTGACGATGCAAGTCAGCATACTTCTTCTGCCGATCTTGAGTTGCTACAAGTCTGACTCTTATTACTGTGATGATCTCTGCCGTCTGTTGAACCAATTCGGACCCAAAAATCGTCTTGCCCCTACTTCGTCCCTACACAAAGGTGTTCTGCATTTTCTTCCGTAAAGAGCTTCATACGGTGGCAAACCGACACTTACGTGATAACTATTATTATACAAGAATTCTACCAAAGGTAAGTTACCTTTAAAGTCCATCACACACGCTCGAAGCATATCTTCTAGTGTCTGAATTGTCTGCTTATTTTGACCATCAGTATGAGGATGATATGCAGTGCTCAACCTCAGTTGCGTCCCTATTTGTTCTTGTAGACCTTTCCAGAAATTTGATGTGAAGCATGGACCTCTATATGATACGATCGATACCAGCACTCCATCTCGCGACACGATTTCCCCCACATATAATTTAGCTAACTGATCCAAGCTAAATCTCACCTTTATTGGCAAAAAAGTGCGCATATTTCGTTAATCTATCTATGATGCATCGTAGCCTTTCTGAGTGACGGGAAGCCCCACTACGAAGTCCATCGTAATGTATTCCCATTTCTACTATAATATTTCTAAGGGTTGAAGTAACCCACTTGGTCTCTGATGCTCGGCTTTTACTTTTTGGCAGGTCAAACATCTACTTACGTACTCTACGACTTCGCGTTTCAGGTTAGGCCACCAGAAATTTCGGCAAAGATCTTGGTATATCTTCGTACGTCCTAGGTGAATAGAATACGTCGTATGATGCGCTCCTTTAAAAATTTCTTCTCTCAACTCGGGTACTGCCGGCACCCATATTTGATCTTCAAATCTCACCATTCCGTCTTTATCTATCCTGAACTTCTCTCCCTCACTTTCCGTTATCATTTTCTTTATTCGGTCACACTCTTCATCCTTCTCTTACGCCTCTTTCACTCGGTCCAATAGAGTTGGACGAGCTTCCACGGTGTATAATTTCTTCCCTAACTCTCTCGGACCTCTCACTTCAATTTCTAATCTCATCATTTCCCTTATTAACTTTTCCTGAGTTGTCAACATCATTAGCTTCTCCTTGCCTTTCCACTCAATGCGTCAGCTACCACATTTGCTTTACCTGGATGAAAAAGGATTTCATAATCGTAATCATTAATCAGTTCCAGCCGTCTCCTTTGACGCATATTCAACTCCTTTTGTGTGAAAATATATTTTAGATTTTTATGGTCCGTATATATCTCACAGTTTTCTCCGTAAACATAGTGTCTCCAGATCTTTAAGGCAAACACCACTGCCACTAGCTCGAAATTGTGGATGGGGTATCTACTTTTATATTCCTTTAACTGTCGTGAGGCGTACGCAATGACCTTACCGTTTTGCATCAGCACGCAGCTAAGTCCTTTATGCGACGCATCACTATACACCACAAAACCTCCTGTGTCATCTGGTAGGGACAACACAAGTGACTCACTTAACCTTTTCTTCAACTCCCGAAAACTCTCCTCACATTTCTCTGTCCACATGAATTTTACCGCCTTCCTGGTTAGGTTGGTTAACGGGTTGCTATCCTAAAAAAATCCTTGATGAATCGATGATAATACCCGGCTAGCCCTAAGAAACTTCGTACTTCCATTGGCGTCTTCGGTCGTTCCTAGCCGATCACCGCTTCCACCTTCGTAGGATCCACAGATATCCCATCCTTGTCGATCACATGACTTAGAAATTGTACTCTTTCTAACCAGAACTCACATTTAGAGAATTTGGCATACAATTTCTCCTTTCTTAAGGTTTTTAATACTACCTTAAAGTGTTCGACGTGCTCTGCGTTGGTCTTCGAGTAGATTAGGATATCGTTGATGAAAACTACCACGAACTTATCTAAAAATGGCTTGAAAACGCTATTCATCAAGTCCATGAATGTTGCTGGGGCGTTAGTCAAGCCGAACGACATTACCAGAAATTCGTAATGTCAATATCGAGTTCTGAAAGCCATCTTCAGTACATCTTCCTCTCGTACTTTCAACTGATGATATCCCGTTCTCAGATCTATCTTTGAAAAACACTTGGCTCCCTTTAATTGATCGAAAAGATCATCAATTCTAGGTAAAGGATACCTATTCTTGATCGTTACTTTGTTCAACTCCCGGTAGTCAATAAAAGTCACATGGATCCATCACTCTTCTTAACAAATAAGACTGGTGCCCCACACGGAGACACACTCAGTCGAATGTACCCTTTATCTAGTAATTCTTGTAACTGTACCATCAATTCTTTCAGTTCCACGGGCGCCATTCAATATAGAGCCTTTAAAATCGGTGTCGTTTCTGGTGCTAATTCTATCGCAAATTCGATCTCCCTATCTGGTGGAAGACCGGGCAAGTCATTTGGAAACACGTCCGAAAACTCTTTTACTACCAGCACACTATTTAATTCCGCTCCCACTTTATGAGTATCTACAATATGGGCTACATAGCCTACACATCCTTTCCTTAATAATTTCTTGGCTTGCATCATCGTCAGACAACACGCTTGTCTAGGCGACGTGATACCATAAAACACTACTTTAGATCGATTTAGGATTTGAAGGTCCACTCTTTTCTTCTAGTAGTCAATTACTGCACCATGGTTACATAACCAGTCCATTCCTAAGATTACATCAAATTCTCCCAATCTTATTTGGATCAAATCTACCTTCAACTTATGTCCCCAAATTTTTGCATAGAAATTCCTATGTATGAAATCTACAGGAATCACCTCGCTATTTGCTACCTCTATATTTAATGCATACTTTAATCGTTCTTGGGGTAAGTTCAATCTTTTAACAAATTCTTCGGACACAAGAACATGTAGCTCTCGAATCAAACAACACGTACGCATTTATATCATTAATCGGGATAATACCTGACACCACGTTTTTTGAGGCTACCGCACTCTGAACAGTCATGTTAAACATCTTTGCAGTCGGTCGGTTGGGTTGGGTTGGTCCACCAATCATTAGTTTACTGTTGCCTGCCTTGTTGCCGCTTCCACCGCTTGTTCCCTTCTTTGGGCAGTCCTTGACCTGATGCTCCATTGATCCACAAGCGAAAAATTCTCTTATCTTCTTTGGTCTTGGACAATTTGGGAAAATATGCTCCTCTTGTCCGTAGATGTAGCAAACGCTCTTGCCTTTCCAGCATTCCCTGGGTGGTTCTTCCCGCATTTACCACACTCCTCCCCTCTCTTTTTGAATCCTTCCTGCTTACTTCCTAATTGATTATGATTGTTGCTAACACTGTTATCCCACTTTCTCTTATTCATGTTACTTCCTCCACTACTTCCCCCCTTATTATCTCCTCCAAACTTCTTGTTCTTCTTCTCTTTATGGTATTGGTTTAGAGCCTCACTTCCTCCCTTTGCAATAATAGCCTTCTCCAACAGTGTATTGAAGGCATCGATTTGAAAGACCGATACTTTACTATACAACCATGGTTTCAACCCTTGCTCGAAACGACACACTTTCTGTCCCTCTATATCCACTTGATGTGGAGCGAATCGCGCGAGTTCATTAAATCTTGCCACATATTGAGCGACTGTCATATCTCCCTACTTTAGCTCTAAAAAACTTTACTTCCATTCTATTTTGCATGCTCTTCGGGAAATAATTCTTGAAGAACAGCCCTTTAAATCTTTCCCATGATATGACTCCTTCCCCAGTACGTTGTTGATTCGCCTCCCACCAATAATTAGCTTCGCCCTTCATTAAGTATATGGCAAAAGCTGTCTTCTGATCCTTTCCTACCCTTACGATAACGAACGCCTTCTCTATTTCTTTGACCCAAAACTGGGCTTCGACAGGATCGGTCGTGCCCCTAAATTCTGGGGATCCTACACTCTTGAAGTCCTTAAAACTTGTTATGGGAATCGTTGAGGGATTCAGACCTACTGGCCCGGTATTTCTACCTTGGAATGCCCCTTCTAGCAAATCTACTAACCTCTGCATAGGTTCTATCTATCCCCTCTCGTTATTCATCGACTCCACTTGAGTGGGTTAAGCTTGTTGTTTACGTTGGGGCGACATTTTCTGCTACATAAATAAAAAGGGAATTTTAAATATAATAATCCCGTTATACACTCTAACATATGTATCTAATGCAACATTTTTAGGAAAGAATGTTTATATTCATATGCTAATAAATCGTTACATCATTTCATAGCATACTGTTATAAACTCTATTCCATATCCCCTAATATTACAAAAGATGGGGATTCACATCTATCCTACCTTGCTGCTTACAAAAGTTAGGGCTTACACCTACCACTCCACATCTTACACAAAAGATTGGAAGTTATACATCAATACATACATATATAACTACTAACTACTAATTATATAGTTAGTCTATTTATCCTAGCATCCCGCACTCTATAACGTTCTCATACTCTAGCTGTCCCATGTGAATCATTAGATCTCGGCTCAATGTGTACCGAGTTTGTCCCTGCTCTGCTGGATAGTTATACACACCATCCATCCACCTTTCCATAACCGTACGGAAAGCATAACTCATTTTGTTTATCTTCCTCTTCTTACTTCTCACTTCATCCTTTAAGTCGCCAGCACGTCCTATGGCTTCATCCCACTGTTCCTCTAGCTGTACCCGGTCTACTACATCTTCTTCTAACTGAGCTCGTAGTGCCTCCTTTTCGAACTGCAGGGTCGCCATCTGTTGTTCTAACCACTCTATCTTACCAAGAAGATCCATATTCCTTTCCAAAAGGCGGTAGACCATAGCCCCTAATTGAGTAGAGATTTCTCTCCGCCCTTGGACTTCCTGCTCTAATTCTTAGTTCCTATCACTCTGCTCAAGGATGCGATCAACATACTCTTCTATTAAATCTTCTTCAAATGTGGTGTCGACATAGGGCACATCTTCTGGTCCATTTAGGGGTTCACTGTCTAAAGGGTTCTCCTCCAGTCCTCTTTCGAATCTTCTTCCAGATCAGACTCTACCACAGGCTCCTCTTCAGCTGGAACGACTGCCGAAATGGGCTCAACTATCAAGGGTGTCTCGAACACCACGTGGATGTAATGTGGTTCCTCCTCCATGGTCCTACAGGGTTCACCATTATCTGATATCCTACATCATAGCCACAAAACAACGACTCTTATCAGTACCCTCGGAATAAATATAATCTCATTGCTTAAAATGAAAGTATATTTCATATTGCTACTGATTTCCTAGAATAAGTCGACCTAAACTTATTTCATAAAAATCTATATGAGTCTTATCTCCTCTATTCCTTCTATTCCTCCTAAGGTTATAGTCTAAGGGTTCACTTTCCTAAGGTTTATAACCTAATGCTCTGATACCAACCTGTGACGCCCCCAAATTCAGGTACCTCTACCTCGAACTTGGTGCTTCACGATTCTACTCATATCATAACTAATTAACATCTCACAGTGGACTCATAACGGGTTTCATAAATAATTAATAACATAATCCCAGGTAATCTCAACCCCCACTATTACAAAACATACTTAAAGTAATACCAATAACTAATTATAACTCTTAGTACATTCAGTACACAATCTTCTTAAAAGATTAGCAATGTAAAGTTACTCCGTAGATTTGCCCTTCCTTTTGTCCTTTCAGGAGCCGTTGCCCTGTTCAGCCTTAACTGAAAGGTTTATGTTAAAGCAAGGGTGAGCAACGAGTTTGCTCAGTAAGCATAATGCCAATAATAGATAGATATGCTCAAGGTTCAATGATATCAAGAGTTAAATCGATTGATAGACAAATTATGAATATACTGCAGAGTATAAGGGCAAATAATTATCATAACTTAACTCACAACACTTTTTCATATTGAGAGGTTATAAAGGACCATGAACACAGAAGGATAAGCAGTTATTCCACTACAAACCTCCGAAACAGGCACATGAGGTGATCAGCACTGTAGCACCTACATTATGCATAACGTTCAAACATAGTGCGCGTATCGGTTCCCCGACATAATAAAATACCCCTACAGTGAGGGTTGTTCATCTCAGCTTTCACAAGAGTCCTACACCAGACCAACTGGTTGGAATAACACATCAAGAATAAAGTTGATATAACGACATTTGACTATTTGTCTAGCCAAAACAAATGGTATAGACTCCTTCTTCAATTTTAGTCATAGTTCAATCATCATTAAGGGTCGAATACAAAAACAGATGTAAGTAATCAGCCCTATTAATTCACTTATGAAGAAACAGTTCTACTCAGATAGTTGCACAACTCAATATAGCCTATATAATTCGTATACGAGAATAATTCACAAGATTCAAGGAATTTATGCTTGATATTCATAGTCTAGGTAGAAACTTGCACAATATAGAAGGTTGTGTAAGTTAGGAACTTGTTCAATGTAAAGATATAGTAAGATGGAACTTGCACAAAAGAATATTTGAATAGGATCAGAGAACTTACCTGATTTGCTGTTTATTATTCAACTCTACGATTCTGCTCTTTGGGTAACCTACATTAACCATAGGTTATCCCAATAATTAAACCTCGTTGAATCCACATAATGATCTATATAGACCTAACTATAAGACTCTCATCAAAATACTTTAGTTATATAATTGTTCTTTCTTAGTGTAGTAACACTGTTACCAAGATACACATGGTTCCTCAGCATTCCTGAGTTATCCATCCAATACCAGCACAGTGGCTGGATTGGGTTTTTAATGGTCATGACTGATATTAAGTTTGTTCTTACACTCTGGACTCCTACGTATCACTTCGGTTAGTCAAGCATGTTCTGAACAGGCACATATTCATTTTAGGAAAGATCAGTAAGTCTTAGTGTCATGCCACTCTATAGGACACTCTACGATTTCTAGACCCACTCTACGATCTGGTGAAAACCACTCTACAATTAGTAGAAATCATTCCATGATTTGGTGTATTCACTTTACGACTTGATGTTGCTACCCTATTATCCTGTAGGAGTACTCTACCACCACGTAGGAATACTCTACGAAGGGTCTGTGAAGCCACTCTACGATCAGTAGGTCACTCTACGATCAGTGGAGTAATTTTACGATCCATGGTCACTCTACAATCAATAAGTAAGACTCCACGATTTACTAGGGTGACTCTGAAATCATGTCAAGCCACTCTACGAACACATAGAAACGTTTCATGGTCTATGGGTTACTCTACGACCGGTGTAGGTGCTCTACAATCCGTAGGAGTCGTTCTACTATAATATCTGGCACCCTACAATTGACTCTTCGATTGCAGAAGTTACTCTACGATTTGGTAAGTGAAGCTCTATGAGTTATAGAGTCACTCTACGACCAGCTAATAGATTCTACGATCGGAGTGAAGTCACCCTACGATTGTAGGGTTCACTCTATGACTTGGCTAGTTCACTCTACGATGACTGGTTCATTCTACTATCGGAGTGAAATCACTCTACGATTATAGAGTTCACTCTACGATGACTGAGACTAAGGTATGCATTAAAGTTTCATGTTTAACGGAAGTCTTTGACTATCTGATCTAAGGTCATACTTATTTCTTTTGAGTAGACTTAGAAACTTGGTCTGACCTAGAACACTAGATTCTTGGTTCAATAGGTTAAAACGACAAAAGAGTTCACCAGTGTATGGAAGTTTAAAGTCTGATATGGAGACCAACTTTGGTCTGTCACTCTACAGTTTTTGAAACTTGGTTTCATTTACACTTTTCAGAACTCAACGAGACTCAACTTAACACATTGGTAATGTCATCATCGATAGCAGTTTACCGATAGTTTGGACTGTTTTGGTGTGAAAGTCACCATTCATGATAAAGTCGACAGTATTCCATTGTCTTACTAAGACCTGTTCATTGGTTTGACAACCAACACTTATGGTCTGCATAAACCGTGAATACAGAACATTATGTTCATGTACCACCTTCATTCTGACTGTAAGGCTTTCACAGCCTAGAGTTTCTAAGTGGTCCTTTTCATTCCATTTTAAGTGGTCATACCCCTTAACACATTTCAGTACATGTCTTATACTAGTCTTTAAACAAACTCTTTCTATATTTAACATGTATCATTATACAATAATTGACTTTAGATTAAAAGTCTCAAGTTTAAGGTATTATACCTTCTTGAAGCAAAGAACTCAATAGTTGTTCCCTTCTTCTTCCTTCCTAGACTCCTCTGGTTTACCGAACTGTAGTGACCCTCTTGGTTCTCCCTCTCTCTCTGACTTTCTACTTCTCTTATACTGGGACTCAGCAGATGGAACAACTTGAAACATGAATTAAGGGTTTTTATTTATAGGAAAACTTCTCTACGTATTTTATCCACATACGTGTACAAGTACGCGTATTTAGTCCAACACAAACTGGTTTTATCCAGCACGAGTTGAGTTTGTCTAGCGGTTAAGGAAAGATTAGGTGAAAAGCCTTCACCTAACCACCTTTTGGCCATGTTGCAGGTTATGATTCTTACTTGTTTGGGTCTAAGCAACATAGGGATTAGGCCATTGGCCTAGTTCGGCTGAGAGTACTACCAGTATTGTTATTATTATAATAGTCATTAGTATTATTACCATGTGTCTGAAAATGGTCCTTCCATTCGGGTCAACTGGTTGGGCTTCCTATTTTAAATTCCAGTGGACTTAATAACAATATAAGACTGCCTAATATTATTGGGTCTGCCCATTACCATTTGCACAAACAGCATGTTCACAACATAATTGATTAGGCTAAGTTTAATTATTCTACCGGGCCCAACTCCTAACAGCAGTACATTACTTACACAGTCAGGTTGTTTAACCTTCATACCAATAAGCTTAGTCAAACAAAATCTAGATTTAATCCTCAATCATTAAGTATACACGGTTAGCTCAATGTCCCCAACCTGATATCAATTATCATCACCATTCTTTATATCTCTTTTAAACACTTGATTATGCCACACAAGGCCCATTCCTTCAAGCTTAGTTAATTCATAACTTAAGCTTATCACACATTATAGTTTCACTGTAATTCATACGTGATGATATTTCGTTAACGATTTCATAACCACACATCACACCTAAATACACATATTCATTATTAAATAATTCCCATTTTATTGATAAAAATTCTGAAAATGCCCGAATGTTACATTATCTCTACATGTTCTTCGAGTGCATACTTAGATTAAGTTATCTTAGTTTATTTCGTGTACTTAGAGACTATAGGGAGGTGTTGCCGAAATTTTCTTGAAACAAAAGAAACGTGCTCAAGGTGTTGGCACTAGTGATGAGATGCATCCATGAACGGGATAAAAGTCTAACCCCTGTAGAGTGGAGATACTAGGAAAATATAATTCATGCATGGACCACGTATATGAATATCCTTGTTCTGAATGTGTCCTTTATTCAGTTAAAGATATCAGCCGACCGGAGTTGGATGTACCGTAGGATAGCGTTTGATGAGGAGGATTAGTTAATGCTTACCGTGATGGGGTATGCAATTTTTTGAACAAAGCAATAGAACATACTGATGATCCGAACGAAAAGATGAGATGCCCGTGTGTCAAGTGTAAAATCCTTATTAGAAAAAAGCCGATGAAATTAAATTCGACTTATTTTCACGTGAGTTTGTGGATGGGTATTTCGTATGGATTCATCACGGGGAATCAACTAAGTTGAGGGAACTGACCGACAGTGTAGACCAACCAGTTTACGGGGATTCATACGTCGATAACTATGATGCCATGGAGATGTTAGTCGTTGCTTATGACCCTAACAATATAAATTGGGCTAAAAATGAGCATTTATTTACCAGTGCCTAGCAAGAGCCAAATGATACAACTGTTGGCTTTTATAAGATGTTATCTGAATCGAGGGTCCCATATCCTGAAAATGATAAGCACACCAGGCTATCTGCAGTGACAAAGCTCTTACACTTCAAGAATGAGTATGACTGCAGTGAAAGAGGTTTCAATGATTTGCTTACTCTTATCAGCGAGTTCTTACCTAAGGATCATATTCTTCCTGCCAATTACTACGAAGTGAAGAAGATGGTAAAGAGGTTTAATATGGGATATCAGAAGATTGATGCTTGTGAGCAGGATTGCATGTTATACTATAGGGAGAACAGAGATAAGGTGCAGTGTGATAAATATCACCTGTCTCGGTACAAGGCGACAAAACGTAGGGGGAACGCGAAGCATGTGCTTAAAAAGATCTTACGGTACTTTTCTCTTGCGTCGAGGCTACAATGTTTATTCATGTCATCGCACACTGTTGAGTATATGAGTTGGCATAGAACAAGGGACGTCATGCCTGGTCAGCTGACTCACCCTGCAGATGGAGATGAATGGAAGAAGTTTGATGAAAATTTTTCAGAATTTGCTGAGGAAGTCAGGAATGTCAGGCTCGGTATGGGTATGGATGACTTTTTCCCATTTAATAATTTTAGCCAGCCCTACTCTGTTCGGCTAGTGATCATGGTAGCTTACAATCTTCTACCGTTAATGTGCATGAGGGATCTGTATCTGTTCTTGACTTTACTTATACCGGGGGATAAGAGTCATACAAAAGACATAAACGTGTACCTCAGGCCGTTAGTCGATGAACTTAAGATACTATGGGAGACAGGGGTCCAGACGTATGATAAATTGGTCAAGTAGAATTTTGTGATAAAGGCAGCCTTGTTGTGGACTATCACTACTTTTCGGCACTTGGGATGATCAGTAGTTGGTCGACTCATGGGAAGCTGTCATGTGCAGTGTGTATGGGGCATGTGCAAGGCACACAACTGTAGTATGGGCAAAAAATTAGTTTCTTTGGAATAGCTCATAGATTTTTGCCCGTTGATCACAGTTACTGAAAGATGTCTGCACAGTTCAACAGAAAGACAGAGAAGAAGGGGGTTGTTGGTCGACTATCGGGCAACGAGGTCTTGGGTTGGCTGAACGATCTGTCATTTCCACCTCCAGGAAAGGAGCACAGTAGGTTGAGAGCATTAGGGTACAGGAAGACTCATAATTGGACACACTCGCCCATGTGGTTTGAGTTGTCGTACTGGGTCACGCTTTCAGTCCGTCATTGTATAGATGTCATGCATACAGAAAAGAATGTATTCGAGAACGTATTTTACACCGTGTTAGATACGAGTGGTAAAACAAAAGACAATGACAATACACATAGAGATTTAAAGGCACTGAACATCAGGTAAGAATTATGGCTTCGCCCTAACAATACAAAATCTAAAACTGCATTTTGTCTTACTAAGCAACATGCTGAAGACATTTGCAAGTGGGTAAGTGCATTGAAGCTCTCAGATGGATATACTTCTAACATATCTCGTGGCAGTAAGGTTGAGAAGTTAAAAATTAATGGGTTCAAGAGTCACGATTGTCATGTATTTATGTAGAAGTTGATGCCAATTGCAATTCATGAGATGTTACCTAGAAAAGTTGTAGAAGTCTTAACCGAACTTTCAAATTTCTTTCGAGATTTATGCTCAATGGTTATAAGGTACAATGATGTGGAGCAGATGGAGAACAATATTATGCTGACAATGTGTAAGCTCGAAATAATCTTCCTTCCAGGGTTCTTTGACTCGATGGAGCATCTGCCTATTCATCTACCATGTGAACTTAAACTTGGAGGACCGGTGCAATATCGGTGGATGTATCCTTTTGAAAGGTAATATCATCTACAAATTACATTTTAATGATATTTATAACTCTTATTCTTAATTAATTTTGTTCAATCAACATATTTCAGGTATATGCGTCGATTAAAGCAAAAAGTAAAAAATAAAGCTCGTGTAGAAGGATCTATTGTTGAATGCTATACAAATGAAGAGCTTGTCAACTTTTGCTCCTTATACTTTGATAATGTTGTCTCAACGAAGCACAACCGTTTAAGTCAAAATGATGTCGTCGAACCCCAATCTCGTACTGATGAGTTAGCTGTATTCACCTATCCGGCTAAACCATTTGGCCATGAAACGATGACTAACTTAAACGACAAAGATTTGAAGATTGTATCTACATACGTGCTTCTAAATATGTCCGAAGTATCGTCATATATCAAGTATGTATTATTATTTGTCAAATCGTTAATATTTAGAAGCGTAATCAATAATTAAACCTTGTTATTATTATTTTAGTTCATTTGAAGAGGAATCGTATGCTTCTAACCCGGGTTAAATGCAACATAGTTGGAAGCATTCACTATTGCTAATTTCCAATAGTGGTTTAAGAGAAGGGTTGAAGAAGATAATATTTCTAAGCATTTTAAGATGTCATCTGAGGTCCTTACAAACTTGTTAGTTCATTTCCCGACTGCTTTGTGAATGGGTACAAATTCAAGGTCGATGAGTTAAATGAACTCACATTAGTCAATTTTGGCGTTGTCGTGTTAGAAAGCTATTACCATGATTCCGAGTCCAATTACTATGGATGTTTAGAGGATGTGGTTGTGCTTAAGTATCCTGGGGGTAAAAAGGTAGTTACATTTAAGTATCGCTGATTTGATATTGAAATGGGTGTTAAAGTTGATCATAATAGAATCGTCATAGTAGATATAAAGTCAAAGCTAAATTCTGATGACGTATTCGTGTTAGCCAGTTAAGCGACTCAAGTGTCATATGCGCCTAATGTCGTAAATAGTAGAAGCCCCTAGTATACAGTTATCACAACGAAAACTCGGGCATTTAATGATGCTAATATGTTTGGGATGGAAGAGCCGTTACAAGAAGATGTTAGCAATCCCAGGCAGGTAGTGCTAAATGATGATATGATGACAATTGATGTTGTTAACGTACTTGATGATGAGGAAGTCGAGGAAGATGTGGTCGTGAATGAGTATGTCGTCGTTGAAGATGATAACAACGAAGAAACTGATAATGAAGAGGAAGACACAGAATCCAAGGATAATAATGATGTTGATTCTGATGGGTTTGATGACGTACTAAGTCTAAACTTATTTATGTTTTGTAAATAATTTACTATTAATATCGCATATATAATTAACTTAACCACAAATTAATATAAGTTATTTTGGTTATTTCGGTAGTAGATTTATGGTTAGACATAGTGGTGGTCACCGCGGTGGTGGCCGATCAGAATCAAGAGACGGTAGCCAGGCCGACGGCTCGTCTTCAGGAGCTAGTGAGTTGTCGTCGTCATGATTTTGATATTTCTCAATTCATTGTTTTATATTTTCTGAAAATGTTATATTAAACTCTGTTAGGATATACATGTTTAAATTTGATGATGTGTTTATAGTAATGTATAATTGTTCAGTAGTTTTTATAAAGTCCTTAAATGAGTTATATTGTACGAGGACTTAGAATAGAACGATCAAACTTGTTAGGTTGATCCTTTGAGTTGATTTAATGTATAATTAATAGGATTAAATCGATCGTATAGTATTGTTAAATGCTCATAAAGTTACTCTACCTGTTTGTAGTGTAAATAGAGTTCGCAGAGTAAGCTATGTGTTCGTAGAGCATCAGTTAGATTATTGTAGAGCTACAAAAGGTTCTTAAGACAAAGTCATAATCGCAGAATCTACAATCAGACCGTAGAACTATCTCTTAGATCGTATAGTAAAATATGAGATCACAGAGTGAAGAGAAGTTTGCAGAGTCTGATCGAGCATCGTAGAGTGCTCATCATAGAGGGTCTTTCGTAGAGTAGATCGTAGAAGGCACTTCGTAGAGCTGCCTCTCCATTCGTAGAATGATTTCTCCTAGAGTTCAGAATGTTGATTAACTTAAGCCAAGACTCTACGTTCCTCACTCAACTCTACGATCAGTCAAGTTCGTAGAGCATGTCAGAACTGTCAAAGGATTGACAAATGAAGAGCATTATAGAGTAAAGATTTCAAGATTGTTTTTTACCATCTTCAAATTCAAATCAAAGATCAGATAGTGGTGTGTCTAAACTGCTTGTATGAAGATGTGACACCATTCATAAGTGGTAGGTGAAACTGTAGTTTGATGGGACTTACTAGAGTCAATAGCAATATGTCTACCTACCCTATAAGTCAATGTCAGAGAACATCTTAAAGTAGAGTATTAAATGCACCAACAAGAACTCTCTAACAGGATGATTTCTAGAAGTCTATAAAAGGCGTCCGAGGATTCAAATCCAAGTACGAATCACTAAGAACAAAAGGCTGAAACTCTGCCAAATCATATCAAGCTCTACTCTACGATATTCAACTTGTTCAAGCTGCTAAGTACTAAAAGAAGCCAAGCAAATTGCAAGCTTAGCAGTATATCAAATAATTATCTTTCAAAAGTGATTCGATTGTCATAATGACTTTCATCCAATTCTAAGTGACTTGAAGAGGTCTAAGTGACCTGATCTAAGTGACCTTGCTGAGGCTAAGTGACTCGAACGAATTTAAGTGATTCAGTTGTAATAGATCTTAGTGATCTGGTCTTAGTGACCATATCCTTAGTGAATTTCCTACTTGTTGAAGTAGAAGAGTGGACTAGGAGTTATTTGTACTCCGAACTACTTAAACATCTTGTGTCATTTACTTTCAGTCTTTATATTCTGTTATTAACTGTTATATTTGTGAGTGACTAATCTTTACAAGTGTTAAATTTAGAACTGAGATTTCATTAAATCTTTAAGGAGATTTTAAACTAATATTCCGCTATGCTAAATTAATTGAACTAATTAATTATCTGGTAATTGATCTTTAAATAACCAAAAGTTTTAAAAGATCTATTCACCCCCTTCTAGTTCTCTTTTGTGCCTCTGGAAAACAACAAACTAAATTATTTTAGTAATTACAAATACTGGTCGTCGACGTCACCAAGGGACTAACCTTGGTATCTTTGGTCGTCCAGTCCAGGTGGATGTCGACTCTGCACAGTAAGTGTTAGAGAATAAGAAATAAGTTGTTAAATTAATATATTTAATTTGATGAGATAATTAATATAACACAATATTATTTTATTTTTATTGTAATATATTGGACCCGATCGCTAAGGCGACCATACACACCATATGCCTCACGCACCTCCCGACTGGCTGCATGCGCTTCAGCCAGTACGCGCAGTATGATGCCTCCTTTATGAAGACTGTGGTGCGCGAGTTTCACGTAAGTTAATTTACTTAATTACGTTAAATTATACGTACATGGTAGTTACACAATTAATTAATTTTTTTGATAAGTTATCATTTTTATAGACTTATTTTAGATATGAGGAGGACATCTCTCAACCAGCAGGTGACAGTGTTATTATTGCACATGTCACAAACAATTACGTCAGTTGGCTATACGAGATGAGATAGAGGGCTGCCCAGGCAGTTGTTGACCAGTTCGGGACTACGATACGAGATCATCAGCCCTAGATAGTCTCAGATACAGTATGGGAGGCCATGTGTACGCATTGGGATGTTGATAACTTCAAGAAGAAGTCCGAGCAGTAAAAGAAGAATCGTGGCCAGCTCCGAGTCGTACACACTACTGGCTCACAGTCCTTTGAGGAGTTGAAGTCGGTAAGTATCTATATTTAGTTGTTTAGTTACTCAATTGTCATTAGCGTACTTAATAAATGTTATATTTTATGTATTTATTAGGCCATATGGGCGAGCTTGGGCTGACCTCTGACCATGGTAGAGTTTTGGGATAGAGCCCACACACCAAATGACTCTATTATGTCTCCTGCAACATTAGCTATACAGGTAAGACTAATCTCAATTTTTAGTAATTATTAATAGTAGGTAGTTAATTAAATGATTTAATTAACTCACATATACAAAATAAATTACAGGACCGATTTCAAAAGCTTCGAGACTAGCGTGTAGTTGAGTTGCGGGATGCTAGGGGGATTTTGAGACGTTAGATTCCACCATCTCTCTGCCCGAGATTGAATTATCTCGGGTTGAGGAGCTAAGTCTATAGGTCGCGTCTGAAGATCCCCCTACTAGCAATACCAATAGGTATCGAGTGTTGGGCCTGCCGAGGGTACTGGCGTATACATAACCTGGAAGTATTTATATTTATTATGTTTCTCGTTATATCATAATTTATAAAATAATAAAAATTATCATTAGTAATGTTATATATATTTATTTTCGCAGGCTCTAGCTAGCGCTAACGTCCGAGAGCACCTGTTGGACCATCGCATACGGGCAGTAGCTTAGACGACGCCATGTTCCAGAGGGTTATGGCGGCGGTGTCAGAGACGTTTGGTATAGATTCGATATTCCGTCGTCAAGACCTGCCTAGTCGTGCTCGCCTCTACCAACTTGCTCAGGACATTGCAGTAGGGGCCACCGTTGAGAGTATGAGTATCCCTCTAGGGCAGTTCACCGCGATACGCGACGAAGTGGTCCGGATAGTGATTACCCTACTCACGGAGGCTTTTGGGCTGATGCTGAGTCAGCCCCCAACTATTCAGGTATTCTATATATTTTAAGTTGATTATTTTGCATGTTATTTTATTTTTATTTAGCTGTCTCTTTAATTCTCTCGTACGGACTAATGAGTTATATTTTTAATTGTATCAACAGGGTGGCGATGCTGAGCAGGCTAGTGATCGCGAGCGGGGGGATGATGACGAGATTTTCAGACACCAGAACAGTGACGTTGACCCCCGCCCGATGATTCTCCTCTTAATTGTGGTATTACTAGCTTAGGTTGATATTTTGTATAACATTTACTTAAATGTCTTGTAAAACATTATATAGTTGCTTGTTTTATGTAAATCATTATAGTTTAGTTTGATTCTTTATAAATCAATGTATTTTACTTTAATTTTGTAAATTATTGAAGTTACCTTTATTCTTTGTAGTTTATAGGTTATATCTTTGTAGTTTAGTTTGATTCTTTATAAATCAATGTATTTTAGTTTAATTTTGTAAATCATTGAAGTTACTTTGTAGTTTATCACTTATCGTATACATACACGTTATATGTTATTGGAAAAGTAGTTATATATATGTTGTTCTTCAAAGTAGTTACATTGTATTATTGGTTGATTACGATATATGTTGTTGAAAATGTAGTCATTGGTTGATTATTGTATATGTTGTTAGGATAAAGTAGGCTACAGGTACAAAAATGGGGTTTAAACCCCTGAAAACTGCAAAAACAAAATAATTATTAAACAAAATTCGTATTTTCGATGGAATAATATAAACCCGACAGAACTTCCGTCGAAAATAAGGATCTATAATTAATTATTAAAAACTCTATTTTTGACGGAATAACCCTTATTTCCGACAGATATTTCGTCAAAATTATGTGTTCTCCCACGAGCAGAGATGTGACACGTGTCATGTTTTTACCGACGAAATTAGTCCGTCGGAAATAATTCCGTAGGCAATAGTTTACCTGCGATGGGCTATCCGTTGGCCATAATTCCGTCGACGATACTTATTTCCAACTGAATTTCTGACGGACTTATTTCCGACGAGCTTTAATCCTATGGAATATTCCGTCGGAAATAATCTTACTCCGACGGAATAAGCCTATTTCCGACAAAAAATTCCGTTGGAATTAAGCCTTTTTCTTTTAGTGAATCTAAGATCGTAAAGTAAAGAAATGATCGCAGAGTGACTCAAGGATCGTAGAGAGCAAATCGTAGAAAACCAATTGCAGAATGTCTCTCAAATCGTAGAGAAAGCTTCGTAGAGCAGAACATAGAGTTCATATCGTTGAGTGAAGTAAACTCAATACTTTACGGTCTTCATGAAACTCTACGATTGACCAAATCCGTAGAGAAAGTCAGGAC
This sequence comes from Aralia elata, assembly GCA_034770075.1. NCBI lineage: Eukaryota > Viridiplantae > Streptophyta > Magnoliopsida > Apiales > Araliaceae > Aralia > Aralia elata. Next base: position 18,107,289 of record CM068379.1, read on the forward strand.
TAATATTGGACTGACAATAAGGAGCGTTGCAAATTAAAGAACTCAAGACATTACCAAATATTCTTAGTTGAAATCGAAGATCAGAGCATGTTTGTGTCTAACAGCTAGCTTGGTGATGTGACAACACCTATGTGGTTGGTGAAGTAGCAGTCAGATGTGACAGGTCAAAGTCGTAAAGTAAGCTGACACAACACTCCTGAAGGTCAACATCAAGGATCCTTGAGTATTATAGCATTAAATGCTCAACGGGAACCTTGCAATGGGAAGGTCTCATGAAGGATTATAAAAGAGTACGAGGATTCAAATTCAAGTAAGAATCACCAAGTACAAAGCTGAAACTCTAGCAAAGCTAAAAGAGACCTACTCTACGAACTTCGAACGACTTGTTCTGCTACTAAGTACATTAGAAGCTGTGCTCAACCCCGCTTAGTAGCATCTTAAACAACAATATTATTTATTGTGATTCATTGTCTAAGTGATAATATTCCAAGTCTAAATGAGTTGAAGAGATATTTTTGATATAGACTAAGTGTCCCAGTCTTAGTGACTAATACCGAGACTTAATGACTCGAAGAAACCTTAGTGGTTCAGTTGTAACAGATCTTAGTGATCTATATCCTTAGTGAATTTTCTACTCGTACAGTAGAAGAGTGGACTAGGAGTTATTTGTACTCCGAACCACTTAAAACATCCCGTGTTATTTACTTTCTGCATTTACTTAATGTTCTATAACTGTTATATTTGTTTGTGACTTACATCCACAAAGAACTAAATTCATAATTGTGATTTCATCATATCTTTAAGGGGATTTCAAACTAATATTCCGCTGTGCTTAATTAACATTGATTAATTAATTATCTGGTAATTCATTCTTTAATCAAGTAAAAAGTTTTAAAGAATCTATTCAACCACTCTTTTAGATCTCTTTTGTGCCTTTGGAAAATAACAATATATATGTTGTTGGTTCATAAATATTTATGATATTATAATGTAAGTAGTGCTTAATTGCTATACTTAGCGCCTGTTCGGGGATGACTTATTTTAAAATAACTTATAAGTTAAATTTTAAATTGACTTATAAGTCATTTTAAGTGGTGACTTATAAATAAAAATGTTTGACACTATTTTTACTTATAAGTCAGAAATTAAGTTAAAATAAAATACAAAAGTGTTTGTCTAAAATAATTTATAAGTTAAAATAAAATGTAAAAATTACTAAAATAAAGGTAAAAGAGTCTTTAAATTAGGTCAAACTTACTTATTTTAAATGACTTATAAGTTAGTTTTTGATATGTAAGAAAATGTTACTTCTCAAAAATTATTTATAAGTTAAAAAATAAGTTACAACAAACTATTTGAATAGTAAAAAATATTTTATAAGTTAGTTTGATCAATTTATAAGTTGTGGCCGAATATGCCCTTAATTGATGCCAAAAGTCTTTAGTAACAAAGTTGATTATTTGTTTTGGTCATGACTGTTTTGACTTTTAATTGTTTGTCAAAGTAACTGAGTTTAAATTTACTATGTATAGAATAACTCAAGCAATAATAATAATGATAATGTTTTTTTGAAGTCATGCACATGCGGAATGCCACAATAATTAGTGTGATAGTGGATCAGATACGTTAACATTTTCTAAATATATTAATTTTTTCACGATATATATTTTTGTGAAATTTTACTCATTTTACAAAAAAGAATAATTATTTCTTGAATATATTATTTTTTCTAAAAATTTATTTTTTCAATTTTTTTAAATTATTTTCTTAATTTATTAATCATTCTAGATATATATTTTTGTGTAATTTTACTCATTTTTCAAAAAATTAATTATGTTCTTAATATATTAATCTTTATGAATATATTAATTTTTTTCTAAATTTTTTTACTCCTTTTCAAAGAAGAAAACAATTATTTTATGAAAATTAAAATTTTTCCCTAAAGTAATAATTAATTTTCACATTTTAGCTATTTTTCATATTTTGAATTAGTATTTTTTTACTGTTTTGACGTTTCGTCCCTTCTAAAGTTGTACATCTGGAGCACACGCCTCAATTTAAGAAAATTGAATATTTTGGTTCAAAAAATAAAATTAACACAAATCAAGCACTTAGAAAACTCAATTGACGAAAAATAAATTTTAAAAACAATTGTAACATTGCATGATAAGAATAGAAGTGTTATTTAGCCAATAAAAATTCTGTCAGTTAAGGTTTTTATTAATTTTTTTAAAAAATATTATTAAAATCTCATAAAAATGTATATTGAGAAACGAATTAATTTGTTTGAATATATATATATATATATATATATATATATATTATGAAATTTACTCATTTTTGAAAATTAATTATTTTCTTACATTTTAATTTTTTTCTTATGAAGACAATAATTAATTTTCTAATTTTTTAGTTATTTTTTGAAATTTGAATTAGTTTTCTTTGTTGTTGCTTTGTGCTTGAATTGATGTTTTTGCCCCTACTGTATACCGAGCATTTGCTTCAATTTGAGGAAAATTGAGTAAAATTTGGTCCAAGGAACACATTTGTCAAAAACAACCACTTAGAGCACCCAATTGAGGCAAAGTGAACTTTAAGGATGATTGTGGTATCGTGTGGCAATTTGAAGAGATAAAAGTGTCATTCAGACGCATTTTACGTATAAGTTTTGTTGTAAAATTTGAATATTTGAAGAATCGTAGAGAAAACCTACTAAGAGATTAGCAGTATACAAATGAACACATGGTTTGGACCAAGATCATAATGATTTAACAAGCTAGACTACGTTGAGAATAAGATTGCAAATCTCATGAACGTAAAGCCAGATCGTAAATCTTAAGATCGATATAGAGCTAGATTGTAGAGTTCAAAAACATAATCGTGATCGTAGGCGTCGGTTGGGATCGGACCCTTCCTGCTCAGTGTGTGGTTTTGCGAATGAAACTGTGTTTCAGGCTCTAATTGCTTGCCCAGCTGCGGTTGCATCGTGGTTCGCAAGTCCCCTTGGTTTTCGCTGTGGTCAGTTGGATAATGGCACGTTTGCGGAGTGGTTTGCTAGTTTAAAACCGAATTTGGACGAGGAGCAGCTATGTCTGGTGGCAATGGCAGGGCCGTTCCTGAGCACGAGCGGGAGGGTCGACAGCTGTAGCCCCCGATCAGGACCCAATTATATATATAGTATATATATGTGTGTGTGTGTGGAATTAAAAATATAAATATATAATAATATAGATATATAAAAGTAATTTTTAAAACTCAATAAATTTTTAAGAACTTAACTGGGCCAATTCTAATATAGTGTTGAAGTCCAAATTATTATGTTTTAAACCCCGGAAAGACACTTTTTTTGATACAGCTTGTATTTTTTATTTATTTATTTTTACTTTTTTTAGTGAAGACCGTTTCGAAAAGAGTCTCGTTACCAAAATCTCAGGAACAACCCTGGACAATGGCAACTTGGAGTATATTGGAACAACCGGAATGCTGTCGCCCATGGGGATGCAGCTACTCATCCGGAGATTGGAGTAGCAAGAAGTTTGTGTTTTTTCTCGGATTTTAAAGCTGTCCCGTTTAGCATTACAATCTCAGGTGGTTGCTGTTGAAAGGGAAGAGAATCCTCGTTGGGAGAAACCGCGGGTATCGGTTGTCAAGGTAAACTGTGATGCGCCAATTAAGGGGAATTATTTTGTTGGTATTGGGTTTGTATTACGTGATAGCTCAAGGACAGTTCTTGGGGCTGGAATATTTTCAAGGAAATTTGGAGGTGGGAATGTGCGGAAGCGGTAGGTGTGAGACAAGCACTTAGTTTTATTAAAGAGTTTGGATATTTGAGAACTATCGTAGAGAGTGATAATAGTAGGGTTATTGATCGCTGATCTAATGGGAGAATTGATAGTTGATATCTAAATGATATTATTAAGAATTGTTGCTTGTTAGCTAGTGATTTTGAGGAAGTTGTGTTTAAACACGCCAGGCGAACATAAAATACAGTTGCACACAGTTTTGCGGAACTAGTCCAATGTATGAATTTTCAAGTTTCTTTTTTTTGGATGGATGAAATTCATTTTAGTATCCATCCTTTAGTTGTATCTAACAATTTGAATTAATAAAATCCTCAATCCTTTGATTGTTTTTCTCCAAAAATAAAAAGACTTAGAAGAGAAGAAATCTAAGTAAAAGATTGAAAAATATGACATTTGGAGATCAAGTCGACTATAATCTAAGTCAATGTCTAACTAATCAGATCTTTCAATATAAGGATAACATATTGACATGTTTCATTTATACAGCTGTTTAGCAACTATGATAGTTAGGTAAAAAGAAGCATGCACGCATGTGTCATTCAATGGGTAAAAAAGATTGCCAACGAAAAGATATATAAGAACAACACGGGTAATGGTTGTAACAAGGAAGATAGTATACTAATAGGTAATCTGTTAGGTTTTTGGGGAATAGATAGAATATATTACCAATTCTCTCACTTTAAACTTCCGAGCAATGTTTTCAGACCCGGATCGGTTATCAAATTGAAAAAGTTATCGGGTGGATGGGTCACTGATTCAACTAGTGGTTGAACTGTTATTGAACCGGTGACGTCATAAATATATAAAAATATATATAATTAGTAATTAATAAAATTTTAAAAAATCTCATTTTTTATGAACTAAAACATAATAAAGTTGAGTTACAATATTACTAAAAGTAATTAATTTTAATATTAAAAAAAATTTGGTACAAAAAAAACATTAAAAAATAATAAAAAACCGGTTCACCAGGTCAACTTAACCGGTTTTACCGGTCGAACCACTGGTTCGACCGGTGGTCAACCGGTTCAATACGACTTTTGACCAAACTGGTTCAACCGGACCAAATCGGACCGGACATAGAACCGGTTCCAGGTTCAATTGGTTGAACCGACCGGTCCGAGCCGAGTCTGAAAACAGTGCCTCCAAGTACTGGTAAGTAAATACGATGGACCCTAATTGGTGATCTGTTAGGTTTTTGCGAAAATGATGACATGGCACAACTCTTTCTGGCAAAAATTAGGCTGAAATATCGGATTTGGGTGTGTATTGGTAATTACTTAACATTACTTGATATCCATATCGAGCGGATTGGTACTTTAAGAGCTCAATTATAAAATGAATGGAACTTCGGGAATTAAAGTGATATTAGTACTAAATAATATACTAATATGTCGTAAACTTTCTTGTGCAGGTCAATTGGATACATTGTCGGTTTCACGGATAGATCATAGGAGTTTAGGACATTATACTTATATATTGGTGTTGCATGTTATTAACTTATTGAAGTTGAGGGCTTTTTTTTTTTTATATTTAAATCCAAGTGGTTCTAGGAGTAAAGTTTTGAGGCTGAAAGTTCATCATAAGTGCCTACTATCTAAATCTCATGAAATCAAAAATATAGTCCAAGTACTGGTTCTGATTTAGGCTTTTAAGGTTCAAGATTTGGTCGGTCTCTTTTCAATATTTATATTGGTTTGACCAATTCATTTATTTGTTTCGAGTAGTGGTAAATAAAAAAGTAAGAAATGAAGTTATCATGTGATGATGTACAATCTATATACATATATAATAAGATAAAATTAAATTTTTTTGTATTTTGATATGAGATTATAATTTAATTGCTACTAAAATACTTTAAAAATTTTTGATTTTATTTTATTAACTACTACTAAAATACCTTTTAAACCTAAAATTTAATTAGAATTAAAACATTATTTATGATCCTAAAAACTTTTAGAGTACATTACTAACTTATTATTTTATAATAATTTTATTTCTTGTAGAAGTACTTTACTAATATTGATTGTCATGAGCCTAAATTAAAACACTTACGGATCATTGTTAAATATATAATTAGTACTACTTATATATTTAACAATGATATATCATATAACAAATTATTCTCCTCCTAATTTTATTTTATTAACTACTACCAAAATATTTTTTAAATCTAAAATTTAACTAGAACCAAAAGACTATTTATGATCTTGAAAAACTTTAGAATAACTTATTATTTTATTATTTTGGAGTAATTTGAATTAGTATTTATAATACAAACGACAAAATTATTATAATACACCTTATAAAGAGATTAACTTATAAAAAGACATAATGATAGTGTTTTATGAGTGCTTAGTATTTTAGTTTTTTTTAAAAGGCAAAACACAAATTTATTTTATAAATAACATTATTTTTAATAATTTATTTGTTTTATATATGATGTTTATAAAAAAAATTAAATTCCACAAATTAACTAACTATTGGTATTAGAATGATTACAATATTTACTTTAAAAATTAAATAAATACAAACCACATACAATTGTCTACTATAATTAATATTATATTATTTTATGAACAATTTTATTATTTATAAAATTCCTTTAGCTCATTAATCATACCTTTTCGATCAAAGTTTGTAAATATTGTCATAACAATAGTAAGTTAATTTGTGAAATTTTAAAAAATATTTCATAATCATTAAATATAAAATGAATAAGAAATTAAAAATTATGCTATTTGAAAAACAAATCCATGCTTCACACTTAGATTTTTAGTTTTTGGTATGAGCTTAGAATTTAACTACTACTAAAACACTTTTTAAAGTCTCCCTAAATTTATTTTAAAACAATCTAAATAACTAGTAATAAAACTCAAACGTAATAGAACTCACTTATATATATTCCATGAAGATTTGGTTGATTCCTGTAATTGTCTTCCAACTCCAAAAGAATATGATCATGACGTAACATTATAAGATTTTAATAATAAATAATAAAATAATAAAATAAAACTAAGTTATACGTAATTAGTAAGTTAAATTGTGAAATTAATAATTAAACGTTAGTGTTAGAGAACCAAAATTCTTTTTATGGTTCTACAAACTTTAATGTTAGCTTATTATTCTACAATAATTTTATTCTAGAGTTCTTTAATTACTTAGTCATACAATAAATTTTAACTTCAAAAACACGTTTAAAATTTTATTTTACTCAACTTTAGACTCTAAATAACTAAATATTAAAAATATAAGAAAAATATTATGATTACATAATAACTAATATAGGAGACATTTAGATAACTAATGTTAAAAATAATTATGACTTATATATTGTGATTAAACTTTAGTTAATTTTAAAACTAAAAGTCATAATAGTAACTTATTATTCTATAATAATTTTATTCCTAAATAGCTATATTTTAAAAATATAGAAAAAATATTATGAGAAAATAATAATTAATATTAAAAAGTGTAATATATATTACAAAATATATTAATAATTAAACTTTAATTGTTAATTTTATTTCAGATAGGAGATCTTTGGTTAATCATTGTTAGAAAAAAATCTCACTTATATAGTTATTAAAATTTAAGTTACCATTAAAAACAAAAAACCTATATGGTAACTTATTAATGTACAACAATTTTATGTCAAAATATTGAATATGAAAACTAAATATTAAATTTAAAAACTATATAAATTGTATTAAATATAAAACAACAAAAAAATAAACATATTACTAACATTGAATTGCAATTCTTTGATAATTGTTTGTTTGAACAAAATTTGTAGTCATTTTATAATAAGTTAATCTAAAATTCAAAAAAATATTTTATAATCATTATATATAGAATAAATAAGGAATTAAAAATAATTTATTTTAAAAATAAACCCGTGCTTTGCATTGGACACTTAACTAGTTATTATAGATTTTTATTTTTAAAAAAATTGAGATGGGGACTTAATTAGTTACCTATACTAATGTTGATAATTAGTCCTAAGCATTAATGTCATTTTCTTATATTTTTTGATCAAACAGTTTAAAAGACTGAAATATTTTAAAACTATAATTTGTTACAAAAGATGAAAGGATTTTAATAAAAGTACTGAAATTGTAATTCTTTCAACAAAATAACAGATATTTAGAAAAAAAGGACCAATCGTAGCAATAATACTAGTAGACACCATATAAACTCCACAATTACAGTCATATCCCCAAAATAAAATAAAATACGCAGATCTAGACCGTTCTTGAATACGGACAATGGAAGAACAAGTCGTCATGATAGCGTCATATCCAAAACTGAATAATTTATCATAAACAATTCATATACCAGAAAAAGTCTCACGAACGAAAAAAATCTCTCAAATGAAGAAAACAAAATCTCCCAAACGGAGAAAATAAAATCTCCTAATGATAATAAAATCTTCTCACAAAAGAGAAAGAAATCAGTAATCTCATGGAGAAAACAAGCCCCGCAAAAGAGGAAAACAAACTCCACAAAATGGAGAATAATTTATTAGATGAAAATAAGAGATATCTAGGGGAGGGTATCTCCAAAAGAAGAACCCTCCCTCAAATCTAATAAGATGGAGACTAGAGTTCTTGACTAGAGAGAAAAGAAAAAAGAGAGGTCATTTTATTACATTTCGTTTACACTTATAATGTCATGCTAATAAGATTATAGTAACTCAAATAACTAATTCAAACAAAATTATGATTATGGAGCACCTACAATATTTCACATGATTATTTATTGGTTAATTATTACTGGCTCCATATTCCAAAATTATCGATATATTTTGACCCTTTTTTCCCTTCTAATTTTTATGTAGCGAAATTGTATGATCCATCCCACATCAAAGTCTGGCCCAATAAACATGTTGGATCACCTCCTTACCTAAAAGGTTAACCTATTAGGTTTAGATTTCACCATACTTATTAACTCATCTACATTTTTTAATTTATCCGATGTGAAATTCATGTGAAATATCCTAACATTTTAAATTCTAAAATTCAAAATCAATTCAAAAACTTAAGTTTCAGTACAAACAATTCCAATTGGTACTTCATAAACTAGCTACAATTAAAATACAACTAATATTTTTGGGAATGGTTGGTTTTGAAGTTCTTATTATTAATGGCTCCGCCTCCATATGTTTACGTTGTTTTTCTGGTAAACTTAATTTCCATTTCCATTGCCATTATAAAATTAATTAGTGGAACCCCCAGGAATGACTTTTGATACAAGAAAACAAACAAAATTTAAAGTTTTTCTAATGGGACTCTTAATAATTAGCGCCTAAACCTAAGGCAATTGCAAAATTTCCACAATTAGCTAGTTTTATTTTCCACAACACGCGCCATAGATGTATTATTTTCAACTTCAAGGGCCTACAACAATTTAAATTTATGTTCATTTACTATATGCTAAATTGATAATACGTGTAAAACACGGACTAGTATCGATAATATAATTTAAAATTATTGTATGTGTTATTTGGTATTATTATAATTTGCGTATTAATAATATAGTATATACAGACGGTTATAGTACATTGAACATGAAATTAAAAAGTTGTACACATATCAAAATCATTGTATATATTTTCTAATACATGCATGTACACTCTTAAAATAATACAACACATAATACGAAAAGTTTAGTATAATAAAAAATGTGCATGTATTGTATTAACATATGTGATGAACTCATGACTAATTAACTCGTGACCAATCAAAATAACTCGGTCAATTTACTAATTGACTCAAGATAAGATCTCTATTTGGCATTTGGCTTCTTATATATAGTAATAATAGAATAGATTTGACTGTGTTGTACTTGCAAGGATCTGGCTATCATGAAAGTGTAAAGTTGAATTAATGAATATTGCTAAATATGATGATCCACAAATTTATGTCGATTGTAAATATTGATGTATATATATGAGATTGACAAATTTATATCCATCGTAAATATCGATGTACATATATAAATGAGATTAAAAGCAATGTAAAAGCTAGTGTTAGGCAATTATTAAGCAGGCCTCAAAAACATATTGAATAAAGAGTACACTGATGCAATTAAAAGGATTACCATTCCTGCTACGCAGTACGCACTAACCAATGCATATTTTTCATCCTCTTCAATTAATTCATGTTTAATTTGCTTGATATATATTCTCAAACCACAATTAATTAGCAATACTGCATTATGCACCTACACACGTTATTTTCCTTTTGGACCTTCATGGCTTCACAGAAGATTCTTTCCTTTTCCACCAATTTGAAGAAGAAGATGTTGTGAAGTCTTAAACCTAATTATATATATTATGCTATGTATTATGTATGTATAAACACTAAGCACAAGAGGTAACAAATATTGTAAATACCCCTAATACAATCCAAATATTGAAATGCAAGAATTTTTGACTCTTTGAATATGTCTACGCAGAAGATGACCAAATATATTTTCACTCTTTTACAAAAAAGTAAATTTCTAAGGCTATTGAAATCTTGCAAAATATACCAAGAGAGTGAAGAAATAAATCAAATTTTCAATAGAAGCTTCAAATGATCGATGCTATTGAAATCCACCTATATACATCTCTGTGCTTGTGTAAATTGTTTAGTCAACCTTAAATATTTCATAAATGTTACGAAGGAAGAACCAAATTAGCATATATTTTCATGTTTTTGTACCATGTCATTTAAGAAACCAATCTTTGTAAAGTATATATGGCCTCAGTCATATGCATGCATTACTATCACTATGTGCCTTGAACCCTAACCTGATCTAAAATCTGTTTTGCAACAACTCCCATCATAGATTCGGATCTTTTCCTTAATTTGCAGCCCACATAAAATTTACACACACACACACACACACACATACATACAGACATATATATATATATATATATATATATATATATATATATATTATTATCTTCATGTTCTTTTCTTTCTAAATAAATTTTATTGTTTGTGTGTTGTGTTTTGGGATTCATAAACCAAATGACAAATCCGACAAGGTGCTCTCATAAGTTTATTGTTCCCTCAATCGACTAAAGGAAACAAGCCACGGGAATAAAATTTATTGAGACACATAATATTGATCAGATATATAAAATAAGCAAAGTAATTAAAGAAATTGAAGGAGGAATAAATTTTAGGATTTTACCTTTTAAGAATGCCAAGCAATACAAACTTGTTAGTTGTTTCTGGCTTCTTGATATAGTCATTGGCTGCCGATGCAGCATCATCAAGATTCTCATTTTAAAGCTAGCTTGGACAGATCTAAGTTAGATCTCTAACTCCATGGTCCACTTGTTACCATGTGAATCTTGATGGTGCCACAGCAACAAACAACAACTTGATTGCCGACGGGCCGACACAAAATAAGAACTAGATCTCTTCCCCTCTCATTCATAATTTCTCTCTCTCTCTCTCTCTTTCAAATCTATTTAGAGAACATGAAAGAAGAATAAGAAGAAAGTTTGTCTAATCAAAAAACCTCAAAAGAGAATTGTGGGTTTTAGCAGTTACGAATTTAAGATTTTGGACCAGATCTGTACAAGGAGAAGATTGATGAGACCACTAGCTAAAAGAATTTGATGTCTTGTAGTGAGAATAGATTGTGCCAGTTGAAGTTTATAAAGGGGAAAAACCATCTGGTGAAGGACTTAATTCTTGGTCCATGAGAGAGAAAGGTAAGAGCGGAAAAACCATCTGGTGAAGGACTTCTTGGTCCATGAGAGAGAAACGTAAGAGGGAATCAAACAGAAAAGTAGACTGAATTACATATCCATCCTTCTAAGTTTCTTGAAAGTAATCCCTCCATAGGCAAAGTGAATACTTTCATTCTACATATAGTATGCATTTATATTTAGTTCTGTTTCATCCCCATCTTTTTATCTTTTAATTATTATATGAGGTTAATGTTCAACCTACTTCAATTAATTTGTGATAAAAAATAATTGTTGAATTGAATTGCTTAAAAGATCAATTATTAAAGCATTCATTTCAAAGTTACAATTACCACTACAAGAAAAAATTCCGTCATAAATTCAGTTTGAATATAAGTCGGTCGGGGATTAGTCCGTCGAAAATTTTGTCGAAAATACATAATTTCGACGGAGTTATATCCGACAGAATTTTAGTCGACATTGGTAACTTAAGCTTGACGGAATATAATTTCTATGAAATTTCCGTTGGTAATATGATGCCACGTGTTGGCTTCTAGGTAAATATGGAAAGATTATTTCTGACGAAAATTCCGTCGGAAATAGCTTGTCACGTGTATACATTAAATTGAACCTGGAAAGCTAATTTCCGACGGAATTTCCGTCGAAATTAGCTTATTCCGTCAGAAATAAGCTTTTTTTTATAATATTTTTTCTATTTTTACAATTTTCAGGTTTTTAAAACTCTAATTTGTACCTGTACCTGTTTTCAACCAGTTTTTCCCAACAACAACACATACAAATAAATCACAATTACTTCAAAATAGCTAATCCTCCAAACAATAACACATACATATAAACATAACTACCTTTTTATACCTCATACATGGCTATCCTCCAAACAACACCGAGTTTCATATTTAAACTTTAAAATAAGAAAGAAAACAAATATATACAAACCACATGTAATGTTATGTACAAATACATATAATAGTAACTAAGATAAGAAAGAGAATAAATATAAACTGAATTTTGTTCAAATATAAGTTAAACTAAAACCGTATGTACAACGTAAGTAAGCCTAACTAACTACAATTGACAATATAACTAAGTATGTCTGGGTACAACTATCTATCGCTATCATCGGGCGAGTGATAAGTGCATAATATTCTATGATTTTGATTCCTTTATGTTTAGTTTTATTACATGTTTTATGTGCATGTGAGCTTATTAAGGTGTTTATTAATTTCAGGAGGAATTAGAGCTGAAAAAAAGAAAAAGGATCAAAATGGGCGCGTAAAGAAGAAAAAAAAAGGAAAAATTGTAGAATGTTGATCGCTGCGGCACTTGAATTGGAAGTCGCGACGCTGGACATTGAAGCCGCAACGCTCTTAAGGTAAAGTCGCGGCGCTAGAGGAAATCCCGGGCACATTAGCGGGAGCGTGGCCAGTCGGCAGAGCAGAATTTTTCCAGCTTTGTGATTTTTGAGGAATTTTACTGCAACTTGGATTGTTATTTTTTAGAGTTTTAAGACTTTGTTCTACGAGTATAAATATATGTTTTTAGTTAAGTCTTAGAGACTACTTCTTTGACACCAGATTGTAAACCCTAGAATTAGAGCCAAGGTTAAAGAAAGCATGTCAGGCTAAGTTCTTTATTTCCAGTTCTAAGAGAACGATGTTAAACCTTATTTACAATTGATGGTTTAATTAAGTTAGCATTATTTATTCCTTCGTATATGAAATCAAGATATGTTTTCAGATACCGCTATCCAATTACAACCCGTCTTTGCTCAATGGATACAAAACACCCAAAAAGGATTTTTTTCGTTAACTCTTCATTATTTATCTTCATTACTTAGATTATTTAGTGATAATTTCCAATAAATTTCAAAATTAAAAAAGACCTAAAGTTAGGGATTTATCAATAGGTAATGTTGCACCAATACCCCGTACGGTTGTTCAATTCTATCTTTTTCTTGTTATTCTTTATCGAGAGATGGAGGTTTGGGCTCTAGAGGGATTTGGTGTTGCTCATATTTTACAAGAGATGCTTACTTATAAATCGGATCATATTAGAGCTCGCCAGGAAGTACTTGGTACTACGATCATTGGAGGAACAATACCGGCGGTATGCTAACGAATTAGTCCACGACAGAAACGAGACTTCATAAGTTTAGAGACTTGAGAACAGAATTCTTGATAATATGTTTCATTGTTTGAATGCTATTTATTCTGATTGATTTAATGTGGCCAGTTAAGTTAATCTGATTAATATCATCTGCTAGATTAAGGGATTGTATTACGTGTAATTGATATTGGTCCTAGTCACAAGTAGCAATTAGTGATACTGATTGTGGTCAAGCTTTTGTGTATTGCTAAGATTATCAAAAGACAAGTTAAATAATCTAAGCTTGTGTAATTGTTGCTTGGAATAGTCTAATTCCCTAGTTCTTAATGTTGCTATTATATTAAATCTAAATAGCTTGTTCTAGGTTGTATAATGGTTAAAATCTTGTCAAGAGCTTATTTCATTAAGTGATAATCTAAGGGGAGTTTTGGGTAGCAGAGCTTGTAACCTAGCTAGAGCTATTAGGTTTATTGAAAGATAAATATTGCTATACTTGATTATTCTATTGATGTGAAAAAGTGATACTGAACTAAAGAACTGAAGCTTTTAATTTATTGGATATTTTTATAATTTACTTATGTTCATTTTAGTTAATTATATTCAACTCAAAACCCCCCATCTTTTACTTACTGTTAGAAATATTAGAATAAGTTTAAGATAATATCACTCTCTCTATGGGTTCGACTCTTGCTTGTCACTATACTGAATTTTGTGTTTGTAGAGTAATAGTAAGGTTTTAATTTTAGAGTGTAAACGATAGCTACCAAAATTTTGGCGCCGTTGCCGAGGAGTGATTGTTTTTATTTATTCTATATTTTGCTTTATTTTATGACTCGATCCTCTCACTCTCTTGAATTAAAATTTGATCCAAAAATAAAAAAAATTGCACGCAGACTAAGGAAAGAGACTCGTGATGAGTGGGTTTCATACCTACGAATCAGATACATTTAGATTTGAATTGTTGTTATTTTTAGGTATTTTGTGTTACATTTCATGCATTTAGTTTACTTTTGTAGGTAATTGTGCATTGGAACTGAGTTGGGAGCAATGGATAGGAACTGCAGGCACAAAGAAGGAATTTTTGATTTTCTGATGGAGGGCGCGACAGCGTCGAGATTACAAAGGAATGGGGTGCAGCCGTACAGGTATGCAATCAAGTAGAAGTGTTTTCTGGAGGTTGGGCACGACAGCGCCCATGGCTAGTTCATTTCTGGCGCGGCCGCGCCAGAGCAGATTTTGACCAGAATTGACTTTTTGACTTTTCTGCTAGTATGAATGTAATTTAACTTATAATTTTTATTAGGATTAGGATTTTTATTATAAGACTATAAATAGATGGGTTTGATCTATTAGAATTATTTATTGCTATCTTAGAACAAAAATCCTAGTTTTGGAGAAAGGCATCAAAGGCTTGAAGCGGGAGAAGGATCACGAATGACACAACTTAGGAGATTGCAGAGGAGATCTAAGGATTGCTTGCACAATTTTTATTCTCTTCTCTTTATCTTTTAACTTGTACTCCTGGATGTTTATTCAATTGTGGATGATGAATTTTAATTCAATTATGTACTTAATTTTCTTTTAAGATTACAATGGAACTTGATGCTTAGCTTAAGTTAATATACTTCTTTGTTAGTTACTGTTAATTATAATTGGATTGTCTATTATGTCTTTGAAAGTAATATACACACAAGCCAATCATATTTGATATGATGTAGCATATACTTTGTAATCTTATTTATTTATTAATAAAAGAATTGATTTTCTTGAAAGGCATTTTACATTATCTACATGGTGCTGTTATATTAAATGTGATAAACCCATAGTTTTGAGAAATGCTTTTAGAATCATGATGGTGATCATGCTAATGAGATCTAAATTCTAGATAGCTCACAAACTAAAATCGTTCCTAATCGTTGGATTACTTAAAAGGGGATTAGTGAATCCGGATAGATTAATACATACGTTGCTTGCTCTTAGGAAGAGGATGATTGATCTCATAATCATTTGTGTAGAGACACTAAAGCAAGTATGTAGGTGCTTATTGGAGAATAAGTTCACTGAACGTGGCTTGCTAAGGAATACCTAATGGAGTTTTACTCGCCTGTCAATAGGAATTCCTCTAGTGATAGTAGTACAAGTGATTCTTGGACTTGAGATCATCATAGTATCTTGTGTATGATGAGTTATACTTTGACATGTCCCTTAAGACCTTTAGGGTATATCAAAGGGTATGATTGGGTATAATAAGTTGTACATGGAGATAGGTGAATGATCAACAAAGAATCTACCACGTCTAGTAAAAGATGTGAATGTCCTATGTGATTCGATAAATGACAACTCAGTAGTCCTTGGCCAAGGCAGAATGAAATTAGAAAGGAGTTTCTAATTTGCATTATTTAGAGTTGTGCATTTGGGAATCGAAATACATATAATTAAATAAAGTAAGACTTAACAGTAATTCCATGTCTTACATTTAATTGGAACATTGTATGGTAGAAGGATTGAATTGTACGGTAACTATGCACTGAAAGGTTCTTTTGTGATTAATGTTGAAATCTATATTATCTGGAAAGTCGTTGATCGCTAAGGAGGCTTACCCTTATTGTAGAATAAATATTATTTATTTAAATGAATTTAAATAGTTTAATTTATTTATTTAAATATAATTAAAATTGTTCTAATTGATTTATTCACAACCAGTTTAATATGGAGAACCTAAAGGGTCACACCGCAAAAGAAAAATATTTATTTAAGAAGTAAATAGCATAATTGTAATAATAAGTTAAGTGGATTTAATTTAGTCTATGGAGATAGAATAAATTAAATAGCTTAATATTTATTATTTAATATTTTAGAAATATTAAATATAAATTAATAAGAGGAGTCTTATTATTATTATTATTATTATTATTATTATTATTATTATTATTATTATTATTACTATTACTATTATTTAATTCCTAATAGAGATTGAGAATTAATTAATAGAAGTACTCTCACATGAATTCCTAATTGGATTAGGAGCATAATTAATTAAAGGAGTTTAATTATAAAAGAAACCCTAATCTTAAATAGTTTAGGGAAAGATTTTCCTACATCTATAAATAAGAGAAGTCTTATCATAAATTAGGTTACACACTCTTGCATTAGATTGTGGAGAGTACTTGCAATTTCTATAGAGATAGAAACAAAGGTTTTGCCAACGCCCATCTTCTTGAACAACTATTCTTCCTTGGTAGATCACCTCAAGAGGCCAAACACTTGGGTAGCTAACGTTGATCAAGTGAAGGAATTTAGTTAGTGGAATTCAAGGATAACACGAAGGAATTGGAGATGAACTGGTACCCGAGGAAGCTTTAATTCACGAGGGTATAATTCTCTATCTCTATCTTTTTCGTTAATTGATAATTGAACACAAGGAAAGATCATGGTGATGGTTTGTATGAAAAATTTTAAAATCCGTTTTATCACGCTTCTGCTCTATTTATGTATTTGATTGTATACATGCGTTATATACAAACCTAACAGTGGTATCAAAGCTAATCCTTGTGTTAATTATTGATTTTGATAATTCTATGTATGAATTGATATGCGATATGATCGGATTTTTTGGGCACAAAAATATTTCTGATTCTACGTCGCGGCGCGGCCGCGCCCGAACCTAGAAAACGTTTCTGGGGGTGCAGCGCGGCCGCGCCGCTCCTAGTTCAATTTCAAGCACGGCCGCGCCGGTATGCAGAATTTGAAATTTTTTTGTTTTTTCTCAATTAACATAAATGGTTTATTTAATTGATAAAAGTTTAAAATAAAGATGTTTATTTTATCTAAAATATGATTTCAGATTGCTAAAATTAAAGGAGTTTAATTTGGATTTGGTTTTTTGATTAAAATAAAAGAGTTTATTTTGTTTCAAAAACTAAATATTAGCAAAACTTTTGCCCATGAATTGATATAAATGCATATATGGAATGGTTTTATTATTCATGAGATGAATGTTATTTATTGATGCATATGGAGATATGTATGATAATAAATAGGGATTGATTATGAACTATTGATCAATGTGTGATTGGATTTATTTTAGAGGATGCTTGAATGTATGAGTTTTTATAAATGGGGTCTGCGTACCTCGTCTTCTCTAATTTTTCTTAATGTAAATTCTATCTCCCTCCTATGTACTTCCCCTTAACTGCTGATCAAGGTTTCTATTATAGTAAATAGTTCATATAATAGGATAAGTTAGAATTATTTTGGAGAATTGGAGACAAAGGAGCAAGGAGCGCTTGAAGACCCGTTTGTATTGGAGCCCGGGTTTAAATGTAATAGTTATATTTAAATTTAATTCTTGCATCCTAGGTTTGACCTTTTGGTTCACTTGGTGGCTCTAGTGAACCAAACTAGAATAAAAGTCCATAATCAATCCGGGTAGAATATAGTATTCTATATGTGCATGCTTACTATATATATATATATATATATATATATATATATATATATATATATATATATATATATATATATATTTTATTATCCAACATGCTTTGCATGTCAAATAATATGACGCATATTTTATATATATATGTGTGCATGTGCGCTAAACAAGATGAGACTAATAATAATAAACCCCTCAAACAAACTATATTAAGTCCTAAGAGTTCAACGATATTCGGAATATCGAACATCGCCTTCTAGCATGGTAAAGCAATGGAGTATTAAATATTTAAGATGTTGCCTTATCACATTTGATGCTTATTAAGGAATTGAACATTACTGTTTTGTTGTGTCACCACAAGGACGGTATTTTTCTCTTCACCTATATGGAAGTGCTAGGATGGACTTAACTTGGATAATTTTGATTCAGATGTGTCACCACGTGATCAAAATAATCTTAGAGGCAAAATACAAGGAGTTACATAGTGATGCAATTGACAATAGTTGTCTACCTATTTATTTATATATCGTTTGTTATGTCACCACAAGACTATATACATTTGAAATTGGATCCTTAATCTCACTAGCAAATCTTTAATTAGAATTGTCGAACTATATAATGAGGGTAATATAGTTTGATGAAAAAGTGAGAGATACCAATTTAAAAAAAAGACCTAATTTATTTTGGTAATTAATTAAATGAATGTATGCTAAAATGTTGTCTATTTCACATGCAGAATTTAAAAATGTCAAACTCACTATCACTGCGTAGCATACTTGATGCTAACAAATTGACTGGACCGAATTACACGGACTGGTTAAGGAATCTGAGAATTATACTCACTGCTGAAAAGATTTCTTATGTCCTAAATTCGTCAGTCTCTACAAATATTGTAGAAACAGCCTCTGAGGAAGAGATTGCTACTTTCAAAAAGTGGTAAGATGATGCAATCTTGGCTCAATGCATCATGCTCGCATCCATAAGTAACGAGCTTCAGCGTCAGCATGAAACTATGGATGCTCTTACTATATTTTTGCACCTCAAGGAGTTGTATGGTGAACAAAGTAGGACTGCTAGATATCAGATATCTAAGGAGCTCTTCCGATCTCGCATGACCGAGGGCACTACCGTTGAGACTTATGTCCTTAAGATGATCAATCTGATTGAACAAGTTGGATAACTTGGGTTCGTGATGGATGGGGAGTTAAGCCAAGATTTGATCTTGCAGTCATTCCCGGACACCTTTTCACAATTTGTTGTGAATTTTCACATGAATAAGTTGGACGTCAGCTTGTCTGAGTTACTTAACATGTTGAAAACTGCAGAAGGTCACTTCTCATCCAACAAGAACCAAGTCTTACTAGTGGATGATTCTTCCAAGAAAAGGAAGAGGCCCAAGGTATCTTCTGAAAAGAAGAAAAATAAGAAGGCTAAGGGTAAGGCGAAGAGAAAGGATAAAAAGAAACCTGATCCTGATAGCAAAGGAATTTGCTACCATTGCAACAAGCCGGGACATTGGAAGAGGAACTGCAAGGAGTATCTTGCGGACCAAAAGAGGCTTGGGGAAGCTTCGACTTCCGATCTAGGTTTGTTCATGATTGAAATTAATTTTTCTGAAAGTCAAAATTATACTTGGGTATTGGATACCGGCTGTAGTTCTCACATATGTAATAATATGCAGGGACTAAGCAGAAGTAGATGTTAGGTTTGTATATAGCGCGAACATGCAATCAAATTACATAAATAGTGCAGAAGCACAATAATACGGATTTTAAAATTTTTCATACAAACCATCACCATGATCATCCTTGTGATCAATCATCAATTAAATGAAAGAGATAGAGATATAGAATTATACCCTCGTGAATCAAAGCTTCCTCAGGTACAAGTTCACCTCCAATTCCTTCGCGTTCTCATTGAGTTCCACCGATTAAATTCCTTCTTTTGATCAACGTTAGTCACCCAAGTGTTTGGCCTCTAGAGGTGATCCACCAAGGAATAATAGTTGTTCAAGAAGATGGGTGTTGACAAAACCCTAGTTTCTATCTCTATAGAAATTGCAAGTACTCTCTCTCTCTCTCCAATTCTTATGAAAGAGTGTGTAATTGTCTAACCCCAAATCATGATAAGACTCCTCTTATTTATAGATATAGGGAACCCTCCTAAACTATTTAAGATTAAGGTTTTTATTTTAATTAAACTCCTTTAATTAATTAAACTCCTAATCCAATTAGGAATTTATGATAGAGTACTTCTATTAATTAATTTGCAATCCCTATTAGGAATTAAATAATAGTAATGGTAATAATAATAATAAGACTCCTCTTATTAATTTATATTTAATATTTCTAAAATATTAAATAATAAATATTAAGCTATTTAATTTATTCTATCTCTATAGATTAAATTAAATACACTTAACTTAGTATTACAATTATGTCATTTACTTCTTAAATATATATTTTTCTTTTGCGGTGTGACCCTTTAGGTTCTCCATATTAAACCGGTTGTGAATAAATCAATTAGAACAATTCTAATTTTATTTAAATAAATAAATTAAACTATTTAATTCATTTAAATAAATAATATTTATTCTACAATAAGAGTAAGCCCCCTTAGCGATCAACGACTTTCCAGATAATATAGATTTTAACATTAATCACAAAAGAACCTTTCAATGAATAGTTACCATACAATTCAATCCTTCTACCATACAATATCCCAATTAAATATAAGACATGGAATTACTGTCAAGTCTTATTTTATTTAATTATATGTATTTCGATTCTCAAATGCACAACTCTGATTAATGCAAATTAGAAACTCCTTTCTAATTTCATTCTGCTTTGGCCAAAGACTTCTGAGTCGTCATTTATCGAATCATATAGGACATTCACTCCTTTTACTAGAAGTGGTAGATTCTTTGTTGACCATTCACCTATCTCCATGTGCAACTTATGATACCCAATCAAACCCTTTGATATACCTTAAGGGTCTTAAGGGACATGTCAAAGTATAACTCATCACACACAAGATACTATGATTATCTCAAGTCCAAGGATCACTTGTACTACTATCACTAGAGGAATTCCTATTGACAGGCGAGTAAAACTCCATTAGGTATTCCTTAGTGAGCCACGTTCAGTGAACTTATTCTCTAATAAGCACCTACATACTTGCTTTAGTGTCTCTATACAAATGATTATGAGATCAATTATCCTCTTCATAAGAGCAAACAACGTATGTACTAATCTATCCGGATTCACTAATCCCCTTTTTAGTAATCCATCGATTAGGAACGATTTTAGTTTGTGAGCTATCTTGAATTTAGATCTCATTAGCATGATCACCATCACGATTCTAAAAACATTGCTCAAAACTATGGGTTTATCACATTTAATATAACAACACAATGTAGATAAAGTAAAATGCCTTTAATAACCGAATAAGATTACAAAGTATATGCTATATCATATCAAATATGATTGACTTGTGTGCATACTACTTTCAGTAGAAAGCTGAACAAGGATGAAGTCGTCCTACGAGTGGGAAATGGAGTAAAGGTTGCTGCATTAGCTGTAGGAACTTATTGTTTAGCACTGCCTACGGGCAAGTCCATTAGTTTAAATAATTGTTATTATGTTCCAACACTCATTAGAAACATTATTTCAATTTCTTTATTGGATATGAATGGTTTTGATATTATAATAAAGAACAACAATTGTTCTATTTATAATAAAAATATTTTATATGGTGTTGGCAATTTACTGAATGGACTTTACATACTTGACTTGCATGAAAATATACTTAAAATTGAACAAACTAAGAAAAGAAAAAGAGATGATGTTAATTATACCTTTATGTGGTACTGTAGACTCGGTCATATCAATGAAACAAGATTAACCAATTTGCATAAAGATGGGCTTTTAGAGCTATCTGATTACGAATCATATCCAACTTGTGAATCTTGTCTCATGGGTAAGATGACTAAATCCCCTTTTAGTGGAAAAGGAGAAAGAGTTACAGAATTGTTAGCGTTGGTACACACAGACGTATGTGGACCTATAACAACGAATGCACGAGGAGGGTATTCTTATTTTATTACTTTTACTGATGCTCATTCTAGATTTGGATATGTGTATTTAATGAAATATAAATCTGAATCGTTTGAAAGGTTTAAAGAATTCAGAAGTGAAGTAGAGAAGCAAACTGTTAAGAGTATTAAGATTCTTCGATCGGATCGAGGAGGGGAATATTTAACCAATGAGTTTCTCAATTGTCTCAAATAAAATGGTATAATCTCACAATGGACTCCACCAGGGACGCCACATTTGAACGGTGTATCTGAAATGAGAAATCGAATATTGTTGGATATGGTTTGTTCTATGATGAGTTTTACCGACCTTCCAATATCCTTCTGGGGTTATGCCCTAGAATCGGCTGCATACCTACTTAACAAGGTACCTACCAAATCCATCCCAAAGACTCCATATGAGTTATGGATAGGGAGGAAACCAAATCTTAAGCATGTTACGACTTGGGATTGTCCAACTTATGTCAAAAGGTTTGATCATGATAAGCTGAAGACTAGATCCGACAAATGTAGATTCGTGGGATACCCTAAAGAAATAATTAGGGTATTATTTCTATCATCCTACTGATCAAAAGGTGTTTGTTGCAAAACACGTTGCCTCATCCTTGAAGGGGTCATTGGGAGTAAGATATATCTTGAAGAAATTCAAGAACCACGAAATACTATGGATCAAAGTTAGGTACCAGACCAAGTAGAAGAACTTACTGTACCATAACCTATTCTTAAATCTGGAAAAGTATCGAAGATACCTGATAGGTATGGATTCATCATAGAGGATGATGATGAGGTACACATCATAGATGATGATGATCCATTGACTTACGAAGAGGCTATGAGTGGAAAAGACTAAAAAAAATGGCTAGAAGCCATGAAATCTGAGATGGACGCCATGTATGAAAACCAAGTATGGACTTTGGTTTCACCTCCTGAGGGCATTAAGCCTATTGGGTGTAAATGGGTCTTTAAGATAAAGGCTGGAGTGGATGGCAAAGTAGAGACCTATACGGCCCGACTGGTTACAAAAGGTTTCAAACAAAGACAAGGAGTTGACTATGATGAAACCTTCTCACCAGTAGCTATGCTTAAGTCCATTCGAATTTTGCTTGCAATTACAGCTTATTGTGACTACGAAATCTGGCAAATGGATGTGAAAACGGCCTTCCTCAATGGAAAGCTTAAGGAGAATGTATATATGATACATTCAGAGGGTTTTGTTTCAACGGTTGGAACAAACCAAGTCTGTAAGCTACAACGATCCATTTATGGATTGAAGCAAGCTTCTCGAAGATGGAACATCCGTTTTGATGAGATAATCAAAAAGTTTGATTTTATCAAAAATGAGGATGAACCTTGTGTGTACAAGAAGGTTAGTGGGAGCGCTGTTTTATTCCTTGTATTATATGTTGATGATAAATTACTGATAGGGAATGATGTTCCTATGCTACAGTCGATCAAAATTTGGTTATCTAAACACTTCTCCATGAAGGACTTGGGTGAGACATCCTATATTTTCGGGATAAAGATCTATAGAGATAGATCTTAAAGGATGTTAGGCTTGACCTAAGGAAAGTACATTGACTCGATGCTAAAGAAGTTTAGCATGGAGAATTCCAAGAGAGGTCTCATGCCGATGAGCCATGGAATACATCTCTCCAAGAAACACGCCCCAAAAACACCTGAAGAGAGAGACCATATGAGTAACATTCCTTATGCTTCAGTAATAAGATCTATCATGTACGGTATGATATGTACTAGACCAGATGTCGCTCATGCACTTAGTGTAACAAGCAGATATCAGTCGAATCCAGGAGAAGAGCACTGGAAGGCAGTGAAAAATATCATAAAGTACTTAAGAAGAACTAATGATGTATTTCTTATCTACGGTGGGTCTGAATTGAAACTAGAGGGCTATACAGACTCAAGTTTTCAAACGGAGCAAGATGACAGTAAATCCGTTTCAGGGTATGTGTTTACCTTAAATAGTGGTGCAGTGAGTTGAAAAAGTTCCAAGCAGCAAATAGTTGTTGATTCAGTGATAGAGGCAGAGTACATAGCTACAAGTGAAGCTGCACAGGAAGTTGTTTGGATGAACAAGTTCATAACTGAACTTGGAGTGGTTCCTAGCATTAGAGGAGCCATACCTTTATTATGTGACAACACCGGAGCTGTTGCACAGGCTAAGGAACCCAGGTCTCATCAGAAATCCAAACACGTGTTGCGGCAGTTTCATTTTATTAGAGAGATTATTGAAAGAGGAGATGTCACCCTGGAGCGTGTGGACTCTCAAGACAACATTGCAGATCCATTTACTAAAGCTTTAACACAACAACAGTTTGATCGTCACTTAGAGAAGATGGGTATTAGATACCATGGCGATTGGCTTTAGTGCAAGTGGGAGATTGAAAGTAGTATGCACACAAGCCAATCATATTTGATATGATGTAGCATATACTTTGTAATCTTATTCATTTATTAATAAAAGAATTGATTTTCTTGAAAGACATTTTACATTATCTACATGGTGCTGTTATATTAAATGTGATAAACCCATAGTTTTGAGAAATGCTTTTAGAATCATGATGGTGATCATGGTAATGAGATCTAAATTCTAGATAGCTCACAAACTAAAATCGTTCCTAATCGTTGGATTACTAAAAAGGGGATTAGTGAATCCGGATAGATTAGTACATACGTTGCTTGCTCTTAGGAAGAGGATGATTGATCTCATAATCATTTGTGTAGAGACACTAAAGCAAGTATGTAGGTGCTTATTGGAGAATAAGTTCACTGAACGTGGCTTGCTAAGGAATACCTAATGGAGCTTTACTCGCCTGTCAATAGGAATTCCTCTAGTGATAGTAGTATAAGTGATCCTTGGACTTTAGATCATCATAGTATCTTGTGTATGATGAGTTATACTTTGACATGTCCCTTAAGACCTTTAGGGTATATCAAAGGGTATGATTGGGTATAATAAGTTGTACATGGAGATAGGTGAATGATCAACAAAGAATCTACCACGTCTAGTAAAAGATGTGAATGTCCTATGTGATTCGATAAATGACAATTCAGTAGTCCTTGGCCAAGGCAGAATGAAATTAGAAAGGAGTTTCTAATTTGCATTATTTAGAGTTGTGCATTTGGGAATCGAAATACATATAATTAAATAAAGTAAGACTTGACAGTAATTCCATGTCTTACATTTAATTGGGATATTGTATAGTAGAATGATTGAATTGTACGGTAACTATACACTGGAAGGTTCTTTTGTGATTAATGTTAAAATCTATATTATCTGGAAAGTCGTTGATCGCTAAGGGGGCTTACCCTTATTGTAGAATAAATATTATTTATTTAAATGAATTAAATAGTTTAATTTATTTACTTAAATATAATTAGAATTATTCTAATTGATTTATTCACAACCGGTTTAATATGGAGAATCTAAAGGGTCACACCGCAAAAGAAAAGTATTTATTTAAGAAGTAAATGGCATAATTGTAATAATAAGTTAAGTGGATTTAATTTAGTTTATGGAGATAGAATAAATTAAATAGCTTAATATTTATTATTTAATATTTTGGAAATATTAAATATAAATTAATAAGAAGAGTCTTATTATTATTATTATTACTATTACTATTATTTAATTCCTAATAGGGATTGAGAATTAATTAATAGAAGTACTCTCACATGAATTCCTAATTGGATTAGGAGCATAATTAATTAAAGGAGTTTAATTATAAAAGAAACCTTAATCCTAAATAGTTTAGGGAAGGGTTTTCCTACATCTATAAATAAGAGAAGTCTTATTATAGATTAGGGTTACACACTCTTGCATTAGATTGTGGAGAGTACTTGCAATTTCTATAGAGATAGAAACTAAGGTTTTGTCAACACCCATCTTCTTGAACAACTATTATTCGTTGGTGGATCACCTCTAGAGGCCAAACACTTGGGTGGCTAACGTTGATCAAGCGAAGGAATTTAGTGGGTGGAATTCAAATAGAACGCAAAAGAATTGGAGGTGAACTTGTACCCGAGGAAGCTTTGATTCACGAGGGTATAATTCTCTATCTCTATCTCTTTCGTTAATTGATAATTGAATACAAGGAAAGATCATGGTGATGGTTTGTATGAAAAATTTTAAAATCCGTTTTATCACGCTTCTGCTCTATTTATGTATTTGATTGCATGCTTGCGTTATATACAAACCTAACAGTCTTGTGCTTAATTGTTTAATTGCTTGATCAACAATTACTGTGGTAATCTATTTGCAATTAAGAGATCAATTATAGATTTAGAGTTGGCCATAATAGCATATGATTGTGATTTCTACTTGCATTAGGATTCATGATTTGTGTATAGGATAGAGATATACCTATATGCCGTATGTAATCTGCAAGAGAGCATGTGCTTTAAATCCTTTTTAATTGTAATTCACATATAGATATAGTGAATTAGTTAACTAAGGTGATCTTCCTAATTCTATCTTTTGTGGATTTAGGTTGATTTGTTTATAAGTCATCGAGAGATGTTTATAAATATTTACGAGTTCTTGATTAACAATCCAACGTATTTGACATAACTTAACAAGAAGTGCATTAATTTAAGTGAAACATCAAGAAAAATTGTAGTCTTAAGTCTATAATATATGAATTCAAACTTGTGGTGATTAGTAGTAATTTAATTAGTTTATTTTATTTTCAAAATTTATAATTTTAACCAATTGTTTAGTAAAATCGATTTAATACAAAGTTGGTAGTTGTTAGTATAAAAGACAAATTTCTTTGTGGGAACGATACCTTGCTTGCTCTATATTGCATATTTGATCGCGTATACTTGCGTGTTTTGCTAGTATAATATTAGGCAAACAAGTTTTTGGTGCCGTTGCCAGGGATAATTTGTGTTCATATTTATCAATATTGATTTCAATTAAATCAATCTTAGGTAAACACTTTTTTTTTCTGTTTCAGGTACTCTTGTTTAGTGTATGCAAACTTGATTGAAAGGGCAGGAACAGGAGTCATACGAGAACGAAATCGAAAGAAAGTTACGACATTTGCGAAAGTTCTGGTAAGAAATATTAGAGCGAGAGAAAATGTTGAACGAAGAGCAGAAATCATTGAGGGACTTTGCTATGCTAAAGATGGATGAGATCAAATCGAGCATTACAAGGCCAACCATTAATGCTAATTCCTTTGAGATTAAATTGGGTACAATTCAGATGATTCAGAACTCGGTGCAATTTGGGGGATTAGCCAATGATGATCCGAATGAACACTTAGTGAGCTTTCTTAAGATCTGCGACACGTTCAAATATAATGGGGTTACGGATGATGCAGTAAGGCTTCGTTTGTTTCCTTTCACATTAAGGGATAAAGCAAAAAGTTGGCTACATTTGCTTCCACCAGGATCCATCACAACATGGGATGACTTGGCCCAGAAGTTTCTAGCAAAATTCTTCCCACCAGCCAAGACTTCAAAGATGAGGAACGATATTACTACATTCGCTCAACAGGATTCAGTCGTTGTACGAAGTTTATGAGAGGTTTAAGGAATTGTTGAGAAGATGTCCACATCATGGACTTCCTAAGTGGCTACAAGTTTAGATATTTTACAATGGGCTATTCAGTAATACTCGGACGAGCATAGATGCAGTTGCGGGTGGAGCACTGATGGCAAAAAAATTTGATGAAGCATACGATTTGCTAGAAATTATGGCAGCCAATAATTATTAATGGCCTACTACGAAGATGTCACAGCTTAGAGCAACATGGGTCTTGGAGATAGATGCAATCACAACCATTACAGCTCAGATTTCAGCACTTGCAAAGAAAGTTGACGCACTTGGAGGCCCAAATAAGCAACAAGTGGCAGTAGTGTGTGAATTGTGTGTGAGATCACATCCGAGCGAGCAGTGTGCGATTAATCCCAAGGCAGTGCAATATGTGGGGAACTACAATCGACAACAGAATACTAATCAAAATAGTTACAATCCAGGGTGGAGGAACCATCCTAACTTCTCATGGAGCAATAATCAAAACCAATATTAGGCTCCATAATAAGCATATCCACCTAGGTTTTAGAATCAATAATAACAGCCAGTTCATCTGTTAGAGAAGAACACCAATTTGGAGGAGATATTAGCAAAATTTATGACTCAATGTGATGTGAACTTCAAAAGTCAAGCAACATCCATTCGTAACTTGGAGAATCAGGTGGGACAAATGGTTAGCTTGATAAATAGTAAACCACAAGGAGCTTTGCCAAGTAATACAGAGATTAATCCGAAAAACGATGGGAAAGAGCAGTATAAGGCAGTAACGCTTCGGAGTGGAAAAAAATTAGAGGAGCCAATTGCAGAAAGTCTAAAGAAGGTGCAGAGCAATAAGGAAAAATCAGGTGAAAATAAGGGGGGAAAGAAGAAAGTAGAGGAAGAACCAGTTGGGAGCGAAAAAGTAGAGAAATAGTCATCAGTTGTTCCAGCGGTACCATTCCCACAACGGTTCCAAAAGCAAAAACTTGGCAAATAATTTTCCAAATTCCTCGAGGTATTCAAAAAGTTGCAGATAAACATCCCTTTCGCAGATGCATTGGAGTAGATGCCTAGCTATGCAAAATTCATGAAAGATATTTTATCTAGGAAGAAGAAGCTAGGTGAATTTAAGACAGTGGCCCTAATAGAAGAGTGCAACGCCATACTGCAGAAGAAGCTACCACCCAAGTTAAAAGATTCGGGTAGCTTTACTATTCCTTGCACTATTGGGAGCCAGTTTTTTAGCCGATGATTATGTGATTTGGGTGCAAGCAAAAATTTGATGCCGTTATCAGTCTACCAGTAGCTGGGATTAAAGGAGGCAATACCTACTAATGTTACGTTATAGCTAGCAGATTGATCATTGACATACTAGAGAGGCATTGTGGAGGATGTTTTGGTTAAGGTGGACAAGTTCATATTTCCAGCCGACTTCATTGTGTTGAACTATGAAGAGGACCGTGACATTCCGATTATACTTGGGAGACCATTCTTAGCTACGGGTAGAACTCTCATCGACGTACAAAAAGGTGAGTTTATCATGAGGGTTCAAGACCAAGAGGTGACGTTTAATGTGTTTAAAGCCATGAAATTTCCTAAGGATGATGAAGAGTGCTACTGTGTGGATGTGATTGAGAATGTGATTGATGATGAGTTGTTAGCTTTACTGGGTTCCGATACGTTGGAGACTTCATTGATGGTGGACACCAATGTAGATGATCTAGAATTGTTAGAGTACCTACAAGTGTTAGATGCAACGCCAAGGGTAAGCAAATTTAATATTCCTTTTGAGCCTTTGGACTATTCGGGGAACTCTGCAGTTCGTGCAAAATCATCATTAGAGAAGCCTCCCATATTGGAATTAAAACCTCTACCCAACCATCTTAGTATGCGTATTTGGGAAATTCTTCTACTTTACCTGTTATTATTTTTTCCGCACTTAACAAATTTCAGGAAAGTAAGCTGTTGAGTGTCCTTCGTAAGTACAAAACTGCCATCAAATGGACCATCGCAGACATCAAGGGGATAAGTTCGTCATTTTATATGCATAAGATCCTCGTGGAAGACGATGCAAAGCCAATAATTAAGCAGCAACGAAAACTAAACCCAATTATGAAATAGGTGGTGAAAAAGGAGATCTTAAAGTGGCTCAATGCTGGAATTATCTACCCTATCTCTGATAGTGCATAGGTGAGTCCGGTACAGTGTGTTTCAAAGAAAGGTGGCATGACGGTAGTGGCCAACAAGAATAACGAGTTGATACCAACCAGGATAGTGACCAGATGACTAGTGTGTATAGACTACAAGAAATTCAACAAGGCTACCCGCAAGGATCACTTCCCTCTACCGTTCATTGACCAGATACTGGATAAACTAGCGGGGCACGAGTACTACTGTCTCTTGGATGGATATTCGGGGTACAATCAGATTGTAATTGCTCCGAAAGATCAAGAAAAGACGACATTCACCTGCCTATATGGTACATTTGCTTTTAGGAGGATGTCTTTTGGATTGTGTAATGCACCTGTGACTTTTTAAAGGTGTACGATGGCGATTTTCTCAGACATGGTAAAACGAAACGTGGAGGTATTCATGGATGATTTTTCGGTCTTTGGAGATTCTTTTGACAGTTGTTTGGAGAATCTTATTTTGGTATTGAAAAGGTGCATGGAGACCAACTTAGTGCTTAACTGGGAAAAGTGTCATTTCATAGTTCAAGAAGGGATTATTCTAGGGCATAAGGTGTCGTCAAAGGGACTAGAAGTGGATTGGGCTAAAATTGAGACGATTGAGAATCTACTGCTACCGACTTCCATAAAGGGGATCTGAAGTTTCCTCGGTCATGCTGGGTTCTACCACAGATTCATCAAAGACTTCTCCAGGATCACCAAACTGCTATGTAATTTGTTGGAGAAGGATGTAATTTTTAATTTTGACGAGGCTTGCGTGGATGCATTTGAGCAGTTTAAGAATAAATTGACTACAACACTTATGATAGTGGCACCGGATTGGACGATGCCATTTGAATTAATGTGTGATGCTAGTGACTTTGCGATTAGTGCAGTTATAGGCCAACACAATGATAAAGTCTTTCATGCCATTTACTATGCTAGTAAAACACTGTCTGAAGCTCAATTGAATTACACGACTACCGAAAAGGAGTTACTTGCTGTAGTGTACACGTTTGACAAGTTCTGTTCATATCTCATTGGAACTAAAGTTATGGTGTTCACGGACCATTCAGCGATAAAATATTTGATTTCGAAGAAAGATGCAAAGCCAAGATCGATTAGATGGATACTTCTACTTTAGGAGTTCGATTTGGAAATCCAGATAGGAAGGGTACAAAAAATCAAGTGGCGGACCATTTATCGCGACTGAAAAATAATGATCTAGAAAAGGAAGATAAAATTGTGATCAATGAGTTCTTCCCAGATGAGCAATTGTTTGTGATCAAAACATAAGTTCCATAGTATGCGGATTATATCAACTATATTGTGAGAAACGTGTTCCCTCTAGACTTGACGAGCTAGCAAAAGAAAAAGTTTCTGCATGATGTAAGGAGGTATATGTGGGATGAACCGTTCTTGTTCAAATAGTGTCCAGATCAGATGATAAAAAGGTGTGTTCCGCAAACCAAAGTATCGAGTATCCTACATCATTGCCACGACTCATTGTATGGAGGACACTACGGAGGTAAAAGGACAACTACTAAGGTTCTACAAGCAGGGTTCAACTGGCCTACATTGTTTAAGGATGCCCACCAGTTCGTGCTTAGATGCGATCGTTGTCAATGGGTTGGGAATATCTCGAAGTGCCATGAGATGCCACTTAATACAATATTGGAAGTTGATATCTTTGATATATGGGGTATCAATTTCATGGGACCGTTTTCGACATCCTTCAATAATGCATACATATTGTTGGCAGTAGACTATGTATCCAAATGGGTAGAAGCAACTACATTGCCTACAAATGATGCAAAGGTAGTACTGAAATTTTTGCAAAAGAACATCTTCACAAGGTTTGGCACACCTAGGGCAATCATTGTTGGCCGATTTCGCAATCGAAAAATAGGCGCAAGTATACGCGGTCAACAAGTAATAAAGTGATAAGAGAGTTGTCGAACCCACAGGGAATTGTTCTAGTGTATCCCAAGTACCAACTATATATCGTCTCGATTTTAATTAGACAAATGATGATTTAATGTTTTTATTGTTGGTAGTGACTAAGATAATAATAATCAAGTAAAAGATAATTAAACTCTAATATTAACAAATCTAAGATTGCAATTTCCCCTAACACTTCATTTGAATATCCTACACACTATCAAAAGACCAATTTCAAGAACAATAACAAGACACGTGTCACTAAATCTCATTTGTCGTCCCTTCAATTACCAACTTTCACATAGGAAGTCATTAAGAATAGATTCTCTATTGGTTGAACACAGTATCTATTTATATGTCTATCCTAAATACTATCAAGTTACCAATCATTGAGGATAATCAACAAGACACACGTCACTTAATCTCAATTAATAACCCACAACAATCTTTAACTTTCGTATGATATCATAACAAGGTCTAAACACTATAATCCGTTCGTCAAGTTCATATAGGTTCCCACGGTAATTACTAGGTAGACAATTAAGATATGAAGCATAAATCATGAAATTCAATTCACAAATGAGTAATTAATAACAAAGAGAGAGAAGTCAATTCGAACTATGTGTTGGGTTCCATTGAAATCTTAGAATACAAATTCTAGTTCATGGTAGCTGAGCAAAACATCAAACACATGGTGTACATCATGAAATAGAAATACAAATTCCAAGGAAAGCAAGAGATGATAAAGCCCATTTAGAATCTAATCACGTGTTGCTTGCTTGGTTGATGATAATCTCTAGCTTTTTCTCTTCATTTGGCATTCGTTTCTCTTTTTGCTCCTTAGCTTGTTGCTGGGAATTTCCTTGAATTGCAGCCCTCAAGCTCTTCTTGATGATGTATGTGCAGCATCCTAAGGTCTAGATATCCCTTTGACAATCCTTTCCTTTTTGGTTCTGTAACGATCGAGAATTTTAATTTCCTTGTAACTCGAGTTACGTGTAAATGAAATGAATTTTTATTTTTATTTATATTATTATGTGTTATGTGCTTAAAGGTTGTGTTATAATCTAGAATATGTGTATGTGATGAATTTTACGTGTTGTAGTGTCGTTAGAGTGAATATATTGACTTCGCGAAAAATCGCAAAATCACTATTCACGCCATTATATTTTTATGTCTTTTCAACCTTAATAAATTACAGTAATACACGTGTGCAAAATGATAATTTTTCCAAGTGTCGGATTTTCGTTTTGAGCCCGTTCGTGTTTTATTCGGTATCTGAAACTTATGATAAGGCTGTTCCGAATAAATGGGCAAACCCCGTAATTGTTATTTTTATATGTCCCAATAATCTATGGGAGTACCCATTTTAATTTTGGGTAGAGTTGTTTACCAGTTTTGGTACAAAGGTGGGAGTTTTCGGATACATTTTTGGTGTTTTCGGGTATTTATTTTGGCTTATTACTCCAAGTGGGAACCAAACAAAACCCATCAACCAATCAAATGCTAGGAAATTGAGGAGAGAGAAGGGAGGTTGCCGGCAAGAATTTGAAAATTTGGCCACCTTGAGCCTCACACCCATTTCTCCCACTTCACCCTAATTTACTCCTCAATTCTCCCAAATCAATTATTCATTCACTCCCATTCCATCAGCTGCTAGAGAGAGAGAGAGAGAGCTGCAGAAAAGAAAGGGGAAAATAGTCGCCGGAGTTCACTGGAAAAAGAGAAGAGGGTCGCCGAAAAAGAGAGGAGGAAGAAGAAGAAGGAGAAAAGAAAAGAAGCAGAGGTTCGGGTGAACCAAGAAGGAAGCAAGAGACTCAAGCCAAGCTCTAGCACAGCCTCATAACATCTAGGAATGATTCACAGAGGTAAATCTTCAACATCAAATGATTTTCTTTCGATTTCATTGAGTTTTCAAGTTTTTCTTGGTTTTCAAGCTTTTATGCTTGGTGGATGATTTGTGGTTGATTGTGGTTGTTATTGTTGGTTGTATTTCGTTTATATTGTTGTTAAGAGACTATAGAAGCCATTAATAACATCAAAGTGGAACAAAAATAGAAGAAATCCGCACCTATGCATAAAGGATAAAGAACATGAAGAACAATGGACAAAAATGGATTATGGACTGTTATAGACGAATTTAGAGGACCTTATAGCTTTGATTCCTTGTTTGTTGTGTTTATTTGTTATTGTGATGTTGTACTTCCATGGGTTATGAGTTTAACCAAGTTGGAATGGAGTAAAAAGGGATTAAAACAAAGTTTTGGCGATAATTGTTGTGAAGAACAGCAAGAACACCAAGAACACCAAGAACACGAAAATATAGCACGAGTTGATACTTTGGCCTAAGATTTGGACATGTTAATGGATAACTCTGAATTTTTGATATGTTGTAGCCCTATGTCTTAGGAGTCCTAGAGTCCGGAACGAACCAATTTGAGCGTGTATTGAGGGAGTTATGGTGGTTGGAAGCAAGATAGGCCTAGAGCACCAAAAACAGAGCATTCCGGGAAGCAAAACGGGTGGGAAACTCAGGCCGAGCGCCTACGACGCTTGGTAGGCGCTGGCCACGATTCCAGTTACTATGAGAGAGCGCCTAGAGCGCTGCTCCAAGGCCATTCTGAGCGCCAACGATGCTAGTAATGAAACTGTGCAAAACTGCTCCGACGTCCTTTAGTAAAATGGGCATAACTTCGTCATACGAACTCGGATTGAGGTGATTCAAGATGATTCGGAAAGAGAACGAGTAGACCTACAACTTTCGTTCTTTAAGGTTTTCAATTTGAGGTCTGTAGCATGGCCTAAATTGGTCATTTATAGGACTGATGTGTAATTGGAGGGTGTCAAGCATGCGCGTAAGCACATGTAATGCTCCCGACAATGTAAAATGACGTTCTAAGTTCTAAAACATGAATGTTATGAATTTTAATGATACTTAGAATTGACCAATGGGTATTAGATAAATCGAATGTGCGTGCTAGGCGTACTCAAATGTGTATCACTTGGACATTCGAATAGTCAAGCTTGGCGTACAGACGTGCAAGCGTCGTAACGCCGTAACTAGTGGACATAACCTTGTTTAATATTTTGTTTCTAATATGAATGAGACATTATAGAGTTGTGTAAACAAATATTTAGTATCCAGTATGTGACTAATTGTTATGTGAATATGTACCTAATTGTGTAGGATATTAAGGAGCGTGTGTTCTAATATTGTAGCAGCGCTTCAGGCAAGTTTCCTAACGCTTGTCTAACCCTTGTGTTGGGCAAGTTCCCTAACTTCATTCTTTCTACATATTGAATGCAAGTTTCCTAACTCGTACAACTTTTATTATTGTGCGAGTTTATTCTTATGAATGCAAGTTTCTTACACTCACTCTACCCTTACATTTGGGCAAGTTTCCTATTTTATACAAATGTTGTATATTATTGCAAGTTCTTTACTCAACTATTTTTAATTGAGCTAGTTTTCTAAACTTCCGCAACTTATTTCATTGTGCGAGTACTCTTATGATTATTCAAATGATTTGACATTCGTTCAAGTTATCTACCTATGCTATAGTGCTTGTTGTTGAGCCTTAAAGCTTCTTATTCCATAAATTGGTTGAAAG
Organism: Aralia elata; assembly: GCA_034770075.1. Lineage (NCBI taxonomy): Eukaryota > Viridiplantae > Streptophyta > Magnoliopsida > Apiales > Araliaceae > Aralia > Aralia elata. The sequence goes on from CM068379.1 coordinate 18,142,699, forward strand.
CTATGTTAAAGCCAATTGCTTCAGCTAGACACTTATCGATTTATTTATTGAAGTGAGGTTAAGTCCTCAGACTATTGTTGCTATTAAGTAAAGCTATCCGATCAAATTGTTTTGGCTCGGATTCCCATGTAAAGCTGAGAAGAACAACCCTCATAGCAGGGGCAATTGTATAAATGTCGGGAACAGACACGCGCGTAATTAGTAAGTGAGGCTTATGCATAACGCCAGGTATTCTAGGCTGATCACCTATTGTACCGTTTGTTTGTGGATTATCGGATGAAATTCTGGTAATTCTAGAATAGAGTTTTGTGCCTTGGTGCACCTCAGTATTGAATAGTTCCTTTTCTTGGAAAATTTTGAAATCCTTTGATACTTCAGAAAATCCTTTGGTCCACAGTGACCACTACAATGATGATAAAGTAGTTGTTTATTTCCTTGAGCTATCTCGTTTTTAACTCCTATGAGCTATAAAGTTATTCATGTGATTATTCACTGCTATTGTACTTATGGGGCAAATTTGTTGCTCACCCTTTCTTTCCTTAAAACTTTTCAGTTAGTGCAGCACGTGGCGAGAGCTCAGGAAAGGATAAGGGAAAGGGCAAAGCTACTGATTAGTTTTGTTTAATTGTACTAGAATCATCGTTTGTATCAAGACTCATTACTAGATGTTATGTATTAAGACTTATGTACTCTTATGTATTAAGCTACGTTTTGTAGAAGTTTTGGTTTCGAGACTTGGGACAGGACTATTTATGTTATATCAATATAAATATTCCTTTATCTCCGCTGTAAGTTATCAATTGTATGACGTATGTATTTGATAGTGACGAACCAGGTCCGTGGTTCGGGTGAACCGGATTTGGGGGCGTCACAGGTTGGTATCAAAGCCTTAGGTTATAAACCTTTAGAGAGAGGCCTTTAGGCTATAACCTTAGGAAATGTATAGAGGATAAGGGTAGATAAAACTCATGTAGAGTTTTGGACGATCTTAGGAAGACGCGTCCTAGGGGTTGTGAAAGGTATTTTCATTCCTTACAATGAAGCTATATTTCATTACGAGTTGCTAATAGAGTATGTCTCTTTGTGGTCTGCTTGTAGTACTCATGATAGATATTCTCGTAGTATAATGAGATGATGACATTAAGCTTTCTTACGTTTAGCAGAAAATGAGGCCCAGACACAACGTACCACCCCCAGTAACACCTGAGGGTTCGGTTAACAATGGAGGAGGTCCGACGGACCCCATGCAGAGGTTAGCGGATATACTAGAGAGAATGGAAAGGAGAAATGCGGTACCCGTGAATCCCAACCCGCCGGCAGTACTCATAACAAGTTTCAAAGACTTCAAAAGCGTAGGACCCCTAGAGTTCAGGGGAACGACTGATCTGATTGAAGCCCAGTCTTGGGTGAAGGAAATGGAGAAGGCTTTCGTTATCGCACGCGTGGGGGATGACCAAAAAACAGCATTTTCCACCTATATGATGAAAGGGGAAGCAAATTATTGGTGGGAAGCTAACCAACAATGAGCAGGCGAAGGAGTGATACCATGGGACAAGTTCAAAGAATTATTTTTCGAGAATTATTTTCCAAAAAGCATGGAAAGGCAAATGGTACAAAAATTCTTGGAGCTGAAGCAGGGAGACATGACGGTGGCTCAGTACGCCGCCAAATTCAATGAACTTGCACGCTTTGCACTGCTTCAAGTAAGTACTGAAGAGCTGAAGGCGCAAAGGTTTGAACAAGGGCTGAAACCATGGATATATAACAAGGTAGCCGTTCTTCAGATTGAAACTTTTAGTGCATTGCTGGAAAAAGCCATCATCGCAGAAGGAGGGATTGAGGCCCTGAATCAACACAAAAAGAATGAGAAGAGTGAAGGAGACTACTGTGGAGGTGGCAGTAGTGGTGGAAGCAACTCGGGAAAAAGAAAATGGGATGGTGGTAATAGTAACAACAACAACACCAACAACACCAACACTAATCAGACGGGGAATAATCAGGGAGGATTTAAGAAGAAGATTGAAGCCTGTTTAAAATGTGGGAAAAATCATATGGGAGAGTGTTGGAAGGGACGTAATGTCTGCTACAACTGCAACTAGGGAGGGCATATAGCACCGCATTGCCCAAACCCAAGGAAGAACCTTGGATGCTATTCTTATGGATGAAAAGAGCATCAGTTCAGAGATTGCCTGAAGAAAGGAAGCAGCGGTGGTAGCGATAACCGAGGAGGAGGCAACAAAGTAATGATTAGAGGGCCGACTCCGCCGAACCGAACCCCTACCCGAACCTTCAACATGACCGTCCAGGATGCAGTGATTGCTAAGGACGTGGTGTCAGGTATTATCCCAATCAATAATATAAATGCCTGCACATTATTTGATTCGGGTGCTACCCGTTCCTTTGTGTCTGAAGATTTTGCTCAACGGTTGAATTTACCCCAAGAACAGTTAGAAAATCCTTTGAGTATAGAAATTACGAATAACGAGGTAATTCCTGTAGAGTTTATTCTTCGTAATTGTTGCGCTGAGATTAGGGGATATAGTTTTCGTGTGGATTTGATCCCAATAAAGTTGGGAGAGTTCAATGTAATATTGGGAATGGATTGGTTGTGTGATCATGCAACAGTGATCGACTGTCAGAAGAAAAGTGTGAACCTTCAGACCCCAAACCAGTTGAGGGTAGTATTTTATGGTAGTACATCGCTGAGACGTTCATGTTGTCTCACGATGATGCAGGCCAGAAAATTGTTAAAGAAAGGATGTGAAGGCTACTTAGCCTATATTGTAGATACAAAGAAAGAAGGTGTAGAAATTAAGGATATACCAATAGTTAGAGAGTTTCAAGACGTGTTTCCAAGTAAATTACTCGGTCTTCCGCCAGACAGGGAAATTGAATTTGCAATAGACTTAGTGCTAGGGACTGCACCAATTTCGAAGGCTCCGTATCGTATGGCGCCTGTGGAGATGAAAGAATTGTTGATACAACTTCAGGAATTGCTGGACAATGGGAATATTCAGCCAAGTGTGTCCCCATGGGGAGCCCCAGTTTTGTTTGTCAAGAAGAAGGACGGATCGATGAGGCTCTACATCGACTACCGAGAATTGAACAAATCAACGATCAAGAATAAGTATCCATTGCCAAGGATCGACGACTTGTTCAATCAACTAAAAGGAGCCAGACACTTCTCGAAGATAGATTTGAGGACCGGATATCATCAGCTAAAAGTAAGGAAGGAAGATGTACCTAAAACTGCGTTTCAGACGAGATATGGTCACTACGAGTTTTTGGTGATGTCTTTCGGTTTGACTAACGCGCCAACAACATTCATGGACTTGATGAATCGAGTTCTGAAGCCGTACTTAGACAAGTTCGTAGTAGTCTTCATTGATGACATTTTGATTTATTCAAAGACCGAAGAAGAGCATGCCGATCATCTAAACAAAGTACTAGAGACACTAAGAAGGGAAAAGTTATACGCGAAATTTTCCAAGTGCGAATTCTGGATGGAAAGGGTGCAATTTTTAGGGCATATGATCGACAAAGACGGTATCTCAGTGGACCTTGCGAACGTGGAGGCAGTTAGTAACTGGGAACAACTGAAGACACCGATGGAAGTGCGAAGTTTCTTAGGGTTAGCTGGGTACTATCGAAGATTTATCCAGGATTTTTCGAGGATAGCAACCCCGTTGACCAATCTGACGAGGAAGATGGTGAAGTTTGTATGGTCTGAAAAGTGCGAAGACAGTTTTCAGGAGTTGAAAAAGAGATTAAGCGAGGCGCCTGTATTGTCCTTACCAGATGATACAAGAGGTTTTGTAGTGTATAGTGATGCATCACACAAGGGTCTTGGCTGTGTGTTAATGCAACACGACAAGGTCATTGCGTATGCGTCACGACAGTTGAAGGATTACGAGAAACGATACCCTACCCATGACCTGGAATTAGCAGCCGTCGTCTTTGCATTGAAGATTTGGAGACATTACCTTTATGGGGAGAAATGTGAGATATACACAGATCATAAGAGTCTGAAATATATTTTCACACAGAAGGAGTTGAACATGCGACAGAGGAGGTGGTTGGAATTAATCAAGGATTACGACTGCGAAATTCTCTATCATCCGGGAAAGGCAAACATAGTAGCAGATGCATTGAGTAGAAAGAGGAATGAGAAATTATTTATGTTGACAACTCACGAGGAGTTAATACTGGAAATGGCGAAACTGGAGATTGAAGTGAAAAGTCCGGTAGAGGCAGCAGAGAAGTTATTCGTAATTGAAGCTCGTCCGACGTTACTCGATAAAGTAAAAGAAGCACAGGAAAAGGATGAAGAATGTGAAAGGATACAGAAAAGGATCGCAGAAAATGAGGAAAAGAAATTCCGAGTGGATAAGGATGGTATCTTGAGATACGAGGAGCGAGTGTGGGTGCCAGCCGTGACTGAATTAAGAGATGAGATCTTACATGAAGCACATAATTCAGCATATTCTGTTCACCCAGGAAGCACGAAAATGTACCGGGATCTTCGTCAATATTTTTGGTGGCCCAACATGAAGCGGGAAGTGGCAGAGTACGTCAGCAAATGTCTCACTTGTCAACAAGTTAAAGCGGAACATCAGAGACCAAGGGGGTTACTTCAACCACTAAATATACCGGAATGGAAATGGGAGCACATCATTATGGACTTTGTGGCAGGACTTCCAGTTACACAAAAGGGTTTTGATGCCATTTGGGTTATCGTAGATCGATTGACGAAATCAGCACACTTTCTACCGATAAAGATCCGATTTAATTTGAACCAATTAGCCAAGTTGTATATAAAGGAAATTATTTCGCGACATGGAGTGCCAGTGTCAATTGTCTCAGATCGAGATCCGCGCTTCACGTCAAATTTTTGGAAGAGCTTACAAGAGAGAATGGGAACACAACTGGGACTAAGTACTGCTTACCATCCTCAAACTAACGGACAGAGTGAACGAATAATTCAAACACTAGAAGACATGTTGAGAGCTTGTGTGATGGATTTTAAGGGAAATTGGGATGACCATTTATCGCTTGTGGAATTTGTTTACAACAATAGCTATCATGCGAGTATCGGGATACCGCCATATGAAGCCCTCTACGAAAGGAAGTGCAGGACACCGTTAAGTTGGGATGAGTTTGGTGAACGACGACTGTTAGGACCAGAATTAGTGCAGCAGACAGCAGAAGTGGTCAAAGTGATCAGGGCAAGATTAGTTGTAGCCCAAGACAGACAAAAGAAGTACGCAGATCAACATCGCCAGACGAGAGACTTCGACGTCGGCAGTTACGTGTTTCTGAAGGTATCTCCCTGGAAAGGGAAGATATGATTTGGAAAGAAGGGAAAGTTGAGCCCGAGGTTCGTAGGACCGTTCGAAGTGTTGAGAAGAGTGGGTGAAGTGGCGTACGAGGTAGCCTTGCCTCCTGAATTGGAGCATATCCACAATGTGTTTCACGTTTCAGTGTTACGACCATACAAGCCCGATTATAAGCATGTGATATCCTATGAGCCCGTCCAAATAGAGAAAGATCTTACGTATGAGGAAATTCCTATTCAGAAAATCGATAGGAAAGAGCAACTATTAAGAAATAAAGTCATACCTTCTGTGAAAGTAGTTTGGCGAAACCACAATGCCGAGGAGGCTACGTGGGAATTAGAAGATAAGATGAAGGAGAATTACCCTCAACTTTTTGCTTAACCTTGTATTGTGATTCTGGGGACAGAATCCTTATAAGGAGGGAAGAATGTAACGATCGAGAATTTTAATTTCCTTGTAACCCGAGTTACGTGTGAATGAAATGAATTTTTATTTTTATTTATATTATTATGTGTTATGTGCTTAAAGGTTGTGTTATAATCTAGAATATGTGTATGTGATGAATTTTACGTGCTATAGTGTCGTTAGAGTGAATATATTGACTTCGCAAAAAATCGCAAAATCACTATTCACAGGGCACGCTTATCGAGGCACTATTCACGCCATTATATTTTTGTGTCTTTTCAACTTTAATAAATTATAGTAATACACGTGTGCGAAATGATAATTTTTCCAAGTGTCGAATTTTCGTTTTGAGCCCGTTCGTGTTTTATTCGGTATCCGAAACTTATGATAAGGTTGTTCCGAATAAATGGTCAAACCCCGTAATTATTATTTTTATATGTCCCAATAATCTATGGGAGTACCCATTTTAATTTTGGGTAGTGTTGTTTACCAGTTTTGGTACAAAGGTGGGAGTTTTCGGATACATTTTTGGTGTTTTCGGGTATTTATTTTGGCTTATTACTCCAAGTGGGAACCAAACAAAACCCATCAACCAATCAAATGCTAGGAAATTGAGGAGAGAGAAGGGAGGTTGCCGGCAAGAATTTGAAAATTTGGCCACCTTGAGCCTCACACCCATTTCTCCCACTTCACCCTAATTTACTCCTCAATTCTCCCAAATTAATTATTCATTCACTCCCATTCCATCAGCTGCTAGAGAGAGAGAGAGAGAGAGAGAGCTGTAGAAAAGAAAGGGGAAAATAGTCGCAGGAGTTCGCTGGAAAAAGAGAAGAGGGTCGCCGAAAAAGAGAGGAGGAAGAAGAAGAAGGAGAAAAGAAGAGAATGAGAGGTTCGGGTGAACCAAGAAGGAAAAAAGAGACTCAAGCCAAGCTCTAGCAAAGCCTCATAACATCTAGGAACGATTCACAGAGGTAAATCTTCAACATCAGATGATTTTCTTTCGATTTCATTGAGTTTTCAAGTTTTTCTTGGTTTTCAAGCTTTTATGCTTGGTGGATGATTTGTGGTTGATTGTGGTTGTTATTGTTGGTTGTATTTCGTTTATATTATTGTTAAAAGACTATAGAAGCCATTAATAACATCAAAGTGGAACAAAAATAGAAGAAATCCGTACCTATGCATAAAGGATGAAGAACATAAAGAACAATGGACAAAAATGGATTATAGACTGTTATAGACGAATTTAGAGGACCTTATAGCTTTGATTCCTTATTTGTTGTGTTTATTTGTTGTTGTGATGTTGTACTTCCATGGGTTATGATTTTAACCCAGTTGGAATGGAGTAAAAAGGGATTAAAACAAAGTTTTGGTGATGATTTTTGTGAAGAACACCAAGAACACCAAGAATACGAAAATATAGCACGAGTTGATACTTTGGCCTAAGATTTGGACATGTTAATGGATAACTCTAAATTTTTGATATGTTGTAGCCCTATGTCTTAGGAGTCCATAGAGTCCGGAACGGACCAATTTGAGCGTGTATTGAGGGAGTTATGGTGGTTGGAAGCAAGATAGGCCTAGAGCACCAAAAACAGAGCATTCCTGGAAGCAAAACGGGTGGGAAACTCAGGCCGAGCGCCTACGGCGCTTGGTAGGTGCTGGCCACAAGCCCAGTTACTATGAGAGAGCGCCTAGAACGCTGCTCCAAGGCCATTCTGAGCGCCAACGACGCTAGTAATGAAACTGTGCAAAACCGCTCCGACGTCCTTTAGTAAAATCGGCATAACTTCGTCATACGAACTCGGATTGAGGTGATTCAAGATGATTCGGAAAGAGAATGAGTAGACCTACAACTTTTGTTCTTTAAGTATTTCAATTTGAGGTCTGTAGCATGACCTAAATTGGTCATTTATAGGACAGATGTTTAATTGGGGGCAATCGGAGGGTGTCAAGCATGCGCGTAAGCACATGTAATGCTCCCGACAATGTAAAATGACGTTCTAAGTTCTAAAACATGAATGTTATGAATTTTAATGATACTTAGCACTGACCAATGGGTATTAGATAAATCGAATGTGCGTGCTAGGCGTACTCAAATGTGTATCACTTGGACATTCGAATAGTCAAGCTTGGCGTACAGACGTGCAAGCGTCGTAACGCCGTAACTAGTGGACATAACCTTGTTTAATATTTTGTTTCTAATATGAATGAGACATTATAGAGTTGTATAAACAAATATTTAGTATCCAGTATGTGACTAATTGTTATGTGAATATGTACCTAATTGTGTAGGATATTAAGGAGCGCGTGTTCTAATATTGTAGCAGCGCTTCAGGCAAATTTCCTAACGCTTGTCTAACCCTTGTGTTGGGCAAGTTCCCTAACTTCATTCTTTCTACATATTGAATGCAAGTTTCCTAACCCGTACAACTTTTATTATTGTGCGAGTTTATTCTTATGAATGCAAGTTTCTTACACTCACTCTACCCTTACATTTGGGCAAGTTTCCTATTTTATACAAATGTTGTATATTATTGCAAGTTCTTTACTCAACTATTTTTAATTGAGCTAGTTTTCTAAACTTCCGCAACTTATTTCATTGTGCGAGTACCCTTATGATTATTCAAATGATTTGACATTCGTTCAAGTTATTTACCTATGCTATAGTGCATGTTGTTGAGCCTTTAAGCTTCTTATTCCATAAATTGGTTGAAAGCTATGTTAAAGCCAATTGCTTCAGCTAGACACTTATCGATTTATTTATTGAAGTGAGGTTAAGTCCTCAGACTATTGTTGCTGTTAAGTAAAGCTATCCGATCAAATTGTTTTGGCTCGGATTCCCATGTAAAGCTGAGAAGAACAACCCTCATAGCAGGGGCAATTGTATAAATGTCGGGAACAGACACGCGCGTAATTAGTAAGTGAGGCTTATGCATAACGCCAGGTATTCTAGGCTGATCACCTATTGTACCGTTTGTTTGTGGATTATCGGATGAAATTCTGGTAATTCTATAATAGAGTTCTGTGCCTTGATGCACCTCAGTATTGAATAGTTCCTTTTCTTGGAAAATTTTGAAATCCTTTGATACTTCAGAAAATCCTTTGGTCCACAGTGACCACTATAATGGTGATAAAGTAGTTGTTTATTTCCTTGAGCTATCTCGTTTTTAACTCCTATGAGCTATAAAGTTATTCATGTGATTATTCACTGCTATTTTACTTGTGGGGCAAATTTGTTGCTCACCCTTGCTTTCCTTAAAACTTTTCAGTTAGTGCAGCACGTGGCGAGAGCTCAGGAAAGGATAAGGAAAAGGGCAAAGCTACTGATTAGTTTTGTTTAATTGTACTAGAATCATCGTTTGTATCAAGACTCATTACTAGATGTTATGTATTAAGTTACGTTTTGTAGAAGTTTTGGTTTCGAGACTTGGGACAGGACTATTTATGTTATATCAATATAAATATTCCTTTATCTCCGCTGTAAGTTATCAATTGTATGACGTATGTATTTGATAGTGACGAACCAGGTCCGTGGTTCGGGTGAACCGGATTTGGGGGCGTCACAGGTTCTTTGGCTTTTGCTGAGTTTTCCTTGTATTGCAGCTCTTTGGCTCTCTATTTTTGCTAGGGTTTCCATGGAGGTACTATATGATATCTCATTGGGGCTTCATGTTTGACATCTAGGGATTGGGAGGCTAGACTAAAACATCAAACAAGCTATTATCATTGACCATGGATTATAGTTCAAATCAAATTAAAACAATGCTCAAGGGACACAACCTAAAAATAAATAATAATTTTTTTTTGAACAAAAACACATTACTAAAAACACACCAAAACTAAAATAAAAACACAAATACTAAATACTACCCCCAAACTTAAACTTGACATTGTCCTCAATGTCTGATATAGGAAAAAGTAAAATAGAAGACTTCCCTGAGAACGTGCCACGCGCCATTGATATCATCTTTCAATACCTTTAAGTTGGGGGTGTACCTGAAAGCAGATGACTAAAGAAATTAAAATTCAATTACACAACTAAAATGCAATTAAACAAAAACAAAAGCAAAACAATAAACTTGGGTTGCCTCCCAAGAAGCGCTTGGTTTATAGTCGTTACCCCGACTCTCTCATTTCTTTTCAATCCGGCTCAATCGCAAAAATGACCATAGCATGTCGCCTCGCTGTCATTTCCTTGATTTGCATGGTATACATGCCTGGTTGGTGACCCTCAAACTTCGTTTCAACCGATGGCAAGAAGAAGTTTTCCTCATCCGCTTTATCCATTATTGCACTATGGTCAAGATCAACATGAAGACATTCTTCATGAACCAATGGGTGCTCGGTGGCTTTGAAAACCTCGAATGTGACTTCTTGATCTTCAATTTCTTTTTCATAATCCCCATCCATGCTCCTCGTCTCCTCAATCTAAGAATCAACATCCATAAAAGGATATACACTCATAAAATCTTCTTTAATAGCTTCGTGCAACTCCTCGCCACTTCCATGTTCATCCACCATGCACTGCTCTTCACCTTCCTCTATAGGGTCGATCTCTGTATCACTTAGAATGGTGTTTTGCGGGTGAATGATGTAAGTATTGGCAACATAGTTCATGATGCTCTGCACTGAAGCTTGTAGATTTGCCAACCTAACCTCATTTTGAGAGATATAAGATATGTTCCGAGTCATGAGCTCCTCCCTCATTCTTTCCTCTTCGTCACATCTGTGCGAATTCATCATTCATTGCTCTTCACCTTCCTCTATAGGGTTCATCTGTGTAATGCAAGGTAAGGTGCTTTGCGGGTGAATAAGCACAACCTCGACAAGTTGTGACATTTGGTTCTTGAGGTTCCGTAATTAATTTAGTTGCTTAAGGTACATGGGAAGAATCTCCTCCAAATAAGATGTATCATTTTCTTGCAGTGGAGGATGGTGTACAAATTCTGAATGGTATGAGCGATTTGGATCATAGCATTGATCTTGATTGTTATCCCAAGAAAAGCTTGGATGATCTTGCCAACCCGGATGATAGTAGTTTGGCTTGTAGTCAGCTTAATTCTGACAGTGGGCATTCTGAGTGGACTGGCTTTCAAGAGTGTCGACAGCCCTTGAAAGCGTTGCAACTTGTTCTTGCAATTGCTCAAGAAGTTTTAACGAACTTAGTTGTGTCGTCCCCTCATAATCCCATTGATAGTTATGCTCATCCATTATTTGAAAACAAAATCAAAACAAAAATAAACAATAAGAAAATTATTTACAAGTCTAAATTAAGACCAATTCGATTGTTATTAATATTGGAAAAACACTAGAAGAACAATTCCCCGGCAACGGCGCCAAAAACTTGTTGGTCGATTTCGCAACTGAAAAATACGTGCAAGTATAAGCGGTCAATAAGTAATAAAGTGATAAGACAGTTGTCGAACCCACGGGGAATTGTTCTAGTGTATCCCAAGTACCAACTATATATCGTCTCGATTTTAATTAGATAAATGATGATTTGATGTTTTTGGTATTGGTAGTGACTAAGGTAATAATAATCAAGTAAAAGATAATTAAACTCTAATATTAACAAATCTAAGATTGCAATTTCCCCCAACACTTTATTTGAATATCCTACCTCTCTCATTTGAATTAATTAACAACATAGAATTGTCAACCAAGAATTCAAAGTTACTTATAAGCCTCTGTCGATGGTCAAATTCGAATCTTCCTAATGCGACATGTAAGTATATGTCTATCCTACACACTATCAAGAGACCAATTTCAAGAACAATAACAAGACACGTGTCACTAAATCTCATTTACCGTCCCTTCAATTACCAACTTTCACATAGGAAGTCATTAAGAATAGATTCTCCATTGGTTGCACACGGTATCTAGGTATATGTCTATCCTAAATACTATCAAGTTACCAATCATTGAGGATAATCAACAAGACACACGTCACTTAATCTCAATTAATAACCCACAATAATCTTTAACTTTCGTATGATATCATAATAAGGTCTAAACACTATAACCCGTTCGTCAAGTTCATATAGGTTCCCACGGTAATTACTAGCTAGACCATTAAGATATGAAGCATAAATCATGATATTCAATTCACAAATGAGTAATTAATAACAAAGAGAGAGAAGTCAATTCGAACTATGTGTTGGGTTCCATTGAAATCTTAGAATACAAATTCTAGTTCATGGTAGCTAAGCAAAACATCAAACACATGGTGTACATCATGAAATAGAAATACAAATTCAAAGGAAAGTAAGAGATGATAAAGCCCATTTAGAAGATAATCATGTGTTGCTTGCTTGGTTGATGATAATCTCTAGCTTTTCCTCTTCATTTGGCATTCGTTTCTTTTTTTGCTCCTTAGCTTGTTGCTGAGAATTTCCTTGAATTGCAGCCCTCAAGCTCTTCTTGATGATGTATGTGCAGCCTCCCAAGGTTTAGATATCCCTTTGACAATCCTTTCCTTCTTGGTTCTTTGGCTTTTGCTGAGTTTTCCTTATATTGCAGCTCTTTGGCTCTCTATTTTGATGTTTTAGTCTAGCCTCCCAATCCCTATATGTCAAACATGAAGCCCCAATGAGATATTATATAGTACATCCATGGAAACCCTAGCAAAAATCAAATTGTGGGTCAAAAATCGGCTCAGATCGCACCAAAAGGCCAGCTCAAATCGCACTCAGGAGGCTTGGCGCGCTCGCACGCCGCCTGGCGCGCACGCCGCCTGGCGCGCGCGCGCCTAGGTCCTGGCGCTTGTCGCTCGCCACGTCCAGCACGCTGCCTGGCACCACACGCCGCACGCTGACTGCCGACAACCGCGTCGCGCGCCCGCAAGCCCGCGCACGTGCCCTCGCCCAAGCCCTGGCCGCCCGCCTGGCGCCCACATGCTGCTCCCCGCCTGCCTGCCGAGCCCCATGCGCGTGCCCGTGCGCTCGCGCTCCGCGCCTGTCTGGCTGCCCAGCGCCCATCTGCCGAGTGCCGCGACCACCTGCTGCAGAGGCCCGCGCGCGCCCGCGCCCAGCGCCTGCCAAGCAGCGCCCATGCCTGTCCAGCACCGACGCCCGGTGCCCAGCGCCGGTGTCTAGTGCCCAGCGCACGCCCGTGGCTTGGCCGATGCCGCACGCCGTGCACGCGTTCCAACGCCGTGCACGCCCAACTTTCGAATTTCGTCCAGTTACACACCGAACATTGCCAAACACTAATTTTCACCATAATACCATTCGGGCATGGATATTTAAGCTTGGGCTTGCCCTCGTGGCTTGGCCGACGCCGAACGCCGTGCACGCTTTCCAACGACGTGCACGCTCAACTTCCGAATTTCATCAAATTAAACACCGAGCGTTGTCAAACACTAATTTCCATTGTACTACCATTCGGGCACGGGCGTCCAAGCACGGACATTGAGTCATTACGAATAACGATCCGAGCAATCTATATTTCAATTCCTATAAACATAATGAAAATGCATCAAAGCAACATAAAAAATGAAAAAATAACTAAAAAATAATTTATCTAGAAATACGATAAAAATAGCTAAAAGCATATAAAATTCCCAAAAGCTAACAAAATACCAAGGTCAAATGTGCCCAAATTGTGTGTATAAAACACACTCATCAATCATTAGGGATGAGGGGAGCCATTTCTGTAACAAATATTTTTTAGCTCTTCTAGCTAAGTATGGGGTAACCCATAGGATTGCCACTGCGTATCACCCCTAAACGAGTGGCCAAGCCGAGGTCTCAAATAGAGAAGTGAAGAGGATTTTGGAGAAGATGGTGAATCCAAACCGGAAGGATTGGTCAATGAAGCTAGATGATGTTTATGGGATTACCGGACTGCATACAAGACTCCGATTGGGATGTCATCTTACAAGCTGGTGTATGGCAAGGCATGTCACCTCCCGGTTGAACTCGAACACAATGCATATTGGGCCATTCGAAGGATGAACTTTGATTTGAAAGCCGCGGGAGAAAAGCGACTCTTACAACTTAATGAATTGGACGAGTTTCGCATGCAAGCATATGACAATTCAAAGTTGTACAAAGAAAAGGTCAAGCGATGGCATGATAAGAAGATTATTGAAAGAAAGTTCGAGTCAGGCCAAGTTGTGCTTCTATACAACTCCCGATTAAAACTTTTTCCAGGAAAACTCAAGTCCAGGTGGTCGGATCCTTTCACTATCCAACAAGTTTTCCCTCATGGCACCGTTGAACTAGATGGTCGTAACCCTAACGAATCATTCAAAGTAAATGGTCAACGCTTAAAGCATTATTGGGGTGCTGATTTCGATCGCCAAAAAACCTCAATTATCATCGCCGATCCATCGTGAAACAGGGAGTAGTCAGGCTGAAAACTTTAAAACAAGTGCTCAATGGGAGGCAACCCATAATTTATTATATTTTTATTAAGTTTCCTTTATGTTTTTAGGATTTTCGTAGTTAAGTAGTTTAATTACTGCATTTTAGATGTTATTTATAGGTTTATTTGTGTTTTGTAGGCATTACAAACGAATTGGTGGAGTCAGGAAGTAACAAAAAGGGCAAAAGAATTAAAGTCTGCAGGATGGCGCGATCGCGCCCTTCGATAGGGCAGGAACGGCGTAATAGCGCTTGAATGTAGAAGGCAAAAAGGGCTCTCTAGACCTTAGGTGCGGCCCCACCCAGGTTACTCGTGAAGACGTCGCGACAGCGCTAGTGTGCAGAGTGAATAAAAGGGCTTTCTGGAGTATCAGCGCGACAACACCCAATAAGCCTTATTAACACGGCGCAGCCGCGCCAGCACAGGAATTTTGTTTCTAAAATTCAACTCAACAGACTTCTTCCCCCCACTCTCCTACTAGTCGTCAACTTAGGACTTAAAACACCCAACTGTCTTACTCCTTATACACTACAACATCCAAGCTCCCACTCTCCACAACACCTTACACGATCAACTAGCCCAAATCCCCAACTAAATTAAATTTAACTCCTTCTCCTAACCAACCCTACATATTTAAACCCTAATCCACCAATTTCACATTCTCTCATACAAACTTTCAAAACTCAAACCAATAATAAGTAAACAATGAAGGATCATCAGTGCTCATCATAGAGGGATATCAAAGCTTCAACAACAGAGTACTTGAAGGATTGCAGTTGGCATTGGGGATTGTTTTCATTGAAGGTAATCCTCCTTTATTTGAAAATGAAATGGAGGTGTGTAGTAGAAGTTTAGTATTGACAGTTGGGGGGAAGTGAATTAGGGCTTAATCTAGTGTACTCAAGCTTATTATTATCTGTGATTGGGTTGTGCATTGTTGGGTGCTCGTGCACTAGTTATTGAGCATTCAAACAAGGGAGAAAAAGGGGCTAGAAAACATTGCCCTCAAGGTGTTCGATAAAAGTTCTGAGTGAGAAAATTTTGGTTTTTGTGCAAGTTTGGGGGGGGGGGGGGTATTTGGACTGCATTTGTTTGCTAATACTTGGGAATATCAATGGCACCAAAGAGACATAGAGAGGAATCATCTCAACCTCCTCCACTATTTGACAACACACGCTTTGCTAATGCGGATGCGGAGGAGTACTTTTATGACATCTTAGTGGGCAAGACTTTTATGCTTGAACGAGGTCTCCGTCCAAGTGAGACCCCGTGAAAGGAATTGGTATGATTTCACAGAATAACCACATCTGCCTGTGATTTCAATTGTTTAAGAGTTTTATGCCAATGCCTTGTTTAACTTACCGAACATAATTCACGGAGATATGAATTGACTGATGTGAGTTAGAGGTTATGCAAGCCGGTTACAACATGGGCCACCAAGAAAGGAACGGACGAAAAGATTAGTTTCCCACACACCGCACTGAGCCGTTATACAAAGGCGTGGTACAACTTTATCTGTGCAAATTTAATGCCAACAAGGCATCAAAATGACGTCACCAAGGATCGTGCGATACTGCTATATAAAATACTAATTGGTAAGAAGGTAGATGTGGGGAGGATCATCAATACCTCCATCACACGATACTTGATGGGTGCAACTTCTGGAGGTATCCCCTATGCCTCTTTGATCACACGGTTATGCTCAGTGTCAGGGGTGCAATGGAATACAAATGAGCCAATTCAACTACCAATGGTTGTGATAGACCACACAACGATTCAAAAGTACAAAGTGTGGGATGAACATGTGGCTTACCCGAGAGGTGCCGAGTTTATCTTGCCACAACAAGGTGGGGAAGAGCATCCTAGGGAAGAGGCACAGGAGCAGCCCGTTGAGGCTCCAGTTATGGGAAATGATGTATACCAGACTAGATTGGCTCGCATAGAGTGGTGGTTGACTAGGAGAATGGATGTTATTGCCAGTCGTATGGATGGGATGATGGCCTTTAACACCCAATTCTCATCTACGTTATCCCAAGACTTTGCTTCAATTACTGATGTTCCGATTCAGTTCCCGATATATGGAGCTATCCCAGCTTATCCGCCCCGAGATACACCTGATGATGAGGATGATGATGATGGCGATTCGTCCGTTCAGGGAAGTCCTACTTTCTAATCATTTATATCTTTATTCACAATGAGGGCATTGTTTTGATTAAGTTTGGGGGCATGTTCATATTTTCATATGTGTTTGCATATAGGTTCTTAGTGCATGTTTCATTTTTATCTATAATATTGTTTTACATTTAGTTATATATGTTTAGTTTGTTTTGTTTAGTTGCATTTTATCTGTTAGGTTATGTTATGCATGTAGTTGCATGAATTAAGCAGTGAATTGGTATAGTTATCTAACTCGGCTAATGATAAAACTAGAATGATGGTTTTTACTTGGATGAAATTGAAAGCAATGATGCGTAGTTGTGATTTTGATTATGATGTTAGTTTAGACTTGTCTGAAACTCATGTTAATTTGGAAAGCACATAATCAACTCTTTTGGTCAGTCTAATTCAAATTGTTTCATAATTTGCTTTGGTTAAAACTTGATAAAATCAATGACACATTAGTGAAGGCATAAATAAGCAAGAATCTAAGTTTGGGGGGGATCTTGGGGTATAATTATATAAAAAAATTAAAAAAAATATGTTATAAATAAGTTAACTTGAATAGTCTGGTTTTGTGGCCTCTGTTACTCGGGTGATTAGATCCGTAGGGGTGTCTTAATACCTAGTGCCCTAAAGCCAACTGGTTTGGGAGTTACAAGGGTAGCTTTGAAAAGCGTAAGAAAACTAGACATTGCATAGTTGAGTTTAAAAACGAGATGGAGCGTAGAACGCACTAGTGTAATAACAAGGAATATATACAATATTAGGAATAAACCTCGTTAGGTACCCCTAAGCTTAGTGATTGTTTGATTTAGTCGGATTGGTTGTGTCACGGGTTGGATTAAATTGGAACTAAAATTTTCCTTCTAAAAAGTCAATTATGTGACTGTTTTTGAGTTGTGATTGGTTAAAATGGTTGATGAACACACACGCACAACATGGGTGATAACATGTATAAATTAACTGAATAGTTAAAGTTATAAACTTTGCGTTGGTTGGATATTCTGTTTAAGTATTGTGTGGTATCTTTGAGGCCTTGTGTTGGATACTATGTTGGTTTGTTGCTTGATTCGTAGGCATGTTAGTTAGTTTGCATTTGCATCAGTGTATTGCTTGGGGACAAGCAATGGTTTAAGTTTGGAGGTATTTGATGAGTGGGTTTTATACCTATGAATTGGATACATTTAGACTTGAATTGTTGTTATTCTTAGGTATTTTGTGTTTCATTTCATGCATTTAATTTGCTTTTGTAGGTAATTATGCATTGGAACTAAGTTAGGAGCAATGGATAGGAGTTGCACGTATAAAGAAGGAACTTTTGATTTTCTGGTAAAGGGCGTGGCATGGCAGCGCCGAGATTACAAAGGAATGGGACGCGACCGCGCAGGCATGTAGTCAAAGAGAAGTGTTTTCTGGAGGTTGGGCGCGACAACGCCCATGGCTAGTTCATTTTTAGCGTGGCCACGCCAGAGCGGATTTTGACTAGAGTTGACTTTTTGACTTTTCTGCCAGTTTGAATGTAATTTGACTTATAATTTTTATTAGGATTAGGATTTTTATTATAAGACTATAAATAGATGGATTTGATCTATTAGAATTATTTATTGCAAACTTAGAACAAAAACCCTAATTTTGGAGAAAGGGATCAAAGGCTTGAAGCGGGAGAAGGATCACGAAGGACACAACTTAGGAGATTGAAGAGGAGATCTAAAGATTGCTTGCATAATTTTTATTCTCTTCTTTTTATCTTTTAACTTGTATTCCTAGATGATTATTCAATTGTGGATGATGAATTTTAATTCAATTATGAACTAAATTTTCCTTTAATATTACAATGGAACTTAATGCTTAGCTTAAGTTAATATGCTTCTTTGTCAGTTATTGTTGATTACAATTGGATTGTCTATTATTTCTTGTGCTTAATTATTTGATTTCCTGGTCAACAATTACTGTGGTAATCTATATGCAATTGAGTGATGAATTATTGATTTAGACCTGACCATAATAACATATGATTGTGATTTCTACTTGCATTATGATTCATGATTTGTATATATGATAGAGATATACCTATAGGCCGTATATAATCAGCAAGAAAACATGTGCTTTAAATCCTTTTTAATTGTAATTCACATAAAGATATAGTGAATTAGTTAACTATGGTGATCTTCCTAATTCTATCTTTTGTGGATTTAGGTTGATTTGTTTATAAGTCGTCGAGAGATGTTTATAAATATTTATGAGTTCTTGATTAACAATCCAACGTAGTTGACATAACTTAACAGGAAGTGCATTAATTCAAGTGAAACATCAAGGGAAATTGTAGTCTTAAGTCTTTAATATCTGAATTCAAACTTGTGGTGATTAGTAGTAATTTAATTAGTTTATTTTATTTTCAAAATTCATAATTTTAACCAATTGTTTAATAAAATCAATTTAATATAAAGTTGGTAGTTGTTAGTATAAAATACAAATTTCTCTATGGGAACGATACAACGCTTGCTCTATATTGCATATTTGATCGCGTATACTTGCGTGTTTTGCTAGGATAATATTAGGCAAACAACTCGCCAAGTACAAAGCACCACTGTAGATTCAGAAGAGGCTTTTGTTCTATCACCTGGCCTTAACATAGTACTTGAATTACTGTCCAACAACTCATCCAGTGATTTGGAAGAAGGAAAGATGGCTGCTCCTAATAATAACAGGACCTTAAAGGAGTTGGCTACTCCTAATCTGAACCAACAACCATTGTGTATTGAATATCCTACTTTAGATACTGCTTTTGAATTAAAATTAGGACTAATTAATTCATCTTTTGCCTACTTTTCGTGGTCTTACAGGTGAAGATCCATATAAGCATCTAAAGGATTTCCATGTGGTGCGTTCCACCATGAAGCCATATGGAATAACATAGGAGCAGATCAAGCTAAGGGCTTTTCCCTTTTCATTAGCAGATTTGGCAAAGGACTGGTTGTACTATCTTCCATCAGGATCAATACAATCATGGAATGATATGAAAAGGTTGTTCTTAGAGAAGTACTTTCCTGCTTCAAAAGTTGCTAACATAAGGAATTAGATATGTGGCATCAGGAAGTTCAATGGAGAAACTCTTTATGAGTATTGGGAGAGATTCAAGAAGTTGTGTTCTAGTTGTCCACCACACCAAATTGACGATCAACACCTGATTCAATACTTCTATGAGGGACTTTTGTTAATGGATAGGACTATGATTGATGCAGCAAGTGGAGGAGCACTAGTTGATAAAACTCCAGAGGCTACAAGGAACCTAATTGCAAATATGGTGGCCAACTTACAGCAATATGGAACTAGGATGGACCATACACTAAAAAGGCAAAATGAGGTAAGCATATGTAATATTGAACAACAAATTTCTGATTTAACTGCTATGGTTAGATAAATGGCTGTAGGAAACATGCCAGCAACAAGAGCTTGTGGAATTTGTTTTTTAGCATGTCACAACACATATGCATGCCCAACATTGCAAGAGGATGAGACTGTGCAACTAGCAAATGAAGTAGGGAATTATTAGGCACAACCACATAGAAAGTTCAATCCCTACTCTAACACTTACAATCCAGGATAGAGGGATCATCCTAACCTGAGCTATGGAGGAAACAGGCCACCAATGCAAAACACTTTTCCAAATAGGCAGCAAGGGTTTCAGCCAGCTCAACAAAATTACCTACCTAAACAAACAACACCTACTAGCTCTGGAACATCACTCGAGAATATGTTCAAGGCTTTCATGAATTAGACACAATAATTCCAACAAGAGACAAGAACTTCCATTCATGATCTGAGAAATTCAAGTGGGTCAGCTTGTTACCATAGTTGGTAGATTAGACTTTCAAGACTCGGGGAAGTTACCTTCTCAAACTATTGTCAATCCGAGAGAGAATGCAAGTGCCATAATATTAAGGAGTGGAAAAGAGTTGGAAGTGCCTAAAGCTACTGCTGAATTTGATGAGGATAAGGCTAAAAAGGAAGCAAAAAAATCAAAGGTAATACCTAACCCTCCTGTTCAGCTTAAGACTAATCCTTTACCTTTCCCCCTCAAGAATTCCAGAACTTCAAAGAATGATGAGCAAGAGAAGGAGATTCTGGATACTTTCAGGAAGATAGAGGTAAATATACCCTTATTAGATGCAATCAAACAAGTCTTTAGGTATGCAAGATTTTTGAAAGAATTATGCACTAATAAGAGAAAATTAAGAGATGATGAAAAAGTGTCTGTTGGAGAGAATGTATTAGTAGTTCTCCAAAGAAAAATTCCCCTTAGTGTAAAGATCCAAGCATGTTTACCATTCCCTGTAAGATAAGCAATACCAGATTTAAAAAAGTTATGCTAGATTTAGGAGCTTCAATCAATGTCATGTCATTGTCTATTTTTACTTCTTTAAATCTAGGTCTTTTAAATAATACTAGTGTTATTATTCAATTGGTTGATCGTACTAACACTTACCCTAAAGGGGTAATTGAAGATGTGTTGGTGCAGGTGAATGAGCTTATATTTCCTGCAGATTTTTACATAGTGCATATAGATGATGATACATCTCCAAATCTTGCTCATATTCTATTAGGGAGGTCATTTTTGAAAACAACCAGAACAATGATTGATGTGCACAATGGGACCTTAACCATGAAGTTTGATAGAGAAAAGATTCAATTCAATATTTATGAGGCCATAAGGTACCCTAGTGATATTAATCCTATTTTTGCTATTGATGTAATTGATTCCTTAGTGCAGAAATCTTTTGAGCAAATACATAAGGAAAGCTTGGAGGTTGTCATCAAAAATAGCTTGGAACTGGAAAAAGAAGAAGAAATTGAGCACACTCAGGAATTGAAAGAAACTGTGGCTGCACTACTTTACCAAAAATCTCAAATAAGTATGCAGTATTTTCCATTCAATTACCTGCCACTCACAAAAAGTTGTTACCTTCTGTTTTGCTGGCTTCTACCTTAGAATTGAAGTCGTTACCAACCCACTTGAAGTATGCATATCTAGGGAAGGATGACACACTGCCAGTGATCATTGCTAATAATCTGACTAAAGTTCAAGAAGATAAATTGCTAAGAGTCCTAAGGGAGCATATAATAGTCTTTGGTTAGACAATTGCAGACATCAAAGGTATAAGTCCTGCCATGTGTATGCATCGAATTCTTTTAGAAGGAGCTAAACCGACTAGAGAAGCTCAAAGAAGATTGAATCCACCCATGATGGAGGTACTGAAAAAAGAGGTTATAAAATTACTTAATGCAGGTATAATCTACCCAATTTCAGACAGTCAATGGGTAAGTCTAGTGCAGGTAGTTCCAAAGAAGTCTAGTATAACTATAATTCAGAATGATAATAATGAGTTGGTCCCCACACGTATGCAAACAAGATCGAGAGTGTGTATTAACTACAAAAAATTGAATGTTGTAACTAGAAAAGATCATTTCCCTCTCCCTTTTATTGATCAAATGTTAGAAAGATTAGCTGGCCATACTTATTATTATTTTCTAGATGGTTTTTCAGGCTATAACCAAATTATGATTGTACCAGAGGATCAGGAAAAAACAACCTTCACATGTCCATTTGGTACATTTACATATCGTAGAATGTCAGTTGGACTTTGCAATGCACCAGGTACTTTTTAGAGATGCATGGCGAGTATATTCTCTGATCTTCTAGAAAATTACGTTGAAGTATTTGTGGATGATTTCACAATACATAGTGATTCTTTGGATACATACTTAGATAATTTGACTCGTGTGCTAGATAGATGCTTAAAAACTAATCTTGTACTTAACTGGAAAAAAATATCATTTATGGTAGAGCAATGTATAGTACTTGGACATGTAGTCTGAGCTAGAGAATTAGAAATGGATAAAGCTAAGATAGAAATTGTTACTACTTTACCTTACCCCGCAAGTGTGCAGGAGATTCATTCTTTTCTTGTTCATGCAGGTTTCTATTGTAGATTTATCAAGGACTTCTCAAAGACAGCGTAGCTATTATGTAAGTTGCTGCAAAAGGATGTGCAATTATAGTTTAATGATGAGTGCAAGGAGGCATTTGACAAATTGAAAAAGCTATTAACCTCAGCACCAGTGATACAACCACCAAATTAGAAGTTGCCTTTTAAAATTATGTGTGATGCCAGCAACTATGTAGTAGGAGTTGTTTTGGGTTAAATAGTTGATAAAGCTATTCATGCCATCTACTATGCTTCCAGGACTTTGAATGCTGCTCAAATTAACTACTCTACAACTGAAAAAGAATTACTATATGTTATTTTTGCTTTAGACAAGTTTAGATCTTATTTGCTTGGTACTAAAGTTGTAATTTATTCTGACCATGCTGCTCTCAGGTATTTACTGACCAAGAAAGAATCCAAACCTAGGATCATAAGATGGCTTTTGTTGTTACAAGAATTTAACTTGGAGATCAAAGATAAGAAGGGAGCAGACAACTTGGTAGCAGATCATTTGAGTAGATTGATCAAAGATGAAGAGGCACTGTCATTGCATGATTCTTTTCCAGATGAGCATTTATTTTCTATTGATGAGGCATTACCCTGGTATGCTAATATTGTGAATTACTTAGTGAGTGCGCATATACCTAGTGGATTTTCTAAAGTTCAGAAAGAAAAGCTTAAGAGTAATGCCAAATACTATGTATGGAGTGACCCATACTTATGGAAATTTTGTGCTGACCAGATAGTTAGAAGGTGTATGCCTAATAGTGTGTTTTTGTCTATTCTAACTTTTTGTCACTCTTATACTTGTGGAGGTCATTTTGGACCTAAAAGGACAACTCATAAGGTTTTGGAATGTGGTTTCTATTGGCCAACTATTTTTAAAGATTCTTATCTGTTTTGCAAGTAATGTGAGAATTGTCAAAGGACAGGAAATTTATCAAGTAGGAATCAAATGCAACAAACACCTATTTTAATTCTTAAAATTTTTGATGTTTGGGATATTGATTTTATGGGACCATTTCCTGCGTCTTATGGTAATGTTTACATTCGTTTTGCTGTTGACTATATTTCTAAATAGGTGAAAGCTAAAGCCACCAGGACTAATGACTCTAAAGTGGTTGCAGATTTTATCAAGTTTAACATATTTGTTAGGTTTGGAACTCCAAGGGCCATCATCAGTGATAAGGGAACACACTTTTGCAATAGGATATTAGCATCACTATTCAAGAAATACAATGTGATGCACATGGTTTCTACATCCTACCATCCACAAAGTAATGGCCAGGGCGCTGAGGTATCCAATTGTAAGGTTAAATCCATTCTGGAGAAAGTAATTAAGCCGAGTAAGAAAGATTGGAGTCTGAGATTAGAAGATGCACTTTAGGCTTATAGAACAACATACAAAACTCCCATTGGTCTGTCACCTTACAAGATAGTATTTGGGAAACCATGTCTTCTCCCTGTGGAGTTAGAGCACAAAGCTTTTTGGGCAATTAAGCAATACAACATGAGCTTGGATGAAGTTGGAGAGCATAGAAAGTTACAGTTACAAGAGTTAGATGAATTGAGGAATGATGCATATGAGAGTTCTAAAATTTACAAGGAGAAGACTAAAGCCTTTCATGATAAGAAGATTTATAGGAAGATCTTTACTATTGGACATAAAGTTCTCCTTTATCACTCAAGGCGTAAGTTATTTCCAGGTAAGCTGCATTCCCGTTGGGTTGGTCCTTTTGTTATTATTGACATTTTTCATTATGGTGCAGTAGAAATTCAAAGTCCAAGCACAGGGAAGATCTTTAAAGTGAATGGTCACGGGCTCAAACCCTTCTATGAAGGATATCAGGTGGAGGATGTTGAGGCAGTTGAATTGGAGGATCCAATTTATGTTACTTGAGAGGATTGATGTCGAGCAAACGACGTTAAACAAATGCGCTGCTTGGGAAGCAACCCAAGACATTAGATTTGATTTTCTTTTCCCTTTCTACTTTTTAGTTGCATTTTATTTAGTGACTTATTCTTTGTATAATTGTCTTACATTGGGGACAATGTAAGGTTTAAGTGTGGGGAGGGGTTTAGATTATGCTCTAGGAGATAATAGTCTAAGTCTGTTTTGTGGGAAAAAATGAAATTTTTTTTGCTCTATGATTTTGTTTGGCTAGTGAAAATTAATGCTGATTTGCAGAATTTGTTTGATGTTTAATTAATTGATGAATGATGATAGCTAAGTTAGGATCCACGATTTAACTGATTTTGATTGAATTTGTGTTGCCTAAGTACTTGAATATGAGATACATGTTTAATTAGTTAAGTTATATGTGGGGTTTGACTATGTGCACTGATTTCATGATTTAGGACTTCTCTAACTACTTATGTTGTTTATAGAAAAAATGAAGAAGAACCAAAAATTGAAAATAAATTGAAAGAAAAAAACGAAAAGGAAGAAAATAAAAGTACAAAATCTTGTGGTGGGTTAAGAAGGAGCGTAAAACGCACTCTCCTATAAACACATGCAATAAGTGAGAAGTAGCGTAAAATGCACTCACTTGCAAAGGAAAAGAATGTGTATAGTGTGAGATGGAGCATAGAATACACTCACCAATAAAAATTTAAAGTTGAAGGTTCTATTTTGTGAAAAATAATAGCAGAAAAATTAGGTTCTGTGTTGTGAGTCAGTTGTGCATAGTTGGGTTTATGTGAACTTAGTTGAGTATTTGTGTTGAACATAGGGAAGATACTTATGTGGATGTATTTTAATTTGAAGATGTTTAGTGGTGAATGATGAGGGTGTTGTTGTGGATTGATTGATGAAATGTTGATCAGATTTCTGTTGATTAGTATTGATATTCATGATTGGGAATTGAGTTGAAACCTTTGAAAGTTTGGTTGAATAGAATTCAAATGAGTTTAATAGGACCTTTGTTTTGGTTTACATGAGGACGTGTAAAGGCTAAGTGTGGGAGAATTTGATAAGTGCATAATATTCTATGATTTTGATTCCTTTATGTTTAGTTTTAATACATGTTTTATGTGTATGTGAGCTTATTAAGGTGTTTATTGATTTCAGGAGGAATTTGAGCTGAAAAGAAGAAAAATGATCAAAATGGGCACGTAAAGAAGAAAAAAAAGGAAAAATTATAAAATGTTGACCGCCGCGGCACTTGAATTGGAAGCCACGATGCTGGACTTTGAAGCTACGACGCTCTCAAGGCAAAGTCGCGGCGCTAGAGGAAATCCCGGGCGCTTAAGCGGGCGCATGGCCAGTCGGCAGAGCAAAATTTTTCCAGCTTTGTGATTTTTGAGGAATTCTACTGTAACTTCGACTGTTATTTCTTAGAGTTTTAAGACTTTATTCTAGGAGTATAAATATACATTTTTAGTCAAGTCTTAGAGACTACTTCCTTGACACCAGATTGTAAACACTAGAATTGGAGGCAAGGTTGAAGAAAACATGTCAGGCTAAGTTCTTTATTTTCAATTCTAAGGAATGTTGAACCTTATTTACAATTGATGATTTAATTAAGTTAGCATTATTTATTCCTCCGTATATGAAATTCATTCTTGATAATCTGTTTCATTGTTTGAATGCTATTTATTCTGATTGATTTAATGTGGCCAGTTAAGTTAATCTTTAATATCATCTACTAGATTAAGGGATAGTATTACGTGTAATTGATATTGTTCATAGTCACAAGTAGCAATTAGTGATACTGATTGTGGTCAAACTTTTGTGTTTGCTAAGATTATTAGAAGGCTTGTTAAATAATCCGAGCTTGTGTAATTGTTGTTTGGAATAGTCTAATTCCCTAGTTCTTAATGCTGCTGTTATATTAAATCTAGAGAGCTTGTTTTAGGTTGTATAATGGTTAGAATCTTGTGAAGAGCTTGTTTTATTAAGTGATAATCTAAGGGGAGTTTCGAGTAGCAGAGCTTGTTGTTACCTAGGGCTATTAGTTTCATTAAAGGATAAATATTGTTATACTTGATTAATCTATTGATGTGAAAATGTGATATTGAACTGAAGAACTGAAGTTTTTAATTTATTAGATATTTTTTATAATTTACTTCTATTCATTTTAGTTAATTATATTCAACTCAAAACCCCTCATCTTTTACTTACTATTAGAAATATTAGAATAAGTTTAGGACAACATCACTCTGTGTGGGTTCCTAGAACACTCCAAACCTGTTACAGGTCTGAAGTGCTACACGCTGCAAGCCCAAAGGCCCGCACGATAACAATATCAATAGCGCGTAGCCCAAACAAAATAACTTAATAGTAATTCTAAAATTAAACCCAACAATAAACATCTTTCAATCCAATTCAAATGAAACACCACTAAATACTAAAATCATAAAATGGAGATGCATCTCCTCGAAACTAATAGTTTTATCAAAATTCATCAACAAAAAGAAATAATATCCTAAACTAAACTTCAGCTATCCAATGCGTATTAATTAAGTGCTCAACTATCGACGATAAGACCTGTAAAAATTTATGTAATGGGTGAGCGATAAAGCTCAACAAGTGACAATCCTTACTATTTAGGTGGTTCAAGTATAATTTGTAAAATACTTTTTCGAAATATCTTTTTGTTCAATAACAATAGTAAATATATTTTCAAAAAAACTAAACAAATAATAATAAAACGAATTCACATTCCAAAAATAATTTCAATGTATACAATATATCTTTTAATCCACAGCCCTGGCGACTAAGGTTACAGTAGCCTTGTAACACGACCCAAAAGTTCGATAAATGTCAATGTTCACGCATCCTACTAAGGCATCTAATATACACGCTCCCCAAAGGGCATCTAAAAGGTGTGCGCCTTAATAGGTCCTATATTAGCTCCAGAACTAAACGTAATCAATAATGAGTTTTATACATAGTTAGACTGAGGATTTCAAAAATGTTTCACAATCTCATTGATATTCAAAACTATACTTATTTCACAGTTCAAAATCATATAATGTCATTTCACAATTCAAAAATAAATACTTGATCCGAAGTTTGAAATAAGAGAATATAACATTTTAATTTAAATGGAAGCCTTAAATAAAACATAACAAATTATAAAACAGTAAATTTAGGCATCCGAGTAATTTCTAAGACATACATAAAAGTAAACCATAATTTTAAAAACACTAAATAGTTCGGAAAGCTACTTACTACCTCGATATTGCGAACCACGAAATTAGAAGTGAACAAATCTTAAATATAAAATTAGAATAAATAAAATTATTAGGATAAAATATCCTAACCCAAACGTAAATTCAAGTTTTAAACACATTTATAATTAACTTTAAGCTAGAATTCATAGAGTTTTATTTATTTACATACTTATATTTATAACTTATAATTTCAAGTGCTGCAATTTAAAATTAATAAGAAAACTCTTTTTTATTCTTTGTTTTAATGATCATCATGATTTATAGGTGTTAAGATACTCCTTATATATATATATATATATATATATATATATATATATATATATATATATTAAAATGTGACATAACAACCTGCCATGCAATGGCAGAGAACTCTAAAAAAAACCGTAACAATACATGTGCACACCCCACTGACCATGAAGTACCACTAGTGTGTGTGTGTGTGTATATATATATATATATATATATATATATATATATATGAAATATTATTGCAGTCGCATATACAGAAAAAATAACCGGTGTGTTCAACAATCAGATTATGTATTCACCAACACTCTTACAAGATTATTAAGTAGATTACCCCTACGGAAATACATATACAGGTATATCTGTTATTAATACTTCACTCTATAAAAATATATATAACACCATTTTCAGGATCCTTTTATTATTATTATTATTGTTATAATCATTATTTTAAAATATCTAATCATACATATGAATCAACTTATAATTGAAAAAGATGGGTTTATGTTTACCTTTTTGAGTTTTCTTCTTTTCTTCTTCTCTATTCTACAGTACCCCAAAACCAAATAGTTTTTACATTCTTTTCTCTCTCTCTCGTCTAATATTTCTTTCTCTTGTTATATAATAATTTAAATACATGAAATTCCTTTACAGAATAGATAACTAAGGAAAAGAGTCCTTTTAAAATAAAAAAGTTGTTACAACTTAAATGACTTATCTTATCCTTATAGGTTTTAGATATGTATAAACAATTATTAGTTACACTTCTATTATCTAATTATATTATTATTATTATCTTTTTCTTTCTTTTTTTTTAACCGGGTATTACAGTTTGACCCTTGTTTGTCACTATACTGAATTTTATGTTCGTAGAGTAATAGTAATGTTTTAATTTTGGAGTGTAAACGACAGCTACCAATGGAGGTCGACAGTGCTGCTTTGGTGTTTGAAAATTATCACCATCATCCCGTAATCGTCATCGCCACCCTGTTGATATAATTAAAAATATAACTTATTAGTCCGTAATTGAGAATTAAAGAGAACTAAATGATACTCCCTCCGTCCCAGGATAAAAGTCCTGGTTGACTTTTTGCGCATATTAAGAAAGAGGATAAAATGACAAAATTGTCCATATTTAATTCTCAAGTAATTGCATAGTTTTTTGCACATGACTAGTGATGCTCCATAAATATGCATAGGGAATAAAAATATGACAATTAATACTAAGGGTATTATGGAAAAATTATTGTAAAAAATAGATTATTTAAGATAAGTAGACATTTAACTTGCGACTACCTAAAATAGTAATAAAAACTTTTATCTTGGGACGGGGGGAGTAATTAAATAACATGCAGAATATAGAACATAAAATGAATAAAATACCGGAGTAGTCAGGGGTTGACTAAGCATTGGCCCAAAAGTCTCTAATAGTAGGGTAACCACCATTCGTACCACATCGTCGCATATCGCGGCGAACTGCTCCGGAGGGATACCCGTACTCTTAGCGGTGGCTCCTACTGCAATGTCCTGAGCATGCTGATAAAGGCGAACATGACTAGGAAAGTCCTGACAACGGAATATCGAATCCATACCAAATATCTCCGACACTATCATCATAACCCTCTGGAATAGCTCATCGTCTAAGCCAGTGCCAGTATGAGATAGTCCAACAGGTGCTCTCGGACGCTGACGTTAGCTAGAGCCTGTAGAAATAAAAATAACTTTACTAATAATTTAGGAAGCGATATAAATTATGAAATAACGAGAAACATAGTAAAATGAATACCTCCAAGTAGTGTATAGGCTGGTACCCTCGGCAGGCCCAACACTCGATACCTACTGGTAGTGCTACTGGGGGGGATCTTGAGACGCGACCTAAAGAGTCATCTCCTCATCCTGAGATAAGATAATCTCGGGCGGGGGGATGGTGGAATCTAACGGCTCAGAATCTCCCTTAGCAGCCCGCAACTCAGCTACACGTTGGTCCTAGAGCTTTTGAAATCGATCTTGTAATTTATTATGTATATGTGAGTTAATTAAATCATTTTATTAACTACCTACTATTAATAATTATTAATGAAAATAAAAATTGTTACCCGTGTAGCTAATACTGCGGGAGACATAGTAGAGTTCTTCGGCATGTGAGCTTTATCCCAGAACTCGATCATGGTAGGGAGGTCGATCCAAGCTCGCTCACATGACCTAATAAATACATTACTATAACATTTATTTAGCGAATTATGACAATATTAAACTAAACAACTAAACACACATACATACCAACTTCAACTCCTCAAATGATTGTGAGCTAATGGTATGTACTACTCGGAACTGGCTACGATTCTTTTTCATCTGCTCGGACTTCTTCTTGAAGTCATCAGCATCCCAGTACATATACAAGGCCTCCCATGCTGTATTAAAAAGTATCTGGGACTGATGATTTCGTATCGTAGTCCCGAGCTGTTCTACAACTGCCCGGGCGGCTTTCTGTCTGATCTTGTACAACCAGTTGGTATAGTTCTTCGCGATATGAGCAATAATAATAGAGTTGCCACCTGACTGAGATATGCCCTCCTTATATTTATAATAAATCTATACAAAAATAATAACTTATCAGAAAAAAGTAGAACATTGTGTAACTACTATTTACGTATACAGTTTGATTTATGTAAATTATCTTACGTGAAACTCGCACACTGTGCGTACTGGCTATAGCATATGCAACCAGTAGGGAGGTGTGTCAGGCATCTGGCATGGATGGTCGACTTAGCCACAAGGTCCAAAATATTACAGTAAAAATAAAACAAGACTGTGTTATACATTGTGTCATCAAATAAATTATTTAATTTAATATTACGTTCTCTGACACATACTGCGTAGAGTCGACATCTACACGACAAGTGAATGGAACTGCTGGTGGATGGCCAAATAAACTGAGATTAGTCCCTCGGTGACATCGACGACCAGTATCTGTAAGTATAATTGAAACATTATATAAATTGTATTATTACATAAACTATAAAAAAGTAAACGAAACGAAATCGAGTTAATGACGACAAAACTTACTAGCTGATGAAGATGACCCGCCCTGACTACTGTCATCGAATCTTATATGACCACCACCGCTATGTCTAGCCATATATATACTACTAAAATAACCAAAATAACATAATTAATTAGAGTTAATTTAATTAAATAACTGTTATTAATAGTGAATTTCGGACAAAACATAAATAAGTTTACACTTACTACGTCATCAAACCCGTTAGAATCAACATCATTGTCATCCTTGGATTCTGTTTCTTCCTCTTTATTATCGGTTTGGTTGTCGTAATCATTTTCAACGACGACAGTCATTGACGACCACATCTTCTTCGACTTCCTCGTCATCGGGTACGTCAACGACATTATATACCAGCGCATCGTTATCATTTAGTACTACATGACTGGTATTGCTAATATTTTCTTACAATGGCTCATCAATCCCAGACAGATTAGCACCATCAGATTAGCACCAGGGGATTCTACAATTGGTGACATTAGGTGCGTAGTACACTTGAGTCGCCTGACTGGCTAACACGAATACATCATCAGACTGTACCTTTGACTTTATATCTACTGTGACGATTCTATTACGATAAACTTTAACACCTTTTTTAGTATTAGACTAGTGACACTTAAATGTAACTTTCTTTTTACCTCCGGGACAACCACTTCCTTTAAACGTCCATAGTAATTGAACTCAGAATCTCGGTAATAGTTTCTCAACACAACAACACCAGAATTGACTGATGTCAGTTCATTCAAGTTATTGACCTTGAATTTGTACCCATTTACGACGCATCTAGAAAATGAACTAATAATTTGTAAGGACCTTGAATGACATCTCTAAAATGCTCAGAAGCGCTATCTTCTTCAACCCTTCTCTTAAAATACTGTTAAAAAATTTCATTAGTGAATGCTTCCAATTGTGCTGCATTTAACCCCAGGTTACATACGCTTCATTTTTGAATGAACTGAAATATTAATAACACGGTTTAATACCATATACGCTTTTAAATCTTAAATTTTTTTCAAATAATAATACATACTTTATGTATGATGATACTTCGGGCATATTTAGAAGCACATATATAGATACAATCTTCAAATCTTAGTCGCTTAAGTAAGTCATCATCTTATGGCCAAATGGTTTAGCCGGATAGGTGAATACAACTAACTCATCACCACAAGATTGGAGTCCAACGACCTCATTCTGACTTAAATAGTTATGCTTCGTTGAGATAACATCCTCAAAGTATAAGGAGCAGAAGTTGACAATCTCTTCCTCCGTATAGTGTTCAGTAACAGAACCCTCTACACGAGCTTTGTTTTTTACTTTCTGCTTTAATCGATGCATATACCTGAAATACGATGACTAGACAGAATTAATTAAGAATATGATTTATGAATATCATCAAAATGAATATATAGATGATATTACTTCTCAAAAGGATACATTTACAAATATTGTAATGGTCCTCCAAGCTTCAGTTCATATGCTAGATGAATAGACAAATACTCCATCGAGCCAAAGAATACTGAAGGGAAGATCATTTCGAGCTTGCATATTGTAAGCATTATGCTTTTCTCCATATGCTCCACATCACTATACTTTATAACCGTTGAACATAGATCCCAATAGAAATATTAAAGTTCGGTCAAGGCATCTACAACTTTTCTGGGTAACATCTCACGAAATGTAATTGGCATCTACTTCTGCATGAATATATGACAATCGTGACTCTTGAAACCATTAATTTTCAACTGCTCAACCTTACTGCAATGAGATATATTAGAAGCATATCCATCTGGGAGCTTTAACGCACTTACCCACTTGCAAATATCTTCAACCTGTTGCTTGGTAAGAGAAAATGGAGTTTTAGGTTTTGACTTGTTAGGTCAAAGCCACAATTCCCGCCTTATATTCAGTGCCTCCAAATCTAATCGTGCCTTATCATTATCTTTTGTTTTACTACTCGCATCTAGCATGGTGTAAAATAAGTTCTCAAATACATTATTTTCTATATGCATGGCATCTATACAATGACGGACATAAAGCGTGACCTAGTATGACAGCTCAAACCATATGGGTGAGTGTGTCCAGTTCTGAGTCTTCCTATAACCTATTGCTCTCAACTTACTGTGCTCCTTTTCCAGCGGTGGAAATTTCAGATCGTTCAGCCAGCCTAAGACCTTATTGCCCAACAATCGACCAACAACCCCTTCTTCTTTATCTTTCTATTGAACTATGCAGACATCTTTCTGTAATTGTGATGAACATGCAAGAATCTACGACCAGTTCCAAAGAAACTAGTTTTCCGCTCATGCTTTAGTTGTGCCTTGAACATCCCCTATACGGATTGGACATGATAGTTTCCAGTGATTCGACCATCCACTGATCATTCCAAGTGCCAGAAAGTCGTGATAGTGTAACATTTGGGAAGTTCAATCAATATAAATGAAATTTATAAATGTAAATTTAAATTTCAATGAAATGAAAACTAGGAAAAAATATATCGAAAAACCAATGCACGATATTTAACGAACGATAACGCGTGTGAATAAATATAATTAGGAAGCTACGAAGTAAAGGAGAATATTGACAAATAAGTTGGTCAAAGTTTCAAATAAACATGGAAAAAAATAATAATTAAAAGCTAAGTCAAACTTTCAAAGTTTGACTAAGTATTGTGGCGAAAAAAAAATAATTTTCAGTACATAAGATAAGGGAGTAAGTCGGCTAAACAAAGAAAAAGGATAAGAATCAAAAAAAAATTTATTCCTATCTAAAGGTTCAAGAACATGGAGGAAATTTACTAAGTTATCTATCTATACACACACACACACCTGCTTTGAATACTTAAAGAAGGAAAAAAAGAGAAGAGGTAACAGACGTGAGAGAGAGAAAGAAGAAGAGTCTCGGCTGATGCTCTAGGAGGTGAAGAAAGTGAGGAAACTTAGGAAAAATAAGAAAATTAAGAGGAAGCAAGAAAAGAAAAAAAAAACTTAGAAGGTATGTTTTAATTATTCTTTTATTTTTGTACATATTGTATGGCTATGTAATTTTTATATGAAATTTGTATATCCCTTACAACATAGCTAAAGTGGTATATGATGTGTTAAAGTAACAAGAATCATGCGCAAGAATGCAAAATTTTAGTGAAAACAACGAAGAAAACCCTAGAAAAACTGAAAATCATAGTTTGAGCGTTTGAAATTACAAGATAAGGGAGAAAAGTAAAATAAATAAATATTTAATGTGAAAATGAATATTTAAGAATATAACAAAATATCCAAATTAGAGAAGCTGAGAAAAATGTAAAATATATTTTTCTGAGTAAATAAGTTAAATAAAATTTGTAAAACTCAGTTAAGGGTAAAAATATAATTTGACAAATTAAATCACGAAAATAGTATAAAGTAAGGGGAAAATGTAGGTACAATAGCTATGTAGTGAACAGTAGGCTATAGCGACGGTTTTTCAGAGTTATAGCAACAGTTTGTCCGTCGCTATAGACAGAATATCTATGGCGACAAACAAACCGTCGCTATAGCCCTGGAAAACCGTCTCTATAGCCTATTGTGGAGCTACACAGCTGTATAGCTACATATAACCCATAAAGTAATGATTAAATTATATTTGTGATACTTGATAACTTTTGAATTTAGAATTCGGGTAATTATTGACTAAGAATAAAATTATTAAAAATGAAGAAATAATAAATTAATATTTTGACCTTCATGAATAATGATGTAGGTCAATTGCGGGAAAGATTTTTTGAGCTAGAAAATAGTCAGCAGAAAGCGAACAAGTTCCTAAACCTTAAACATTTTTTTTTTGGTTTTTGGTAAAAATTTTCTAAGTTATGAATTTTGTTCAAGTTAATTAATATCATGCAATATTAAATTTCAAAACATATTTGCAAGATTTTTGAACTCTAAATTCTTTTAAATATCCTTGATTTATTCGTAATAAAGAGAAAGCTATTGTTTCGGCTTACTCTAAAATTAAGGCTTTATATTATTTGTTTTTTCAAACCAAATTGTTTTGGGGCGAAATCTTAGACTGAGTTGAACAACCCTAATTTATATAGGGAATATTATTATCCAAAAATTCGGCTTGTGGAGATGCTTTTATGCATAACATAAAGTACGATATGTTGATCCGATAAAACACCTGCGAAGAGTTTTTCAGACTTTATGACTGATAAATACTTATGGAGAGTCAACAATGTTTTATAACTATGGGACACTTACGTTCTTCATCCTTATGACCACTCAGCTCAGAAAAGAAAATTTATTTGATGTTTGTTAATTTAAATCTGTTCATTATTTCATTGTTCATTATTCTTATCGCATTTCACATTCAGTTATTGGATTATGTTATAATTTAGTTCTTAATATTTCATATACTTGTTGAGCGAACTTGTTGCTCACCCTTGTGATTATATATATTCTTTGCAGATAAAAACAATAATAGAAGCGTCCTAGTTCAAAAGTAAGGGAAAGAAAAATTAAAAGAGGAATAGAATTACAGATAAATCGTATGTCTTGTATAAATTGTATAAATTTAAATATTATATGTAGATAGCAGTAGATAAGAACCTGCGTTGTATTTGGGTACTTAATGTAAATTATGTAATAGACTAGTGAATATAAAATATAACTAGTAGATTTTGAGTGGAGTAGCATATTGTGACCACCATGTCTGTAGTAGTGAGTACTCAGATATGGTGGCGTCGCATGTTGGTATCAGAGTTGGAGGTTATAAATCGTAGGTGGGAGTACCTTAGGATATAACCTTAAAGAAAATGATGAAGATAATGATAAGATAAACTCATATAGAGCTTTAAAAGGTGAATTGAAGAAATTCATCGAAAGAAAGTGTAATAAAAATAAATATTTTGTTATTTAATAAAATGAATATATTTTTATTGTGAGTTACTAATTAAATTATTAAATTTGATTATAGGATGTCTGGAGATGATGAGCCTAAGGATATCTATGTAGTATGGGAAGAGAGGATAGTTGCACTCGAGCCAATAGCCATACCAGAATTCGAGGAAGAACTAGAGAGTGACCCGGAGGAAGAGCCTGAAGAAGATCCGGAAGAGAATCAGGCTGAGGAAGGAGCAGCGACTGATGCTGCCCAGTCCGAGGAGGAACCTAATGACAGCCCGATAGAGCCAGTCTTAGAAGGGGTACTGTCAGAGATGGGAGCTCTATTTTAGAGTCTGCTAGCCAGGAATTTCGAGTTAGGGGATAAAGTACGGGAACTAGAAGATAGGGAGCAGGAACTCCAGTCTAAGAAACAGGAGTTGCACACCTATTGGAGGAGAAAATTACAGGCCGCATGAGGGTAGAGGAATAATTAGATATAATAGAAGAAGAAGTGAGATAGAAGAAAAGAAAGATAGATAGGATGAGTTATGCTTACATGTCATCCATGTGGCGACTATAGAACAGGGTGTATCATTACCCTATTGAGGAGGGACAGACTCGATATATCATTAGGAGAGGTTGAGTATTGACTATAGTTGACGAGGAGTACACATATGCTATTGGGAAAGGTCTATGAGATTATGTCTGAGATGATGAATATATATTTATGTGTATAAATAGAAAAAAATAATAAAAGATTATATATATATATATATATATATATTAAGTAAGGAAGAAAGTTATGTAAATCCCAATTTTTGTGGAAGATATGGGATATGTTTTTGTAAATCCCAACTTTTGAAGTAATAGCTAGATATGATATTTAAATAGTATGATGCTATAAAATGCAAAGTACTATGTACTAATGAGATGCATATTAATATAAATATGTTTATTAAATATGCTTGTGATGATTAAAATTTTGCATTAATTAAAAATTCTTTAAAAATAAATAATGTGATAATAATATATATTTTTCTGAAATATGTTGCCAAGAGTAAGACCTCGAGCGCAAAGAACACGTGAAGAATCAGATAATAGGGAACACGTGAATCTCATGCAGCAGTTTGTAGACCTATTAGTAGGTGCACTACAGAATATAACCCCTAATGCAGCAGTTTGTAGACCTATTAGTATGTTACCAAATTCAATGAGTTAGCAAGATTCGCTCCACAATAGGTAGTCACAAAAGAGAGAAAGGCTCGTAGGTTTGAGCAGGGGTTGAAGCCCTGACTTTATAATAGATTGTCAGTTTTACAAATCGACTCATTTCGCACTATGCTGGAGAAAATTATTATAGCCGAATGAGGAAGTGAGGCTTTGAGCCAGTACAACAGAGAACAGAAGAAGAAGAAAAATGAAGGAGGAAATAAGGGAGAAGGAAGTGGAGGAAATGGTGGAAGAACTAATAAGAGAAAATGAAACAACAATAACATCAGTAACTCTGGAAATAAGCAGGGAGACCCTAAGAAGATGGTAAAAGCATGTAAGAGCTGTAGGAAGAACCATGTGGGGGTATGCTTGAAAGGAAAAAGCACATGCTATAACTGTAGGCAAGAGAGACACATCTCTCCCAATTGCCATACTCCGAAGAAGAATGGGTACTTCACATGTGGAG
The DNA here is from genome assembly GCA_034770075.1 of Aralia elata. Lineage (NCBI taxonomy): Eukaryota > Viridiplantae > Streptophyta > Magnoliopsida > Apiales > Araliaceae > Aralia > Aralia elata. Next base: position 18,179,979 of record CM068379.1, read on the forward strand.
CAGTAGATCATCAGGCAAGGAATTACCCTAAAAAGGGGACAGAGATTGGAGGGGAAAGCAGAGGCAACAACAATAAGCTATCGATAACTAGTCTAGCTCCACCTTATAGACCAATAGCCAGGACCTTCAACATGACAGTTCAAGATGCAATGACATCAAGAGACGTGATGTTAGGTATTATTCCTGTGAATTCCATAAGTGCTTATGTTTTATTTGATTCGGGTTCTACCGTTCATTTATATCATATGAGTTTGCACAATGATTAAATTTGCCACAAGAAAAATTAGAGTATCCCTTGAATATAAAGATAACGCTAATAAAGAAGTAATTCATGTAGATTATGTGCATAAAAATTATTGCATGGATATAAGGGGACATAAACTGCTAGTGGATTTAATTCTAATCAGACTATGAGAATTTGATTTGATACTCGAAATGGACTGGTTAAACAGTCATGGGGCGATTATAGATTGTCAAAAGAAATGGGTGCACCTTGTGACTCCGAAACAGTCCAAGGTAATATTTTATAGAAGTTGCTCTCCTAGGCAGTCTTGTTGTTTATCTATAATGCGGGTAAAGAGACTGCTTAGGAAATGACGTGTAGGGTATCTAGCTCATTTATAGACACCCAACGGAAGGGTATGGAGTTGAGGCACATACCGGTAGTAAAGGAATTTGAAGATATGTTTCCAGAAGAGTTACTCGGTCTCCCACCAGATAGGGAGATCGAGTTCGTAATTGATGTGGTGCCAGGGACCGCACCAATTTCTAAAGCACCGTATAGGATAGCTTCGGTAGAGATAAAATGTAATGCCCAGGATTTTTTAAAAATCTTGTACAATTTATTTTAACATATTAAATTCGTTTTATTTAATTTTACGAATTTGATTGGATTCATGTGGGCATTATTATTTAATTATATAAGTATGTGACCCAATAATTTTCTGTGCATTAAAGGGACTCACTGGTAGTTTAAATAAATTAGTGAGTTAACCCTAAGAATTTTTTTTGCAAGAAAATTGGGAAGTTAATAAATAATTTTAGCATTATCGGATTAAATAATTCGAATAAAGAATTATGGTTAAGATAAATATTTTAAATAATTAATTAATTAGTTTAGTTATTTAATTTAGAATATTATAAATGCCATGTGGTTAATTTTAAATTGGGTCATTAACCTTTTACTTAGCTTGGCCCATTTCTTTTCTCCTAGGTTGAACCCACATTTCCTTGTATTTCCTATTGGGCTGAGTCCATATTGTTAATTCCCTGCTGGGCCAAACTCAATTATAAGCTGAGCCCATTCTTTATTTTTCTAGTCGGGTTGGATCATGGGGCACGGGTCGGATTCTCTCTTAACTGAATATGGGCAATTGGTAACCTATTTGGGGAAAACCAGATAAGTCAGTCGGCAAAATCAAATTGGGACAACCGAGCAAAACAGAAGCAAACCTTCACCCATAACCCTAGCCTCTCAATCAGTCAAAGCAAGGGGTAGAGTGAGGCGAACCTAGCTGGACCTAGGGTTTCAATCAGTCGAACGAGTCAAGCTAAGGGTGGGCTGTCAATCGCCGGCGACAGCTCACGTCGACGGGTTGGGGTGAAGAGAAAGCGGCGACCGGCGGACTAAGTGAAGATCGAGGGAGCTACCGAGGAGCAAACGGTCAGACCATGGGTTCCTGATTTCCAGCGACGCGACTGGTGACAGCGCACACGGCTCAAAGGCCAACCGGCAAGTCGTCGTCGCTACCCTTCTCCTACCAACGGTCCTTGAATGATCCAATAGGGTAATAACCAGCCTACTTAGGTAACCATTTTGCTATAAATTGAACCGTTGCCCCATACCCTAGCTGCCGATTTCCTTTGATTGAGAGAATTCCCAAATTAGAAACTAGGGTTTCAACTTGTGAGAAGATACAGAGAGAAGAGGGAACAGGGGAAGGCTATTGTGAATGAGCGGTTGGGTTGTGTACTGTGGGAGAAGGAGGAGAGCAGCAGCTAGAAGTCATCACAGTGCCGACCAAATACGAAGGTATAATTGGTCCCATATACTGGGTTTAATTTTCCTTTAAACTGGAAATGGTTGTCCTCTGTATTAGCAAAATTACTCTCTGTATTGGGTTGTATATTTGGAAAATTTTAGATTGGGATATGATTTGGGTTGCCGACAATGCTTGTATTGGCTATAATAATTTTAGTTGGTTGAAATTGTGTTGTTCTTGTTTGGGTCAACAAGTCTGTTAATGTACTGAGTTGGGTTATTTGATTTAAAAACTGGTATTGGGTTACTTTTGCTTGTGGTTTGTTTTCGTTTGGGATTTGTCCTTGGGTTGTTTTCACAATACTGGATTGTGATGGTTATTTTGATTAAAAAGCTGGGATTGTGGTAGTAATGGTATTGAGTTGCACTTCCTTTTCTCTGTTATTGATTGTGTACTGCGATTAGGCTGGGTTGAGTCGTAGGGTGCACACCAGGTGGTGTTGTAATGCCCAAATGGGATTTTCCTTGTTTCATTGTAGTACTTAGCACTCTATCAATAACAATGTTGGTATAAAATTTTATTGTTGGCCATTCACAGAAATCAGGAACTAGCGTTGGTATTTTCCTTACTGTGTTGAGTAATGCTTGAGTTGGCTGGAATTATGTTACAGAAATTGTTCTATTATGGGATGATGTAATTGCTGAATCGTGGGAGGTTTATAAAGAAATAAGACTGTGTTACCAATAATTATGTTATGCAATAATTGGCGTACTATGGAACAATTAATAATAATTATTTATTTTATATAAACTTAAATAATAAATAAGGATACTAAATGTTAATTGTTATTTAATGAATAATAATTAACTAAAATCCATAAAGTAATTATTTATTATTATTTAATTATTAATAAATATTAATTAAGCATGAATAAGGTAACAAAATAATTATTTATTATTTATCAATAAATAATAAATAAAGATAATAAATATTTAACTATTATTTAATTAAATAATAGTTAAGTATGAATAAAGCTAATAAGTAATTAATTGTTATTTATCCATAAAATAATAAATAAAGATAATAAATATTTAATTATTATTTAATTAATATTAAATGATAATTAAGTATGAACAAGGTTAACAAATAATTATTTATTATTTATCGATAAATAATAAATAAAGGTAATAAATATTTAATGATTATTAAGTATAGATAAAGTTAATAATTATTTATTATTAATAAATAAAGGTACTAAATATTTAATTATTATTTAATTAATATTAATAATAATTAAGTATGAAATAAGCTAATACGGATAACAATTACTTAATCATTAATGAAATAATGATTAAGTATGAGGGAGATTAATAAGTTAATTAATTTTTGGCCTTAATAAATAATGATAATAAACACTTAAGGATTATTTAATAATAATTAAGTGCGTGTTAGAATTAATACATTGAATATTTAATTATTGTTGAATAAGGAACCAAGTGTAATAATTACTCAATTGCCCTTAAGGTGAATAGTAATTAAGTAAATAAAAGACGAAGTAAAAGATCAACTACTATTTAGTTGTTTAACAAGATCATGTTAAATTCATTAATTAACTTGTAACTGATAATAAGGAATTTTAACCCACATTTAGAAGGGTACTCAAATGATAGGTAACCATGACTAACTATTGTTTGTCTTAAATAATAGCTAGAGGCCATTAAAAATTAAATTCTGTTTAAACTGATGGCTAGGTAGTAATTAAATGTATTCGGTGAATTGTTTATCTGTTAAATAAATAGCGTAAGTGGGTATAATTACGCAATGCTAATGGATAAAACCAACTCTACCAGCTGATAGGTTATCCAAGGTCAAGTAATTAAAGCTAAGATTTAATTGTAGCTGAGCAAACAGGCAAGTTCCTAACCCTAAAACTTCTTTCATTCTTGCAAGTTCCTCTCACTCAATTTTTGGCATTGAGCAAGCTTTTAAACCTTATGCATTGTTTAAATTCGTGCAAAAAGGTATATATTGTTTGCAAGTTATTCTTTAAGCTTGAATCTTATTTCCGAGCACGCTGCTTTAAGTGGTCTAATTACTTTTAAAATTATTCCACCATCTGTATATTTATTGACATTCGCACTCGTGCATTTGAAATTCGTATATTTAAATTCAGGAATTTATAACCATTCAATGGTTAAGTCTGAACCCTTGTTCGGTCAGACAATTATGTGAGAATTTATAAAAGCTATCCGAACCAATCAATGGTAAGGATTCTTAGACTGTATGAACACCCCTTTATTTTTAGGGGAGTACCCCACGTACCGTATATAAGGTACAAACAGCAGAATTAAATGTTATGCATATACATAGGGTACGCGAGGCTGATCCCCTCAAGTACGTTATTCTGTAGCCAGTAACCAGAGGGTCAACCAGCTATTGACTCCTCTGGAAGTTATCGTTCAAAGTCTATTTGACTATCAATTGTTCTAAAAGCATTTAATGTTCTTGCTTCTGATTATTCTATTGTTGAAATCCCTTTAATATCCCTTCATCATGATATATTTTTATTGTTGCACCTTAAACTTGCTGGGCAAACTCGTTGCTCATTCTTGCTATATCATGACTTCATTGCAGCTAAACCCGAGACGTCAGGGAAGAACAATGGGAAAGAAAAGATGAAATGATAGACTTCTCGTAGCAGACTTTAGATTCATGTGTTAGTTAATTTCTGTTAATGTAATTTAAACCCTGATAGCTATTTAGGGTATGGATTGTGTAAATGTTTAAGGTTAATCGTATTCTGGGACTAGAAACACCTTGTAATGAACAACGTATGTTTATTTTATTCCGCATTTTAGATACCATATGTTGTTATAGGTGGATGTTTATGTTGGATCGTGATGACCGGATCCGGGTGTTTGGAAACCCGAATTTGGGGGCGTCACAGGTTGGTATCAAAGCTGTAGGTTATAAACTTTAGGATCGCGAAACCTAGGTTATAACCTTCATAGTAAACTCGTATTGAGTGATAGGAGATAAATCGAGGAGATTTATTTATGTGGTTTTGATGAATTGGGGAATTCATCGAGTCGAGTAGTACCCAATGAAATATAACTTCATTTCTTCAATGAATATATTTTATTGTTGTACTAATGTTAGTTTTTGTGTGTTTGTAGGATGGCTGCTGTAGGGGAGACCAGTGGAGCCCGTGAGGAGGAGGTATTTATAGACATACCGGTAGTGGCGGAGCAGCTGGTGGGCTATGCTCCTATTGCCCCGGGATTGTTACAGGAGGAGTCCGAGCCGGAGGAGGACTACCATAGGGAGCTACCAGAGCCAGTAGTAGGTGGGGTGATGAGGTCCGGTAGTCAGGACCCTGATACTGAGGAGGAGGATCCCGAGGCCGAGGGGGAGGATCCCGAGGCCGAGGGGGAGGAGCCACCTGCTGATATTGATGGCATGGGGTCCACTGCTGATGATATCATCGAGGGGTTGACTGACAGAAATGAGGAGCTGGAGGCTCGGATTGCTCATTTGGAGGAGCAAAACCAGACCCATCAGTTTATGGAGGACCAGTACAGAGACCTAGCCTACCAGCTCGAGCATGATTTAGGGGTAGCTAAGGTACAGCTGCAGGGCTACGAGTCCTCAGCACAGCAGGTCGGACCACTGCTACATCAGCTAGTGGCCCGAAATGCTGAGTTGAGAGAGAGGTTGGAGCAGAGGGACCTGCAGATCGCCCACCTGAGGGCGAAACAGGAGGCTATGAGGTTCGAGGCTGGACTGGAGGTGGCTGCGAGGATGCGCGTCAGGGAGGCCTGGGCCAGGGAGGCCAGGAGGGTTGATCAGCTAGAGGACCAGCTGGAGGCCAGATCTGTGAGGATAGAGACCCTAGGCCACGCCCTAGATGCAGCCTACAGGAGACCCCGGACTGAGATAGGGGAGTCCAGTCGCTCTATTCGTCGCAGGGTCGGGGATGGAGCATTTTCTGGTCAGCAGGCTCGGATCCGTCATGATGTATAGTGATGGGATAGGATGGTTGTTTAGTTGCTAGTACAGTCAGTCCCACCTTTTGTTATATTAGGGACGTATGCATATTTGTATTGTGAAACATTTTATTTGCTTTTTTGTTGGGGTAGTAGTCAAACCCCAACTTTTGTTGCCTTAGAGGATGGGCAGTATCATTCCCCACTTTTTGTTTTAGGGGATGTTTGGTAGGACACAGTGGCGCATTTATAGCAGTATGCCACAGGTTTCGTCTTGTAACAAACGGTGGTATATGAATATAAATGCAGATGTTTCACTTAAATCAATGTATTGATAGATATTTTACCTTTAATTGTTTATTTTAATAACATATGATGTAAAATGTAAATCTATAGGTAAAGGTCATCAGTTTCCTTATTCCAAACCATGCCAAGGGGAAGGCCACGTAACCGACAGGTCGAAGAGTCAGAAAGTGAGGTTGGAGACCAAACCAACCCCATGAGAATGTTTGCGGAAATGCTGGCAGAGGCCATGCAATCAAGACCGCCACCTGGAAGAACCCAAGCCGCAGCCGAGCCAGCGCATCATCTGGCAAACTTTAAAGATTTCAAATTGGTCGGACCACCCGAGTTCAAGGGAACTCTTAACCCAATAGAAGCACAGACCTGGATAGAAGAGATAGAGAAGGTCTTTGAAGTGGCAAGGGTGGCAGAGGAACAGAAAACAAGTTTTGCTACCTTCATGTTAAAGGGTGAGGCAAACTACTGGTGGAAGGCCAACAGAGGCTGAGTGGAAGAAGGCACTGTCGCTTGGGATCGTTTTAAAGAAATGTTCTTGGAAAATTACTTTCCAGAGAGCATGAAGTAGGAGATGGAGATCAAGTTCCTGGAACTAAAACAAGGGAACATGTCTGTGGCTGAGTACGCAGCTAAGTTTAATGAGTTGGCACGGTTTGCAGCTCACCAAGTCAGCACCGAGGAAAGGAAAGCTCGTAGGTTTGAGCAAGGGTTGAAACCATGGTTATACCGTTCTGTGGCGGTATTGAAAATCAGAACATTTGCAGAATTGATGGAGAGGGCAATCATTGCAGAGGGTGGCAGTGAGGCTTTGGCCAAATACAACTAAGAGAAGAAGAAAGGACATGAGGGCCCGAAGGCAGGGGAGCAGCAGCTTGGGGGGCAGCAACCCCAATAAACGCAAATGGAGTGAGAGCCAATCTTTCGGGAGCAATAAACCCGGAGGAAACCAGTCTGGAGGGGAGGCAAAGAAACCAGGTAGGTGCAATAATTGCGGCAAGAACCACACCGGGGAATGTATGAAGGGAAGGAGTGTTTGTTACCGGTGTGGGCAACCGGGGCACATGGCTCCCCAATGTCAGAATAAGCCAAAGGGGGGATGTTTTTCATGTGGAGCACCCGACCACCAAATGAGGGATTGTCCGAAGAAGAAAAGCGACGCCGGGAGTGGCAACCGAAACAACAACAACAGTGGAAACAGCAACCGATTAAACTACGGGCAACCATCCAGTCAAGCCAACAGGCCAACAGCCCGCACGTTCAACATGACTGTGCAGGATGCCATGGAATCCAAGGACGTGGTGTCAGGTATCATCCCAATCAATGATATAAATGCATATGTGCTATTTGATTCGGGTGCTACTTGCTCTTTTGTTTCAGAAGAATTTGCTAGTCAATTAAATGTACCTTGTGAAAAGTTAGAACACCCTATGAACGTAGAAGTAGCCAACAAGGAAATTATCCCCGTAGAATGCATTCATAGGAATTGTTGTGCTGAATTGCGAGGATTTAAGCTCAATGTGGATTTGATACCAATTCGACTGGGAGAGTTCGATGTAATCTTGGGAATGGATTGGCTATCAACCCACGGAGCAGTTATTGACTGTAAGAAGAAATGTATACACCTAAGGACTCCTAATAAGTCGAAGGTGGTATTTTACGGCAGTAAGTCACCAAGCCAATCTTGTTGTCTTACTATGATGCAAACAAGGAGATTACTGAAGAAAGGTTGCGAGTGTTATTTGGCCCATGTGGTCGATACTCGTCAGGTCGGGGATGAAATCGGTCAAATACCAGTAGTGAAAGATTTCACCGATGTCTTCCCCGATGAACTTCCGGGACTGCCGCCGGATAGGGAAACCGAGTTCGTCATCGATTTGGCATTGGGAACCGCACCAATATCGAAGCCGCCGTATCGAATGGCACCGGTAGAAATGAAAGAGTTGATGGTGCAACTGCAGGAACTGTTAGATAAAGGTTACATCAGACCAAGCGTATCCCCATGGGGAGCGCCAGTTCTGTTTGTAAAGAAGAAAGACGGTTCAATGAGGCTTTGTATCGACTATCGGGAGTTGAACAAAGTTACGATTAAAAATAGGTATCCACTTCCTAGAATTGACGATCTGTTCGATCAACTCAAGGGGGCAAAGTACTTTTCAAAGATCGACTTAAGAACAGGCTATCATCAGCTGAAGGTGAGGCAAGAAGATATCCCGAAGACTGCATTCAGAACTCGTTACGGGCACTTCGAGTTTCTGGTAATGTCTTTTGGATTGACGAATGCACCAACAGTATTCATGGATATGATGAACAGAGTGTTCAAGCAGTACTTGGACAAGTTCGTAGTTGTATTCATCGATGACATCTTGGTGTATTCAGAAACAGAGGAGGAGCATGCTGAACATTTAAAGATTGTATTAGGAGCTCTCAAGAGGGAGAAATTGTATGCAAAGTTTTCCAAGTGTGAGTTTTGGTTGCAGAGAGTGCAGTTTCTGGGTCATGTCATCGACAAGAATGGTGTTTCGGTGGACCCAGCAAAAGTGGAAGCAGTTATCAACTGGGAACAGCCGAAGACGCCAACAGAGATCCGGAGTTTCTTGGGATTAGCGGGATACTATCGAAGGTTCATACAGGATTTTTCAAAGATAGCATCGCCGTTGACCAATCTCACCAGGAAAACAGTCAAGTTTGTTTGGTCGGAGAAGTGTGAGGAAAGTTTCATGGAATTGAAGAAGAGACTTAGCCAAGCACCGGTGTTGACCTTACCAGACAACACTGGAGGCTTTGTAGTGTATAGCGACGCGTCACACAAGGGTCTGGGCTGTGTGCTGATGCAACACGGCAAGGTTGTTGCGTACGCATCACGACAGCTGAAGGATTATGAGAAGGGTTATCCGACTCATGACTTGGAGTTAGCAGCTATAGTTTTTGCCTTGAAAATCTGGAGGCACTACCTATACGGGGAGAAGTGCGAGATATATACAGATCACAAAATTCTGAAATATATCTTCACTCAAAAGGAGCTGAACATGAGACAACGCCGATGGTTAGAATTGATCAAGGACTACGACTGTGAAATTCTGTACCATCCGGGCAAAGCAAATGTAGTGGCTGATGCCTTAAGCAGGAAAGGCAAGGTGAAGTTGATGCAGCTGACGGTTCAAGAGGAATTGGTAAAGGACTTTGAACGTCTGGAACTGGAGGTTAGGCATCCAATGGAGGCGGACGAAAAATTGTTTACTGCAACAGCAGGTCCGACTCTACTGGATAAGATACAGGAGGCTCAAGAATTTGATGAAGAATGCATTGACATTAAGAGACAATTATCGGAGGGAAAAGCCTCGAAGTACAAGGTTGACAGCGCAGGATTGCTGAGATTCGAGGGAAGGATCTGGATACCCTACGTACCAGACTTAAGGGAAGAAATTTTGCAGGAGGCCCATAATACGAGATTCTCGGTACATCCGGGTAGCACCAAGATGTATCAAGATCTTCGTCAACATTATTGGTGGCCGCATTTAAAAGGGGAAGTTGCAGAATTCGTCAGCCGATGTCTAACTTGTCAAAGGATCAAGGCAGAGCACCAACGGCCGAGCGGATTGTTGCAACCCTTAGAGATTCCCGAGTGGAAGTGGGAGCACATTACTATGGATTTTGTTGTAGGACTCCCGACAACACAAAAGGGTCTAGACGCCATCTGGGTGATCGTAGATCGTTTGACCAAGTCTGCCCACTTTCTACCGATCAAGATCAGGTACAAATTGGAGCAGTTGGCGAAACTTTACGTAAAGGAAATAGTATCATGACATGGAGTGCCGGTATCTATTGTGTCTGACAGGGATCCGCGCTTCACGTCAAATTTCTGGAGAAGTCTACAGGAGAGACTGGGAACACAGTTAAGAATGAGTACGGCGTATCACCCTCAGACTGATGGTCAGAGTGAGCGAACAATTCAGACCCTAGAGGATATGCTCCGGGCAGTTGTGATGGACTTAAGTGGTAGCTGGGACGATCACTTACCACTAGTAGAGTTCGCTTACAACAACAGTTATCACGCTAGTATTGGTATGCCACCGTACGAAGCGCTATATGGAAGGAAGTGTCGAACGCCGTTGTGTTGGGATGAAGTTGGTGAACGGAGATTGTTGGGACCAGAATTGGTACAACAAACCGTGGAAATCATTAAAATAATAAGACAACGGTTAGTAGCAGCCCAGGATCGTCAGAAGAAGTATGCCGACTTACATCGTCAGAAACGAGACTTCGAAGTTGGTAGCTTTGCGTTTCTGAAGGTATCTCCTTGGAAAGGGAAAATCCGTTTTGGAAAGAAGGGCAAATTGAGCCCTTGGTTCATAGGACCGTTTGAAATTTTGAGAAGAATCGGCGAAGTGGCGTATGAGGTAGCATTACCTCCTGAACTTGAGCACATTCACAACGTGTTTCACGTATCAGTGTTGCGTCCGTATAAGCCAGACTACAAACATGTCATTTCCTATGAACTAATTCAAGTCGAAAGGGATTTATCGTACGAGGAGATTCCTGTTCAAATACTGGATAGAAAAGAGCAGAAGCTGAGGAATAAAATCATTCACTCGGTGAAAATTCTTTGGAGAAATCACGCGGTGGAAGAGGCCACGTGGGAGCTTGAAGAAAAGATGAGAGCAAATTACCCTCAGTTATTCGAGTAACCTTAGATTGAAATTCCGAGGACGGAATTTTTATAAGGGGGAGAGGATGTAATGCCCAGGATTTTTTAAAAATCTTGTACAATTTATTTTAACATATGAAATTCGTTTTATTTAATTTTACGAATTTGATTGGATTCATGTGGGCATTATTATTTAATTATATAAGTATGTGACCCAATAATTTTCTGTGCATTAAAGGGACTCACTGGTAGTTTAAATAAATTAGTGAGTTAACCCTAAGAATTTTTTTTGCAAGAAAATTGGGAAGTTAATAAATAATTTTAGCATTATCGGATTAAATAATTCGAATAAAGAATTATGGTTAAGCTAAATATTTTAAATAATTAATTAATTAGTTTAGTTATTTAATTTAGAATATTATAAATGCCATGTGGTTAATTTTAAATTGGGTCATTAACCTTTTACTTAGCTTGGCCCATTTCTTTTCTCCTAGGTTGAACCCAAATTTCCTTGTATTTCCTATTGGGCTGAGTCCATATTGTTAATTCCCTGCTGGGCCAAACTCAATTATAAGCTGAGCCCATTCTTTATTTTTCTAGTCGGGTTGGATCATGGGGCACGGGTCGAATTCTCTCTTAACTGAATATGGGCAATTGGTAACCTATTTGGGGAAAACCAGATAAGTCAGTCGGCAAAATCAAATTGGGACAACCGAGCAAAACAGAAGCAAACCTTCACCCATAACCCTAGCCTCTCAATCAGTCAAAGCAAGGGGTAGAGTGAGGCGAACCTAGCTGGACCTAGGGTTTCAATCAGTCGAACGAGTCAAGCTAAGGGGGGGCTGTCAATCGCCGGCGACAGCTCACGTCGACGGGTTGGGGTGAAGAGAAAGCGGCGACCGGCGGACTAAGTGAAGATCGAGGGAGCTACCGAGGAGCAAACGGTCAGACCATGGGTTCCTGATTTCCAGCGACGCGACTGGTGACAGCGCACACGGCTCAAAGGCCAACCGGCAAGTCGCCGTCGCTACCCTTCTCCTACCAACGGTCCTTGAATGATCCAATAGGGTAATAACCAGCCTACTTAGGTAACCATTTTGCTATAAATTGAACCGTTGCCCCATACCCTAGCTGCCGATTTCCTTTGATTGAGAGAATTCCCAAATTAGAAACTAGGGTTTCAACTTGTGAGGAGATACAGAGAGAAGAGGGAACAGGGGAAGGCTATTGTGAATGAGCGGTTGGGTTGTGTACTGTGGGAGAAGGAGGAGAGCAGCAGCTAGAAGTCATCACAGTGCCGACCAAATACGAAGGTATAATTGGTCCCATATACTGGGTTTAATTTTCCTTTAAACTGGAAATGGTTGTCCTCTGTATTAGCAAAATTACTCTCTGTATTGGGTTGTATATTTGGAAAATTTTAGATTGGGATATGATTTGGGTTGCCGACAATGCTTGTATTGGCTATAATAATTTTAGTTGGTTGAAATTGTGTTGTTCTTGTTTGGGTCAACAAGTCTGTTAATGTACTGAGTTGGGTTATTTGATTTAAAAACTGGTATTGGGTTACTTTTGCTTGTGGTTTGTTTTCGTTTGGGATTTGTCCTTGGGTTGTTTTCACAATACTGGATTGTGATGGTTATTTTGATTAAAAAGCTGGGATTGTGGTAGTAATGGTATTGAGTTGCACTTCCTTTTCTCTGTTATTGATTGTGTACTGCGATTAGGCTGGGTTGAGTCGTAGGGTGCACACCAGGTGGTGTTGTAATGCCCAAATGGGATTTTCCTTGTTTCATTGTAGTACTTAGCACTCTATCAATAACAATGTTGGTATAAAATTTTATTGTTGGCCATTCACAGAAATCAGGAACTAGCGTTGGTATTTTCCTTACTGTGTTGAGTAATGCTTGAGTTGGCTGGAATTATGTTACAGAAATTGTTCTATTATGGGATGATGTAATTGCTGAATCGTGAGAGGTTTATAAAGAAATAAGACTGTGTTACCAATAATTATGTTATGCAATAATTGGCGTACTATGGAACAATTAATAATAATTATTTATTTTATATAAACTTAAATAATAAATAAGGATACTAAATGTTAATTGTTATTTAATGAATAATAATTAACTAAAATCCATAAAGTAATTATTTATTATTATTTAATTATTAATAAATATTAATTAAGCATGAATAAGGTAACAAAATAATTATTTATTATTTATCAATAAATAATAAATAAAGATAATAAATATTTAACTATTATTTAATTAAATAATAGTTAAGTATGAATAAAGCTAATAAGTAATTAATTGTTATTTATCCATAAATAATAAATAAAGATAATAAATATTTAATTATTATTTAATTAATATTAAATGATAATTAAGTATGAACAAGGTTAACAAATAATTATTTATTATTTATCGATAAATAATAAATAAAGGTAATAAATATTTAATGATTATTAAGTATAGATAAAGTTAATAATTATTTATTATTAATAAATAAAGGTACTAAATATTTAATTATTATTTAATTAATATTAATAATAATTAAGTATGAATAAGCTAATACGGATAACAATTACTTAATCATTAATGAAATAATGATTAAGTATGAGGGAGATTAATAAGTTAATTAATTTTTGGCCTTAATAAATAATGATAATAAACACTTAAGGATTATTTAATAATAATTAAGTGCGTGTAGAATTAATACATTGAATATTTAATTATTGTTGAATAAGGAACCAAGTGTAATAATTACTCAATTGCCCTTAAGGTGAATAGTAATTAAGTAAATAAAAGACGAAGTAAAAGATCAACTACTATTTAGTTGTTAACAGATCATGTTAAATTCATTAATTAACTTGTAACTGATAATAAGGAATTTTAACCCACATTTAGAAGGGTACTCAAATGATAGGTAACCATGACTAACTATTGTTTGTCTTAAATAATAGCTAGAGGCCATTAAAAATTAAATTCTGTTTAACTGATGGCTAGGTAGTAATTAAATGTATTCGGTGAATTGTTTATCTGTTAAATAAATAGCGTAAGTGGGTATAATTACGCAATGCTAATGGATAAACCAACTCTACCAGCTGATAGGTTATCCAAGGTCAAGTAATTAAAGCTAAGATTTAATTGTAGCTGAGCAAACAGGCAAGTTCCTAACCCTAAACTTCTTTCATTCTTGCAAGTTCCTCTCACTCAATTTTGGCATTGAGCAAGCTTTTAAACCTTATGCATTGTTTAAATTCGTGCAAAAAGGTATATATTGTTGCAAGTTATTCTTTAAGCTTGAATCTTATTTCCGAGCACGCTTTAAGTGGTCTAATTACTTTTAAAATTATTCCACATCTGTATATTTATTGACATTCGCACTCGTGCATTTGAAATTCGTATATTTAAATTCAGGAATTTATAACCATTCAATGGTTAAGTCTGAACCCTTGTTCGGTCAGACAATTATGTGAGAATTTATAAAAGCTATCCGAACCAATCAATGGTAAGGATTCTTAGACTGTATGAACACCCCTTTATTTTTAGGGGAGTACCCCACGTACCGTATATAAGGTACAAACAGCAGAATTAAATGTTATGCATATACATAGGGTACGCGAGGCTGATCCCCTCAAGTACGTTATTCTGTAGCCAGTAACCAGAGGGTCAACCAGCTATTGACTCCTCTGGAAGTTATCGTTCAAAGTCTATTTGACTATCAATTGTTCTAAAAGCATTTAATGTTCTTGCTTCTGATTATTCTATTGTTGAAATCCCTTTAATATCCCCTTCATCATGATATATTTTTATTGTTGCACCTTAAACTTGCTGGGCAAACTCGTTTGCTCATTCTTGCTATATCATGACTTCATTGCAGCTAAACCCGAGACGTCAGGGAAGAACAAAGGGAAAGAAAAGATGAAATGATAGACTTCTCGTAGCAGACTTTAGATTCATGTGTTAGTTAATTTCTGTTAATGTAATTTAAACCCTGATAGCTATTTAGGGTATGGATTGTGTAAATGTTTAAGGTTAATCGTATTCTGGGACTAGAAACACCTTGTAATGAACAACGTATGTTTATTTTATTCCGCATTTTAGATACCATATGTTGTTATAGGTGGATGTTTATGTTGGATCGTGATGACCGGATCCGGGTGTTTGGAAACCCGAATTTGGGGGCGTCACATAAAAGAGTTAATGATGCAGTTGTAAAAGCTACTAGATAAGAGGTACATCCAAGCTGGTATGTCTCCGTGGGGAGCACCAGTGTTGTTCGTTAAGAAGAATGATGGGTCTTTGAGACTCTATATCGACTACCGGAGTTAAATAAAGTCACCATTAAGAATAAATATCCATTACCGAGAATTGATGATATGTTCGATCAACTGAAAAGAGCTAAATATTTTTCGAAAATAGATTTGCGGTCGGGTTATTATCAAGTAAAAGTAAGAAAGGAAGATGTCCCTAAGATGACATTTAGAACCTGTCATGGACATTATGAATTTTTAGTGATGCCATTTGGAGTAACGAATGCCCCAACAATATTTATGGATATAATGAATCGTGTATTAAGGAAATTTTTGGACAAGTTTGTAGTAGTATTTATCGATGATATTTTGATTTACTCAAAGACAAAGGAAGAGCATGCAGAATACTTAAGGATTATATCAGAAATGTTAATGAAAGAAAGATTGTATGCAAAAATTTTAAAGTGTGAATTTTGGTTGAAACTGGTGCAGTTTATAGGACACGCCATCGACAAGGATGGAATTTCAGTAGATCCAGCAAAGGTGGAAGCAGTAATAAATTAGAAACAGTCGAAGTCACCGACGGAGATTAAAAGTTTCTTAGGATTAGCAAGTTACTACCGTAGGTTCATTCAAGATTTTTAAAAGATAACGTTACCATTAACCAATGGTGAGTATGGAATTTGTTATGTTTTTATCCCTTAATTCTTTACCTTTTGTATTGATTTTGTGCTTAAATACGCTCACTACTCCTATACTTTAATTTTAGGTGCAATTGGAGGAGTGTATAACTTTGGAGGTAATTTGGAGGGCATTTGTGCGTATTTTTGGACTTAAAGCAAAAGGTTAGAATTTCATAAATTGGCGCGGCAGCGCTGGTAGGATGTGAACTCTGAATGTATGGTGCGGCAGTGCCGGTTGTAGTTTATGGTTGGAGCGGCAGTGCCAGGACGAATCTCAAAAACTCTTTATACATGGCATGACAGCGCCATAATAAAGAAGAAACGTGGCGTGGCAGCGCCGGGGTGCGAGTCAACCAGATTTTTCACGTGGTTTTGACTTAGATTTTGATTCCAAATTAGATTTATTTTCCTTTTAAGTTAGGATTTTCCTATGTAAACTATAAATACATGTTATTAGACACTAGAGAGGGTATCCTTGGCTAGCAACTCTCTTATATTATTCTTTGGTGAATTTCATGGCTATGCGTAGCTAAACTGCTATTCTTGGATTAAGGAGACGGAAACCTTGGAATTATTACATTGTGAGATCTAATTGGTTTTAATTGTTCAATTATTATTTTGAGTATTGATTATTCTTCTGTGCTTAAAATTTTATGATTGATATGTTTAATTGCTAGAATGCACGCTAGTTTATTAAGTGTTGAAATCTACTGCTAAATTAGATATCAAATTCGTAATTGTTTGGTCACTCTAATTTGCGAAACAACTAAGGTTAATAATTGACTGCAGATCACGAGATTATTATATTTTTGGAAGAATACTCAACTAAATTAAATGCAACCGCTTGTGCTTGTGTTGTTTAGCTTCATCGGTTTTTCTAATTCTTAAAGCATCTACTAGATTAAACTTTTAGCGTTTGTCTGAAGTTGTTTAGTAGTTAGGATTATTTAGATCGCTTGTTTCTATCTAACTAAAATTAAGGAAAGACATGGAATGATTCTGAATGGTGAATTGATTCTAACGGTGAATATTCAAAATATTAATTGGTTATGCTTGAGTCAATTATTAGTGTAAGTTTCTAAGGTGGAAGTTGATTTATTCCAAGGTTTATTTTTTCTTATTTACTTTAAAAAATTATTTTGCATTACTTTTAGTTTACTTTAATAATCACAATCAAAACCCCCCAATTTTGGTTACAAAGCATAAAAACAAAACAAATCATTCTCTGTGGGATCGACTTTTACTTGCATTATTACATAAATATTTTTTGCAGTAAGGTTTTATTTTTGGTTGCCTGCGACAGCACACCAACCAACTTAACAAGGAAGTTAGTGAAATTTATTTGGACGAATAAGTGGAAAGAAAGTTTTCAGGAGTTGAAAAGGAGGTTAAGCACGACACTGGTATTATCTTTACCAGACGATACTAGTGGTTTTGTGATTTACAGTGATGCTTCACATAAAGGGTTGGGTTGTGTACTGATGCAACATGAAAAATTTATTGCGTATGCATCCTGATAACTAAAAGATTATGAGAAGAAATATCTCGCGTATGATTTGGAGTTAGCGGCAGTGATTTTTGCATAAAAATTTGCGGACATTATTTATACGGAGAAAAGTGCGAGATATACACAGATCATAAAAGTTTGAAGTATATCTTTACGCAGAAGGAATTAAATATGAGACAAAGGAGGTGGCTAGAGTTAATCAAGGATTATGATTGTGAAATTTTGTATCATCCGGGTAAGGCAAATATTGTGGCTGATGCCTTGAGCCGGAAGAATCATGAGAAGTTGATGAGGTTAATAGTGTAGGATGAGTTAATAAAAGATTTTGAAAAATTGGAGATAAAAGTAAGAAGTTCAGGAGAATTTCTCGAGAAGTTGTATGCAATGGAGATTCGTCCGACTTTATGGGATAGAATTAAGGAATTCTAGATGAAGGATGAAGATTATGAAAGGATAAGGAAATCAATAGCAGAAAAAGAGGATGAGAATTTTGGCTAGATAAGGATGGTATCATACGATTTGAAGACAGGATATAGGGTACCTACAGTGTTAGAGTTAAAGGAGGAAATTTTACAGGAAGCTCATAATTCTAAATTTACAATTCACCCTGGTAGCACGAAGATGTACAAGGATCTGCGACAGTATTACTGGTGACCAGGAATGAAGAGGGAAATTGTAGATTGGGTCAACAAGTGTTTAACTTGTCAGAGAATCAAAGCGAAACATCAGAGACCCAGCGGTTTAATTCAACCCTTAGAGATTCCTGAGTGGAAATGGGAGCATATTACCATAGATTTTATTGTGGGACTCCCGACTACTCAAAAAGATTTTGATGCAATTTAGGTGATATATACACATCTGCTAATTACTTAAAGAAGGAAAAAGGGAGAGGTAACATACGTGAGAGAGAGAAAGAAGAAGAGTATTAGCTTCTGCTCTAGGAGGTGAAGAAAAGTGAGGAAACTTAGGAAAAAATAGGAAAATCAAGATGAAGCAAGAAAAGGAAAAAAAACCTAGAAGGTATGTATTAATTATTCTTTTATTTTTGTACATATTGTGTGATTATGTAATTTTTATATGAAGTTTGTATATCCCTCACAACATAGCTAAAGTGGTATATGATGTGTTAAGGTAACAAGAATCATGCATAAGAATGCAAAATTTTAGCGACAACAAGGAAGAAAACCCTAGAAAAAAAAATTGGAAATCCTAGTTTGAGCGTTTGAAATTACAAGATAAGGGAAAAAAGTAAAATAAATAAATATTTAACATGAAAATGAATATTTAAGAATATAAAAAAATATCCAAATTGGAGAAGTTGAGAAAAATGTAAAATACATTTTTCCGAGTAAATAAGTTAAATAAAATTTGTAAAGCTCAGTTAAGGGTAAAAATATAATTTGGCAAATTAAATCATGAAAATAGTATAAAGTAATGATTAAATTATATTTGTGATACTTGATAACTTTTGAATTTAGAATTCAAGTAATTATTGACTAAGAGTAAAATTATTAAAAATGAAGAAATGATAAGTTAATATTTTGACCTTCATGAATAATGATGTAAGTCAATTACGGAAAAGATTTATTGAGTTAGAAAATAGTCAGCGAAAAGCAGACAAGTTCCTAAACCTTACGCATTTTTTATTGTTTATGGTAAAAAATTTATGAGTTATGAATTTTGTTCAAGTTAATTGGTATCATGCAATATTACATTTCAGAACATATTTGCAAGATTTGTTGAACTCTAAATTCTTTTAAATATCCTTGATTTATTTGTAATAAAAAGAAAGCCATTGTTTCAGTTTACTCTAAAATTAAGGCTTTATATTATTTGTTTTTTCAAACCAAATTGTTTTGGGGCAGAATCTTTGACTGAGTTGAACAACCCTATTTTATATAGGGGTATTATTGTCAAAAATTCGACTTGTGGAGATGATATTATGCATAACATATGATACGATAGGTTGATCTCCTAAAGTACCTGTGGAGAGTTTTTCAGACGTACCTGTGGAGAGTTTTTCCGACTTTATGACTGATAAACACTTATGGAGAGTCAACAGTTTTTTATAACTATGGGACACTTACGTTCTTGGTCCTTATGACCACTTAGCTTAGAAAAGAAAATTTATTTGATGCTCGTTAATTTAAATCTATTCATTTTTCATTGCTCATTATTCTCATTCATTATTCTTATTTAATTCACATTCAGTTATTTGATTCTATTATAATTCAGTTCCTGTTATTTCATATACTTGCTGGACAAACTTGCTGCTCACCCTTGCAATTATATATTCTTTGCAGATAAAGACAAAATAACAGTAAAGTTTCAGTTCAAAATTAAGGGAAAAGGAAAATTAAAAGAGGAATAGAATTATAGATAAATCATATGTCTTGTATAAATTGTATAAATTTAAAGAATGTATGTAGATAGCAGTAGATAAGGACCTGAGTTATATTTATGTACTTGATATAAATTATGTAACAGACTAGTGAATATGTAATATAACTAGTAGATTTTGAGTGGAATAGCGTATAGTGACCACTATGTCTATAGTAGTGAGTACTCAGATATGGGGGCGTCATAGATAGTCCACAACAAGGCTGCCTTCATCACAAAATTTTTGTTGACTGATTTATCATAAGTGTGGACCCTCGTCTCTCATAACATCTTAAGTTCATCGACTAACGGCCTGAGGTACACGTTTATGCCTTTTATAGGACTCTTATCCCCCTGTATGAGTAAAGTCAAGAACAAATACAGATCCCTTATGCACATTGACGGTGAAAGATTGTAAGCTAACATGATCACTAGCCAAACAGAGTAGGGTTGACTAAAACTATTAAATAAGCAAAAGTCATTCGTAGCCATGCCAAGCGTGACATTCCTAACTTCCTTAGCAAATTGTGAAAAATTTTCATCTAACTTATTCTATTCATCTCCATCTGCACGGTGGGTCACTTGACTAGGCATGACGTCTCTTGTTTTATGTAAACTCATATGCTCAGCAGTGTGCGACGACATGAACAGACGCTGAAGCCTCGATGTAAGAGGAAAGTATCGTAAGATCTTCTTAGGTACATGCTTCTCCTTCCCCCCACGTTTTGTCGTCTTGTACCGAGGCAAGTTGCAAATATCATACTGCACCTTATCTCTGTCCTCCCCATACTATAACATGTAATCCTGCTCACAAGTATCGATCTTCTCATACCCCAGATTAAACCCCTTTACCATCTTTTTCACTTCATAGTAATTTGAGGACAGAGTATGATCCTTAGGTAAGAACTCGCTGATAAGAGCAAGCAAATCATTGAAACATCTCTCACTGTGGTCATGCTCGTTTTTGAAGTGTAAGAGCTTTGTCATTACAGATAGCCTGGTGTACATATCATTTCTATCATACAATGGGACCCCCCCAATTTAGATAACATCTTGTAAAAGGCAGCTACCGTGTTATTTGGCTCTTGCTGAGCACTGCTTGACGAATGCTCGTTTGCATCCCCAATTAATATTGTTAGGGCCATAAGCATCGACCAACATCTTTACGTACGACATCATAGTTATCGTCGTATGAATCCCTGTGAACTGGTTGGTCTACACTGTCGGTCATTTCCCTCAACTCAGCTGATTCCCCATGATGAATCCATATAGAATACCCATCCACAAACCCACGTGAAAACAAGTCAAATTTAATGTCGTCGACTTTCTTCCAAATTAGGTTTTTACACTTGATACACTGACATCTCATCTTTCCGTTTGGATCATCAGCATATTCATTTGCAAACTTCAAAAATTTGCACACCCCATCACAGTACTTAGCAACTAATCCCCTCCCATCAAACGGTATCCTACGGCACATTCAACTCCGGTCATCTGACATCCTTAATTGAACAAAAGACATAATCAGACTAGGGTTATTAGTGTATGCGCAACATGTTCATACGCTAAAGAGGTAAGGCTTCTATCCCGTTCCTAGGTGTGTCTCTTCACTAGTACCAACACCTTGAACACGCTTATTCAATTTCAAGAAAATTTCGGCATACACGAAATAGACCATGACAACTTAGTCTAAGTATGCACTCGGAGAACATGTAAATATACCAGCTGAAAAGTTCTCAAAACAGAAAAAACGTACTCAAGCTGTTGACATCAACCTAAGTGAGAGACATAACATCCAAGAACAGTCCCAAATTGGGGACTATTCGATATTCACTCCTAGTGAGTGAATGTCGAACGTGTTTCTAAGTCTCTAAACAAACTATATGCACATGAAGTCAGTTTATTTTAACAGCGGGAAACTAAACAAATGCTACTTAGTTTACTATTTTAATTATTTTATTTTACTTTATTTTATTTTTAGTAGTGGAAACTAAGTAAATTAATTCTACTTAGTTTATCTAGTTATACTATACTATACTATCTTATTTTATATTGATTTAATTTAATTATATTTAATGTATTTAATTATATTATATTATTTTATTAATTTTATTTTAAATTATTTTAATAAATTAATTACTTTATTTTATTTTATTTAGTAGTGGATACTAAGTAAATTAATACTACTTAATTAATTTAGTTATATTACACTATCTTATTTTATATTGATGTAATTTAATGTATTTTAATTAAATTAAATTTAATGTATTATATTATATTATTTTATTAAATTTATTTTATTTTATTTTAGAAGTGTCCAACTAACAGAATGTCCACAGTTTTTATATTATAGTATATAATAATAAATTATTTTTCAATTTTATTTATTTATTTTTTATTATAATGTATTATTATATTATAATTTAAGTTTTTATTAATATTTTATTTTTTCGTTTATAATTTTATTTTATTTTATTTCGTTTTAGGAGTACCAACCTAAGTAAATGCTACTTATTTTTATATTATATTATTTTTATTCTTTTTTCTTACATTATATTTATTTTAATATTTATCTATATTATATTTTATTTTAATTTTTTTTATTTTAGTGGTAGCCAACTAAGTAAATGGTACTTAGTTTTATTTTTTTCAATGGCAAACTAAGTCCTAATTGTCTTTTACTAGTTAAGTATTGATTTGTTTATTACCTTCTATAATTCTCACGAAAAATTCGTCGGAAATAATTCTACACCCAACACTAAATACATGCTAATGCAATCCACACACATAACAAATAACCACTACAACAATGCACAAATTACCACTGTGACAATCCAGATTTTCGAGAATAATTATAATAAGAATTTAATATAGAATAATTCTTATTATGATTCGAGTTTGAATATATATGTGTTATATATATATTTATGTGATTTATTTGGTGAGCTTAATATGTATATATATAAATGTGAAATATATACATAGATTCAGAATGGATGAGTTACTAGTTAATAATTGTAACGATCGCGAGCCGTGGGTAGCTTGGTAATTCGAGCTCATGGATATTATTAAATAAAATAGACTTTTATTAATAATATTATGTGTTAAGCGTTTAAAGGTTATATTATGACTTAGATTATGTATAGACGATAATTAGGAAGTATGAAAGTTTTCGTATAAGCTAATTTGGTGGTTTCGAGAAATATCGCTAGAATACTATTTATTGGATTAAATAAATAGTTGAAGGATAATATTATTGAACGAGTTATTTTTTGTAAAGACGCTAACCCGAATTATGGGCGAGATATATGTGCGATGATGTATATGATTATGGGGAGTTAATCGTGAAGAGCAGTGATCGCGAATCGTGAATACCCTTGTAATTTGGGTTTATTAATATTATTGAATGGATTAAATATTATTCTTATGTGATGTCCTTTAAGGTTATTTTATAACCTGAATAATGTCAATGTATGAATTTTTTTTATGCGTTGTTGAACCGTAGGAGTGAATAATTGATTTCGCGAAAAATCGCAAAATCACTATTTACGGGCACGTTTCCCGAGGCACCATTCATGCCCAAATATTTTTTACATCTTTTTCAATTTCTATCAATTTCGTTAAGACGTGTACGCGAAGAAATAATTTTTTCAAGTGTCAGAAATTTTATTTGAGCTGATACGTGATTTTATCCGTATCCGAAATGTATTATATGGGTGTTCCGAATATATGGGCAAACCCTGTATTAATTATTTTTACCCATCCCAATAATTTATGGGATAACCCATTTTAATTTTGGGTAGAGTTATTGACCATATTAGGTACAAAAGTAGGAGTATTCGGGTATGGAAAAGACCAATTGGGTGTATTATTTGTGTTTGTTACTCCAAGAGGGAACCAATCAAATATTTTGGACCAATCAAAAGAGAGAGAGGAGAGAGGAGCCGGCAAAAATGCCTTGACCCCTTAACTCCATCATTTTCCTCCCGAAGCTCTCTCTCTCCCTCCCATACCATTCCATTCATCTTCCCTCCAAGCTTCTGCAGATTTTAGAGAGAGAGAGAAAGTTCCAGGAAATGAAGAAGAAGAACAAGAACAAGAAGAGAAGAAGCGTGCGGGAGAAAGAAGAGGAGAAGGAGGAGGAGCTCGGGAGTCCAAGGAGAAGAAAGAGGGAGAGCTTCAAGCTCTTGTAGAGTCCAGTAGCATCAAGGAGAAGCATTCAAGAGGTAGTCATTCTCTCCAAACATTCTCTCCCCCCATTTTTGAGTTTTGTAAGCTTTTCAAACTTTTGTGATGGGTTTTGAGTTTTCTTGCGATTTTTGTTGTTGTTGTTAGTTGGGGTTGCCTAATAATGTTGCCAAGAGATCTTGTAAGCCATTAATAACATTAAAGTGGAACAAAAACGAAGAAAAATCTGAACCCATGCTTAAAGGATGAAGAATATGAAGAACATGGACTTTGGACAATTTAGAGGACTTTGTAGCTATGATTTCGTATTTGTTTAATTTGTTTGTTTTTATGATGTTGTACTTCTATGGGCTACGAAGTTAACCCAATTCGAATGGAGTAAAAAGGTGTTAAAATGAAGATTTGGTGATGATTCTAGTGAAGAACACCAAGAACACCAAGAACACGATAATATAGCATGAGTTGATACTTTGGCCTATGATTTGACCATGTTAATGTTAATGGGTAACTCTAAATTTTTGATATGTTGTAGCTCTATGTCTTAGGAGTCCATAGAATCCGGAATGGACCAATTTGAACGTGTGTAGAAGAAGTTATGAAGGTTGGAGTGAAGAAAGGTCGGATTGCACGAAGGGAGCAATCTGCAAATTATGGGCACCGGCGCAGCCTCCGTGAGAACCACGGAGGCCTCGCTGAGCTTGCTGCTTGCTGGTGCAGCCTCTGTGGTTCTCACGGAGGCCTTGCTGCCCTTGTGGCGCAGCCTCCAGGATTCTCATAGAGGCCCCGCTGACTCCCTGATTATAGAATTTTAGCATGAACACTTGTTGGTAAAATGACCATAACTTTTCCATACGAACTCTGATTAGGGCGATTCAAGATGATCCAGAAAGATTAAAGATAGACCTACAATTTTCATTAATTAGAATTGAAATTTACTACTTGGATCAATTCTAAATTGACCATCTTTAGAACTATTGTGCGATTGGAGATAATTGGAGGGCGTTGGACATGCACGTGTGCAATGTGCAATGTTTTCGACGCTATGTTATGATATTCTAAGCTCTAAAACATGAATGTTATAAATGATAATGATACTTAGCATTATTCAATGAGTATTAGATAAGTCAAATGAGCGTGCTAAGCATACGCAAGTCCATGTCGCTTAGGCGTTCGAGTAGACAAGTTTGGCGTATGGGCGTGCAAGCGTCGTAACGTCGTGACAAGTGTGTATAACTTTGTTTAATATTTTGTTTCTAATAATAATGAAAAATGATAGTATGTTATAACCCAATGTATGAGCATGCTAAGCACATGCAAACGAGGCGAATTAGGTGTGTGACGTGTAAACGTCGAAACACCGCGTAAAGTGTTAAAGAACTTAAATAGTGTTTCGATTCAAATGAAATGAACATTATGAGATATGAAGTAGGATTATTGTAAGCCAATAAGGATTGTTGATGATGAGGGTCATAACGTTTTCAAACGACGCGATGCCGAGAAATGTTTTAGTGTTAATCACGTTAATTGTCTATAATGCGCGAACAATAGGAGATAAGAATTATTATAATATAAACCATTATATAAAGCCTTTTTAGTGGCTAATTGATATTTTATTGTTAAATAAATTGTGTAGGTTATTTGAAGGATGAGCCATCATAATTTGACAAGGAACGCTTAAAGGTAAGTTCTTTCAGTAACTTGTTGACTTGTTTAAATGTATTGATATACATGACTTGATTACTAAATCTTTCGCTATTATGTGGATTATATGCGAGCATGATTAAAGTGTGCACAATGTGCAATTATGTGACTATATTGTTCTATGTGGAACTTGAATTATTGTAAATATACACAATGTGGGATGCATGAGGTATGCTATGAGATGCATGATGCATATACATAGATGAATTGCATAAGATTTATAATGCATGAGTAAGATGCATAGTATGAGAATCATGATGCATGGATAAAATGCAAACTTATGTGTTACGTGAAGCATGAAATGTGAAAACTGTTAGCTCTTGCTGAGCCGTCGTGCTCATTCTTGCAAAAATAAAACTTTTGCAAATTTACGATGCAATGCAATTATCTAGATATCGTGATGATAAGGATTAGAGGCGCATGAAAATAAGAAGGTTGCTAAATATTCCTTTATTGTAATTATTTAGCTGTGATAATGGAATATGATGTACATGAATTTGACTATGTAAACCTTGAGTTAAAAATGGAGGTTATCCATTATAGTAGTTAAGACGTGATTATGTTAGTTACTTGTTTTAGTAAACTACAAGGATGGCGATGATGTATAAATGACATTTTTATAGCGAATGTATAGTTGTTGAATAACTTTGCGAATATTCAGGGATTGAATAAAGTCAGAATTTGAACCTTGCGTTCACATAGGAGAATTTATAAATGATCATGGTATTTATTCAACCTTGATCATAAGTGTATTATTTAAGGTCTTCGTGCCTGAGATTAGATGAGGATATGTTGTAATTTTATTATAATTATATATTTGTAGTAAGCCTATGTTGCATGGGTTGTACCGTGATGCGTCGGACCCGGGTTCAAGGTAAGACCCGAGTTTCGGGGGCATTACAACCACTAACATTAGCTGCAATTGTACAAAGGAACCCAAATTGAAGTAATTATCAGATTTAATACACTAACATAAGTTGCAATTGCACAAATTAAACCCAAATTGCAGCAATTCTAAGATTCATATGCATCACTAATATCACACTGCAATTGCACAATTGTAACCCAAATTGAAACTAAATAGCCGAATCAAGCCCCAAATTATGATGCAGTACACTGAAATTGCACAATAACAAATTAATGCCCAAAATTATGATGCAGTACACTGAAATTGCACAATAACAAATTAACTAAAAACAAATCAAATATTTTGGAAATTTTATCAATAATGGGGCAGAAATTAAAATGGTTGAAATGGAGTACCTTGAAATTAGTCTTATGGAATACCTTGAGTGCCACTGGTAGTAGATCGTCGCCGGAGCAAGCCCCCTACGCTGCAATAGTTTTTTTTCTCTCTATGACAACCTAGGGTTTCAGATTTCTGGGCTTTCCTTGTCGCTGGAAAGGAGCAGGTCGTCACAGGAAAGGGCAAGGGTCGACGGCTGGTCAGAGAGCAGGATGAGGTGGCTTCTAACGGTCAGTGATGCGACAGGGGAGGAAAGAGAGAATATAGAGCTAGCGAGAGAGACACGGGTAAAAAAGAAGCAGAAAGCGATAACATGTAAGCTAATAGGGTTAAAACATATTTCCGACAGAATTTCAGTTGAGACTAATTCCATTGAACATAACTTATTCTCGGCGGAAAGTCCGTCGAACATACCTTTGGTTCCGTCGAAGATCGAATGCGCGTAGGAGGGAAATGTGTGCGCCATTGGTTGCCCATACTTTCGACGGAATTCCCTGACATTTTCAAAAGAACATTCCGTCGGAATTATCCTGTTTTCGATAAAATTAATTTTGTCGAAAACAAGGCGTTTTTTTTTGTAGTGTTAGGGGTTGTTTAATAAAATTGAATGAAAAACTATAACAACGAATAAAACAAAGTGTTTAATAATTTTTGTTAGAAATATCTAAACGATAATTTAAAATATATCCATGTTTTAAATTTCTAAATATATTTAACTATGAACTGTTTTAAATTATTCAAATAGAATAAGTTCTAAATGTATTTGGGCATTCTTATTTTAATTATTTTATTATATTTTGTTTATTTATACTTGTTGAATTTTTTTTCAAATTATATGACCCCAAACATTTCATTAGCCATTAGGTCACAAAAATTCATCTAAAAACTTGAGCTGTTATAAGCAGGTATCAATAATGTATGTCACACTCAGAGTTTTAATACAATATTGAATAACCAACTTATTTAAAAATTTAAACTATTTAAAAGAGACACTAATAATATATATCATATTAATATGTATGTATAGATAAAATTGAACGTACCGTTCATTGCTGCAGGATAATTGTGTAAAAAGGTAAACTGACCAAAAAAGAACGAGAAGATGAACTAACTGAATAAGAGCTTTTTGTTCCCATTAAGAGTTTAATTACCAAACGACTTGCTTAAACTTATGACTTTTACCCAAAAAAATATTCCCTCCATACAATTTGACTTTTGAAATCAAACGAAGACATATTAAACTTCAAATTGATGTTAATTTATTTAGTTTTTGTTGATACAATAATTATAATTGTATAGTTTATAACAAAATTTATTAATCTCAAAATTTATTTTATTCTAATTGTTTATAAGTCATACTAATTTTAAAGTTTAATATGCTGTTGTTTGATCTCAAAAATTAAATTATATCGTTAATTTTGGAACGAGTGAAATATCACTTTATTGAGTGACTATTAAGAATTATCAAACATCCTCATAATTTACTGTACGAATAGTAGCATATATATATATATATATATATATATATATATATATATAGAATGGCGTTCAGGTCCGGGAGTCCGCATTTTGTTAAAATGCGGACCCTTTTTTTTTTTTTTTTTTTTTTCTTTTTTTTTAAAACAACTAAAAAAAATAAATAAATAATTATGGAACTGAAATTTTT
Organism: Aralia elata; assembly: GCA_034770075.1. Classification (NCBI taxonomy): domain Eukaryota; kingdom Viridiplantae; phylum Streptophyta; class Magnoliopsida; order Apiales; family Araliaceae; genus Aralia; species Aralia elata. Next base: position 18,208,520 of record CM068379.1, read on the forward strand.
ACATAATACAATGTTTTGAGCGTGATTTGGATACATATAACAAAACATGTATGTACAGTCTGCGCAGACTGTACATACATGTTTTGTTATATGTATCCAAATCACGCTCAAAATATTGTATTATGTACAAATTTCAGTTCCATAATTATTTTTTTTTTTTTTTTTTTTTAAAAAAAAATAAAAAAAAAAAAAAAAAAAAAGGTCCGCATTTTAACAAAATGCGGACTCCCGGACCTGAACATGTCTGTATATATATATATATATATATATATATATATATATATATATATATATATATATATATAGAACGAATCTTAAGCATACCCCCATTAAATGACATACCAAGCATACCCTTTTAGCGACGGACCGGACCTATGGCGACGGACCAAACTGTCGCCCGGTCCATCGCTAAAAGGGGTATGTTTGGTATGTCATTTAAGAGGGTATGCTTAAGATCCGGACTCTATATATATATATATATATATATATTTATTTATTTTGAGTGTCCAAACTTAATTGTATCTCAATTACCGAACCCATGGAATGGAAGGTCGACCATCATAGTACCATGCAGCTGGATCATGCAGGTGGTTTATGTTCAAAGTCAAAGCGTGTTGATTTATTATATATCATATCCGATATATATAGAATAACAACAATTAAGCCATTTGATGGCAAACAACCTTGTACCACTATGTTATCACTTTTAATTGTTATTTTGTTTCTTGTGGGAGTGGGGCTTCATGCCCTATATATTCATGGCCAACAACCTAGTACCAATATATTTTATGTATCTCCCATATCATTTGGCTGCCTACTCTCTCTCTCTCTCTCACTCCCTTTATCTCCTATGAAGATTGGATGCTTTATGACGTGCCGCATTGATTTTATTACACTTGGCCATTATTAATTCTTAATATTTGATCAAAAAAACATTAGCAGTGCTAAAAAACCTAGGGTTTGGATAAACATACTTAATTGTATCATCAAAATCAAAATTGTTATGAATAATTCTATGTATACAAATTATGCATAAATAATATTATCTAATGTATTGAATATTAAAAAATTGATGTACTGAATATGAACATCCTTATTAGTAAGTTAAATGGTTAATTCAAATACTACTTTTTCTTTTTGGTTGTGCAGAGTTGTTCGTGTATAATTTGTGTACATAGAACTACTCAAATGATTATTATATATATGATACTATTTTATATTAATAATGGTACATTCAGAGATGGGTTTGTTAATTAGTTAAACTCAAAACGAAAACATCACACATAAACACAACAATAAGAAATAATTTTATATTTTAGTCTTCTCTCACATATAATATACTCCTACCATATTTAATTCGGAGAACATGAATTATCACCGGAAAATAAACGATCTTAATCAAATTATTCGCATGCACATGTGCATGGCTGAGAAACTTGTCACATTCACATGCTTAGCATCTTTTGTTTGTAACATGATTAACTATATTTTGTTAGTAACATGATTTAGTCAAAAAGATGCAGTCTTTTTTGGAAAGCTTGGCTTGGTGGAATAATATCAGGTATGAGCAATAGGGAGGCTATGCAGGAGGGAGGTTTTTTTGTTTGCTGTGCAATCTCAAGTGCAATATGGCTCAAGGTGTTTCATGATGTTAAAAATTAGCCACAGGTTTCTTAAAAAGTGGAGTCATGTTTTTCTTATTGTATTTAACAATCAGTTGGATACTTCAGATTTTATGTAATTTTTATCTGTAATCTAAATCTTTTGGATTATAGATGTTTTCATGAATAAAAAATTCTTTTGCCGTTTGCTAAAAAAAACAAACACTTAAAACATGATTAAAGCACCTTAACTATAAACGAATCACTTTAAATAATGGGGACGATCCATATTAGGAATTATTAATCTTGTTTGATTAAATAGCTTTCTGTTGGAATCGTTTTGGTTTTCCTAAGGTTGTTTTTTGGAAACCATGGGCTGATTAACAATTAATTATACACTTAATCAGACCTATGCCACGATGATTAGTGATTTATCTATTATTAACACTTACACTAATCTGTACTTGCACGTCTGTCTTAATTTTTCTTGTGTAGCTCAACTGAATACATTGTGGGAATGTTACTAAAGACACCTGGCTTGCTTTTGGTGGGGGGGGGGGGGGGGGAGTTGTTAGTCATTCTCAAAATTAGTCCCTCAATCACTTTAACATTTTGTCCTTTTTTTTTTGACTATTTGTCGACAAAATAAAATTATTTTCAAGTACGTAAGCTTGTATCCAAAAGGTTTGGATAAACCTGAAAACATAATTACAATCAAACATCAAAACCAACACCAGAAGCAACTACCCCAGTCAGAGTAGAGAAAAATATTCACTAATTTCTTGATAAACAGAGACAAGGCTCATTAAACCACTTGTGCTTTTAATCCCAAAATGCCTTTCATAAGCTAAACCCCAGTGAAAAACTCTACGCTTCACCAATTCGATCGATTGCCTCCAACAAATCACTTTCTTCTGAAAAATTCTCATCTTTTTAGCTTCCCATATTGCCAGCTAGTGTCAATTATATTTTTTGTTGACTATTTTTTTGAAATTTCGTGTCACGTGTTGTGACATTTGTGAATGTTTACTGATGATATTTTTGCCGTTTGACAATATAAAATACCTACTTCTAATCATAATTAATGTGTGAACTGTGAATTTTATCTAGTCAAATGACAAAAATATTCTAATTAAGAGCATGATACAAAATTAAAAAAAATCAACGTAAGTAATAGAATTAATACTAAGCGACAATTATAAAGAAGTAAATGTTCACTTTAATGATTGAAAGATTATTTTAAAACTGGCTGAAACTTTTAGTTGAACAATTGATCTATGCTAATCTTTTCTTTTGTTTTAGTGGCTTATTTGTTTACTTGTATACTTTACTTATATACATACCATTCAGACCACAAGTAATTACGTCCGAAGAAGACATTGATCTAATTAAAAAGAAATCCCGCTATATATGCATTAATTAAGATCTTAACGCTTGAATTTGTCTGCACATTCAACCATCAGTTTGGACGTAGACCTACACAGAAAGAATCATAAAAAAATACTTGATGATTTGGGCCGTCAGAAGATACTTCCGGTGTGAGAATACGAACAAGTTTTAAGAAGGTTTAACAACGGAGGAGCAAATATTTAGTAGGCTAGAATGTGTGTCCTATACCCCTGTTGTTCACCTATATTTATAGTTTAGCAACATCATCTCAATAAGGTTACTACTCCTAATTGGAATTGTATAAAGAGATTCTATTAGAAAAGATAAGTATCATACATCAGTTAGTATTGAATGTGGTAACTGCATGATGTCTTAGTGGGCAAGATAGTGACCCAAGCCTATTAGGCCTAGGAATCTATCATGGGCGCTTATGATATAATGGACTGGAATAGGGCCCATCAGATAACTTATTATATAAAATACGTAGCCCAACACTGCCCCCCACTCCTTCAGAAAATGAAATGAAATGGAGGAGTAAAATAAATAAAAAGCTTCGAGAGCCTGAAAGGGCTATCTAAACTGAAGGCAGAGCCCAGATAGAAGGGGAATCCCATTTATTATCAAAATAGGTCACCCTCAATTTGGAAGTGATGCTATTATTCCTTTTAAAAGGAGCGATCCACTTGATTGTGTGCTAATAGATGTTCACTGAGCCCATTAAGGCCTTTTGCTGAAATGAACACACATGGCTTATTAGATCCAGCTTAAAGGACATTATTTAGGAAGAGAGGCCTTATTTGACTTGGGCGTGTGCAGGTGTTATAAAGCCATGACAGCTTAATGGGGAGGATAACCAGGCCACACGCGCGTATATTTCGGGATAGGTGTCCCATTACTACCTTATTCGTTAGATCATAATTCAAGGAGCGCCAATAAGTATAAATCGAGGGGGAGTGGAAGATCAAACTCTTGGAGAGAGAGAATAGAGCCCTAGTTTCCTTCTAATAAGAGATTAGGCGTTGATTTCATCCTCTCTCTTCAACTCTCATGTTATTCTCAGCAAGATCCCTTTCTTGTGCTTAATTTCACTTTCTATTATCTGTAAATGGCTACTTCATCTCAAAATTTAGGCCCATCTTCATCCACCCGTGCTGAGGATGAAGTTACCGTGGCGGTAGAGGGATTCTCGAAGGGCAAACTTGTCGTAGAGCGTGGTAGGACTCTTGTTGACGTAGCGGCCCACAATAGGACTAAATACGCTAGAAATGTCTATAGGGTCGCTAATACCCCTTCCAAGATTTTTGACGTGATTGTAGAACTACTTAAGAAGAGTTCTACATCCTTGAATGTTATGGTGTGAAAAAACCTAAGGCGGAGATAATGTATTGGCAGTTCGAGGATGGTTGGGTTGCTATGTCAAGGCACTCCTCTTTTTTAGCTTCCAATTCCCTCTTCAGGAGTTCCTCCTTGAACTCCTTCACACAACTGGTTTGAGTCTGAACCAATTAGTGCTCAACTGCTACATTAATCTCCACAATTTCATGGCCTTCTGCCATGCTTAGGGAGTCAAGCCTTCCTTAGATATCTTGTATTAATTCTTCTCAATAGGTGCTTGTAAATAAAAAGGATTCTACCAATTTAATAAATAAATAGGTAGAAATATCTTAATGAAAACTCCCTCCAACAATAAAGGATGACATGAAGACTGGTTCTTCATCAAGGGATCAGACACAACTTTTATTTGTCCTTGGTCAGAGCCAAACAAGTCTCAGTTGAACCCTATTAAAATTGGTAGGGCTAGACTGGGGGAGTTTGAGGCTCTATATGCTAAGAGACCTTCAACCAGTGAAGACAAAGAAGTTTTGAATGATTAGGACTGGTTGTTCAGCCATGATTGTGAATGTCAGTTCATATTTGCTTATATAAATGCTCTAAGAATTGGTAATTTTAACATTTCCATATCTGATGTTGATTTAACTGTGTTGTGAATGTAGTTGTTAATCAACCGAAGAAGGCTTTAAATGAAGCTATTTTGGAAGCAGCAAGGGTGCCAAGGAATTCCATGACCCCTGTCGAGAAGCTCAAGCTAGCTCAGCAGCACAAAGGGAAGGCAGCGACTTCAACGTTGGAAGTGTTGCCTCTATTATCTGGGCTAATATTCTTCCTCTCTCCCCTCCTCATGTAACAAATGAGAGATATTTGAGTCGTCCTCCAATCATAATTATGGACGAGCATCTTAATATGAAACCAGTTAATGAAATTACGACGAATACAAAGGTTGATCAAGTGGCTAAGAGATAGAAAAAGAAGGCCCCTATGGAGGACAAAGGGGATTCGGGCTTTCAGTCGGCCATTCAGAGGCAGAAGGTGATGACTTGGAAGCCGTAATGGAAAATCCGATCCGATGCCTCATGCTTTGGGGAATTCGAGGTTTCCCATCGGTTTATACCATGGTTTCAAGCTGCCAGCTGATGAGCCAAGGTATGAAGGGATGGACCTGGAGACCCTAATTGTTCTACAAGGGCAACAACTCGGCCAAGCATCCTCGTCTTTATTCGTTTGTTTATTATTTTTTCTTTTTTCTTCTCCTGATGATGGCTGATTAGTGAGTACTGTTCATGAATAGACCAACACCACTTATTCCCACATACTTGCTGTGCATTATAAGCTCACCAAGTATTGTAAAAATGTGGAAAATCGTGTCAGCCAACCTGAGACAGAAGCTTCTGATGCGAAGAAGCTGGTTGAGGACAAAGAGGGGCAGCTAAAGATTGCTGATGAGTGGGTTTTATACCTATTAATTAAGTATTTTTAGGCTTAATAATTTGTGAGTTTTTAAGTATTTTCTGTTATTTAATAGTATTTTTATTTATTTTATTTTATTTTATAGGAAAGAGAAGTTCGGTGGCAAAATGGTAATTTTGATGACTTCCAGTGCCGGGGCGCTCCTATCAGTACTAAACCCAACGCAGGGGCGCCAGGGAGTTGGGTCACAGAATATTCTTAACGGATCTGTTTGGAGCTAGATCAAATTTTGGTGATTCCTAGTTGGGTTTGGAAGCTAAAGTGCCTAATTTTATGTATGGAAATTAATAGTAGATTTGAAAATAGAATTGTAATATAGTAGTTTATTATAATTAGGATACTATATATGTAATTTTAATTAGGATTGTAATTCTATTAGGGTTAGGAAAAATAAACTCCTATATATATTCTTATTTTTGGGATTGTAAAAGGTGTTGGAAAAAAGCCAATGAACACCATGTGAGGCTAATTCTCTTCCAAGTTCAATAGCAAACAAGATATCATCAACAATGGAGGTCATGGATTGATGAAGCCTGGAGATAGAAGACTTGCGGGAGACAGTTTTTCTTCTCTAAACCTTTATTTATTTTTGTCTTTCATTGATGTTGAATATTTTGTGGATTATAATTTTATCTGTTATGAACATGTTTTTAATTTAAGTTTTTAATGGAATCCCTTGTGTAGTTTAAATTTAATTTCTTTCTATTTGATTTGCACCATATGGATTGGCTTATCATATTTTGTGCATATTAATTAATTATCTGGCCAACAATTAGCGGGATACTTTGGATGAATTCAGGTGATGAAATCTAGAGTTAGATATGAATATGATAACATATGTTTGTATTTTCTGCATGGGATGGAATTCATGATTCGTGTATAGGATAAGGATATACCTATATGTCATGTGTAACCTAAAGAGAATTTGTGCTTAAAATTCTTGTTAATTTAATTCACATAGGAATATAGTGAGTTATTTAGCTAGGATGTTCCTTTCCAATTCTATTCATATTGTGGTGGATTTAGAAAGGATATGTTTGTATGACCATCGGGAGATGCATATAAATACTAACGAATTCTCGGTTAACAATTCATCGTGACCGTATAATTAGATATAGAGTTACAAGATTTGAATGAAGCATGTGGTGAAGTTAAATTCTTAGATTTATTTATTTAGTTAGTTATGTTTTATTATTTAGTTATTTATCTTAAATATTTAGTTTAATGGTTAATATTATTTAATTAATTTGTTTAAATAAGATTGAGTTGATATAAAATTAGTGCTTGGGAAATATTAGAATTAATTTCTCGTGGGAACGATACTCTACTTATCACTTTATTACTTGTTGACTGTGTATACTTGCACATATTGAAAAACTTATTGGTTAATTTTGAAATCAATAACTCCCTACATCATTGCTTGTCAAGCTGAAGTTGAGCGGAGAGAAGTCTTTGCAGCCTAAAAGAAGGTGATGAGTGAGTTTAATACCTACGAATCTGGTATTCTTTATCTTCAAATATTGTTTATTCTTTAATGTTTTCATGTTACTTTTGATATTTTTATGTTTATTTTGTAGGAAAGGCTAAGGAGGGGCAAAAATGGACAATTGGAATCGAAAAGAGATCAAAGCTTAGAGTTTTGTGTTTGAATTTATATAGCAGCCATTTGGAGCCCAATTTCGACCTTGATCTAGCCCGAACCTCTCAATTCTTAAAGAATGAAAATTGTAGTTCTCGTGGAGAGCTTCGTTTTGATAGGTTGCACGTCCCGTAACTCTTCCCGAATCAAAAGTTATGGTCGTTTTACCAAAGGACATCGCAGTAGAAAATCTTCCGACGTGGGGCGCATAAATTTTGGCCTATGACTGGCGCGGGGCGCGCCGGACCATCAAATTTGTTTGCTATAATAGCGCGGGGCGTGCCTAAATTGGCTTAAGAGCGACGCGGGGCGCGCCGGACGTTGGGAGGAGAGTTTATTTGGGTGTTATGATGTCGAAGTTGAGTTGGAATAGGATTTTTAGATGCCTAATGTGTTAGGGTTTCCATTAGGGCTATAAATACTTGATTATAACTTGGATTTGGGGGATTTTTGGGATGACAAGACTTGATTATCTAACATGGAGGCTTGAAGATTGGATTGGGGAGCAAGTGAAGTCAGACATTGAAGACTAAGGAGATAAAAGATTCTCATAAGAGTTTTTCTTCTTCTCTTTATTTTCTTTATCTATAACTTTGAATGTTCTTATTATTCGAGATGATGATTTTCATTAGGATTATGAACTAAACTATTAATTAGGAATTCAATGAAACCTTTTGTGATGCTTTAATTTATTTATCCATATTTTCACTTGTTAATTCTAATTGAGTTGTTTGTCATATCTTGGGCTTATTTATTAATTGTCTAGCTAATAATTAATTTGATATTTTAGATGGAATTAAAAGAGGAAATATATGATTAGATTTGGATGTAATAACGTATGAACTTGTTGATTCTTTCTAGAATAACATAACAGTGTATAGGATGAAAATACCTATGTGCCATACGTAACTTAATTCGGAGATTGTGCTTAATGAATCTATTTTAAGTGTCTTGCATGAAAATAGCAATATAACTGAAATAGGTCTTTTTGTTAATCATTGAAAGATGTTAATAAATTGATAGACAATCCTAGTTAACAATTCATTGAATTAATAAAGTGAAAATTGGATAAGACGATTATTGCAACGCAATTGGAGAAATTGTATTCCTATACTTTAATACATCTGGTAATTAATTCTTGTTAGTTTATTTTACTTTAATTTTAGTTTTAAATTAATTTATTCTCAAAAATAACATTAGAGGCCGTTTAAATTAAATTGAATTGGTAGTAAATTGATAATTAGAATAATTGTTAGTATTCGTTCCTTGTGGGTTCGACATCCTTCTTACTTCTTTATTATTTGATTGACCGTGTATACTTGCGCGTATTTGTCATTATATAAATTGGACAACAAGTTTTTTGGCGTCGTTGTCGGGGAACGGTTCTAATAATTATTTCGTTATTAGTTTTTATCAATTTAGTTTATTTGAACGTTTTAAAATTTTTTTTTGTCTTAATTTTTTTTTCTAAACGAGGTACATCATGGCCAACTATAATTGTCAATAGCCTTACACGAGAATGACTCAGCCAATGGAAGCTGGCAGGGATTTATGGACTCGACGTATTTTCGGCAATAGCGGCACAATATATTAAAAGTGTAGAGGTGACTTGTGATTATTGTGCTGGAAACCATCCGAGTCATTAATGCACCATCAGTTTTGAGTCGGTACAGTATGGTGGCAACTTTGACGACTACTCCAATAGTTATGACTATTCCAATGATTATCATCATAGTTGGAAAAATCATCCGAATTTTACATGGAGCCATGATAATCAAGTTCAAACCTTTGCTCCAAGCCAATCATACACTCTTGAATTTCAGGATCAAGCTCCTACTCTAGAAGAAAGGATGTCAAATTTAGAGGAACTTTTGTCCAAGATCATAGTGTCGAATGAGGAGAGTAGGAAAAGTCGAGAGATTTCGGCCTGGAATATTAAGAACCACATAAAACAGATTTTAAACGCCATTAACAATCGCCATCAAGGTGAATTGTCAAGTAACTTGGTTCTTGAAACTGATAGAGTGCCCGAGCTAATTTGTGAAAATTCGGATATGGAGGTGTCTACTGCTGTGAAACCAAAGCTGCAACCAGACGTGCTAATTGACGATGATTCTGATATGGAGGAGACAAGTGGGGATCAGAAAAAATACAACCGAGGAAGATCTAGCCTTGAGTTCCAATGCTGATGAGCCAATTTTGTTAGTGCCCCATGTACCTTTTCCACCAAAGCTCAAGGATTCTGGAAGTTTTGCAATCCCGTGCCCAATTGGTAGTCATGTCGTAAGCGAAGCTCTATGTGATAGTAGAGCTAGTATAAATTTTGTGCCATGGTAGGACGAAAAAGGGGTCCAAGAGAAGAAAGCTGAATATTCTATTGTGTTTGGGGAGCTTCAATTCAATAATTTGTTCACAGACACAATGGAGCATTTGCCTAGCTTTTTGAAGTTCATAAATAAAATTTTATCTAAAAGTGACAAGCTAGGTGAAGTTGAAACAATGGCCCCTACTCAAGATAAGCCCTTAAATGTTATACGACTATTAATGGATGAAGGAGGGTTCCTCAATTTTCGAAGAGGAATTGGATAGTAGATGGTGAAGTCCGGCTGACGACTCTAAACCAAGCGCTTATTGGGAGGCAACCCAAGTTTAATTTTCAGTTTTTATTTTTTAGGTTTCATAGTAGTTAATAAATTTGCATTTATTAGGGTTTAATAAACTTGCTTCCATGGTGTTTGCAGGTTATTCAATTCCAAGTCAAGTGCAGTGCCTTATTCATTCCAATGTGCCTAGCCTATTCTTCAGATATAACAGACAAGGAGGAAGATTGCTATATTTTCAGGGAAGTCCTCTGATTTACTTTTTTCTATTTTAGCCATTGAGGACAATGTCTAGTTTAAGTTTGGGGGTGTGGTCTTATTTTGTTTTATTTATTTTAGTTTATTAGGTTTGTCCTTGTTAGATAGTATGTTTTTAGGATAGATGAGCAATAGATTGATTGTAATTGATGATGGCCGATGATAAAAGATAAAAAATGAGTTTAATGTCTAACTTTTGGGAAATTAAGAAGCATGCTTAGTTTATGTTTTCAATTATTAGTTGGTTTAACACTATTTATGACCTTTTGACACTTATATGCACATATTTATTTGTTTAGCTAGTTGGGGCTTAAAAAAAATTTGGTTAAATGCTTGTGGAGGATATCATTGAAAACTCTATAAATCTTATTTAAGCATCGTTTGAAGCGAAGTTTAGGCATTAATATAAGTTTGGGGGAAATCTTGGAGTGTTTTTAAAATTTTGAACCTTCCCGAGTGAAAAAAGTGGATCATGTGGTGGGTTGAGATGGAGTGTAAAATGCACTCACCTATAAACACAGGCACGAGATGGAGCGTAAAACGTACTCGTGCGAGAGAAAGCGAGATGGAGCGTAAAACGCACTCGTTCAAAAGAGAGTGAGATGGAGCATAAAATGCACTCACTAAAAAGAAGAAAAAAATGTTGCATTTGAAATACTTGGGAAGAGTTCATGTGTGCTTAAATGTTAAAATATCCTTTTTGATCCTCTAAATTTATGTTTTGCCTTTATTAGCGGAGTTTGATGTGAAAAGTAAGTTATAGAGTTGATTCGAATTCTTTTATGAGCGTTTGATTTTATGATCTTATGTGAATCATGGCTAGTTGAATATTTGGACACACACACAACTTTAAGGGTCACGAATACATGTGGAACTAATAAATAGGTTGAAATTTTAGGCTTTGCATGTTTTTAAAATTTTCCGTGAGTTAATGTTTAAAGAAAATTTTTGAGGCCATTGTTTAACTTGGTATTGATTCATTGTTTGAGTAGTTAATTGTTAGAGTCATAGTTTTATAGTTTTTTTTAGTTTTGTTCTTAGTGTTTTGCTTGAGGACAAGCAAATGTTTAAGTTTGGGGGTATTTGATGAGTGAGTTTAATACCTACGAATTTGGTATTCTTTATCTTGAAATATTGTTTATTCTTTAGTGTTTTCATGTTACTTTTGATATGTTTATGTTTATTTTTTAGGAAAGGCTAAGAAGGGGCAAAAATGGACAATTGGAATCGAAACGAGATCAAAGCTTGGAGTTTTGTGTTTGAATTTTCATAGCAGCCATTTGGAGCCCAATTTCGGCCTTGATCTAGCCCGAATCTCTCAATTCTTAAAGAATAAAAATTATAAATCTCGTCGAGAGCTTCGTTTTGATAGGTCGCACGTCCCGTAACTCTTCTCGGATCAAAAATGATGGTTGTTTTACCAAAAAACGTCGCAACAAAAAATCTTCCGGCGTTGGGCGCATAAATTTTGGCCTATGACCGGCGCGGGGCGCGCTGGACCATCAGATTTATTTGCTACAATAGCGCGGGGCGCGCCCAAATTGGCCTAGGAGTGGCGCGGGGCGCGCCGGACGTCGAGGGGAGAGTTTATTTAGGTGTTATGTTGTCTAAGTTGAGTTGGAATAGGATTTTTAGATGCCTAATGTGTTAGGATTTCCATTAGGGCTATAAATACTTGATTATAACTTGGATTTGGGAGATTTTTGGGATGACAAGACTTGATTATCTAATATGGAGGCTTGAAGGTTGGATTGGGGAGCAAGAGAAGTCAGACATTGAAGACTAAGGAGATAAAAGATTCTCACAAGAGTTTTTCTTCTTCTCTTTATTTTCTTTATCTGTAACTTTGAATGTTCTTATTATTCGAGATGATGATTTTCATTAGGATTATGAACTAAACTATTAATTAGAAATTCAATGAAACCTTTTGTGATGCTTTAATTTATTTATCCATATTTTCACTTGTTAATTCTAATTGAGTTGTTTGTCATATCTTGTGCTTATTTATTAATTGTCTAGCTAATAATTAATTTGATATTTTAGATGGAATTGAAAGAGAAAATCTATGATTAGATCTGGATGTGATAACGTATGAACTTGTTGATTCTTTCTAGAATAACATAACAGTGTATAGGATGAAAATACCTATGTGCCATACGTAACTTGATCAGGAGTTTGTGCTTAATAAATCTATTTTAAGTGTCTTGCATGAAAATAGCAATATAATTGAAATAGGTCTTTTGTTAATCATTGAAAGATGTTAATAAATTGATAGACAATCCTAGTTAACAATTCATTAAATTAATAAAGTGAAAATTGGATAAGACGATTATTGCAACGCAATTGGAGAAATTGTATTCCTATACTTTAATACATCTGGTAATTAATTCTTGTTAGTTTATTTTACTTTAATTTTAGCTTTAAATTAATTTATTCTTAAAAATAACATTAGAGGTCGTTTAAATTAAATTGAATTGGTAGTAAATTGATAATTAGAATAATTGTTAGTATTCGTTCCTTGCGGGTTCAACATCCTTCTTACTTCTTTATTACTTGATTGACCGTGTATACTTGCGCGTATTTGTCATTATATAAATCAGACAACAGAAGGCTGAGACCAATCTCAAGGCTGCTGAGGTCGCTGCTGAAGGGGAGAAGACAAGAGCAGTTAAGCTAGAGCAGAGGCCAAAATGCCAAAGTTGCGCGGCAAGAAAGACTTCTTAAGTTTAATAACAAATTGAGCAGATCCAGAACTTGATAGCCAGCATCCAGTAGGTTGTGGAAGATTGGTCTACTAATGAAGCTGAATAGAAATGACAGCAAGGCAGTTTGGCTCCTAAGTCGTCAAGCCTCATTCTTCCACACGTGCACCAACAAATTATCAAGGAGTTTTCTGAGTACGCCGAAGAGGTTATCCTGAAAGTGGCCAATGAGTTCAATGAAGGCTTCGAGTAAGCCAAGAAACTAGTTTGGGAGAAAAGTTTAAACCCTGAAGAAGTGGGGATTGTAGACCCTTGATTTGCCTCGTGTAAATTTATATAATTTTTGTAATGAAATACAATTTGTTCCTCTAATGAGGGAGTTTCAATATTAATTTTTTATGGTTATCTGTTTATGTCTAATTTTGTAATTATTACTGTGTTTAATAGTATATGTTAGCACTTATGATTTCCTGTCCCCTAGCCTTACTTGATAAATGAAAAGGTAAGGTTGAAGAGTAGAGTAAGTGATGCATTAGATCAAAACAAAAATTAAAAGACAATAATTGTGGAAGTAGAATCATCATTTTATTAAGTACTGAAGAGATAACATGAATATCGGTTGAAACAACCTCAAAAAGACTAAGTATAAAAGACTTAATAATTAATAATGTTGATTACTAATAGTATCATCGAAGCCAAATAGTGCCACATATTAGGAATAGGCTTTTCGTCCATGGTCTGAAGCTTATAAGTGCTAGACTTCAGTAATCATATAAGGGCCCTCCCAAGTAGGCATTGCCTGCGTTCTGATGGGTAGAGGCTTCTACCTACCGAACGACTATATCTCCTACTTTAAAAGTTCTGTTCTTGACCTTTTTGTTGAAGTGTCAAGCCGTTCGATGTTGTTATATTGCAAGTCTGAGAACTGTTATCAAGTAAGTCAAGATTAAACTGAAACCCTTCATCATTAATGAGTGTAATTCATTAAAATTTTGAACTCTAGCCGAAGGGATTCCGATTTTAACTAGAATCAGGGCTTCAATTTCACAGGCTAGTTTAAAAGGAGTTTCTCCTGTAGTCGTTCGAGGTGTGGTCCGATAGGGCCATAAGACATGTAAAAGTTCTTCGGGCCACCTGCCTTTAACATCCTCAAGTCTTCGTTTGATTCCATTAAGAAGGGTTCTATTAGTAATCTCAACTTGACTATTGGCTTGAGGATGTCTGACAGAGGTTCGGTGATACTGAACATATAAGTTTTGCAGGAAATCTTAAAATTTACGTTCCACAAACTATAATCCATTATCGGAGACCATAACCATGGGTATACTGAAGCAGAATGGACTACCTATTCTTTGAAGAACTGAAGGCAAATCTCTTCGGTAATATGTGCTATAGGTTTAGCTTTAACCCACTTTGTTAAGTAGTCAATCGCGATAACCATGAATTTTAATTATCCTTTTACTTGTAGGAGTGGTCCCAACAACTCAATTCCCCAGATGGCAAAGGAGATCAGAGATAAGATCAGGGTGAGCTCTTCGGGAGGCTTGTGAGGGACTGAGTGATGAGTGGATTTTATACCACAATTTTAGTACTTCTGGCTTGATGAAATTACGTGTTTTTGAGTACTTTATGTTTCTTTTTATGTGTTTTGTTGTATTTTTGCAGAAATAGAGTTTGGAAGAGGAATAATTGAAAATAATGTCAATTTAGGTGAACTATAGTATTTTTTATGCAAAAATGGAGTAAAAATAGCTCGAGTGTATGCGGCGTTCAACAAAAGCGGTAAGTTAGGCAATTTTGGGCACACTCATGGCCTGAGGCGAGCAAGGAAAGGAAAGGTAGGAAATTGATAAGCTGAAGTTTAAGGGCTGCAGCGCATGAAGCTTATGAGCTGTAGCGCACGAATGAATGGTGTTGCGCTGCGCACGAATGAATGGTGTTGCGCTGCGCACGAAGCCTGAGCGCCGCAGTGCATGGCGGCTTGAGGCTCCGCGCTCGTGGGAGTGTGGGAAAGGCATGCTGATGATAAGGCTTGGCTGATTAATTGATTTCTAAGGCAACAAAGGAACTTACCATTTGAAGTTTAGAAGAAAGTAAAGTCTACAGTGCTGAACATGATTATATATAAATCTCTATTTAGGGATTAATTGAGGAGGACAAGGGATACACAATAGAATATATAGAGTATAATATAGTTTAGGGTTTTTAGGGTTTTCAAATTATTGAAGGAGATCACTTGAAGGTTTGCAAGGGTTGAGAGAAGAGTGAAGCTTTGTTGTGACAGAGTTTACTCTTTACTCTTATATTTATTCTTGTACTTTTAAGATGTTTTCTGGATTTATTATGATGGTTAATTTATTTATATGAGCTAATTCTTTCGTTAAGCTGATCGCAATGAAACTCAATGGGTAACTTGGATTAATTCACTTTTTTTGATTATGTTGATTATGGATGATTTATTTATCATATTTTGTGTTTAACTTATAATTGCTTGATCAACAAATACTTGATAAATCATAGATGAAATTGGAATATAGATTCTATGGTTAAATGTGAATATGATAACGTGTGTTCCTGATTATTCTGATGATATTGAATGATTGGATTTGTGTATAGGATAGGAATATACCTATATACCACATATAACCTTATTTGAGAATTGTTGCTTAATGAATTTATTCTTAATTAAATTGTATAGGAATATATTGAATTAATTGGAATAAATATTTTTATATAATTACTTGGAGAAGGATGTTATAAATAATTATGAATTCTCTGTTAACAAATCAACATAGTTAATTAGTTGGAAAGAGAGTGAGGACATTTGAGTGAATCATTGAGGGAAATTATAATTTTAATCTTTTAATCTGTGATATTCTTGGTTAATTAGTTAATTAATTTCTGTTAATTAGTTATTACTCTTAAATTCATTTGTTTAAATAAAATCAGTTGCTTAAGAATTAGTAGTTAGATTAATAGATTGTTAAGTATTCATTGTAGGAACGACACTCTACTTACTACTATATTAATTCTTCATCACGTATACTTGTGTGTAATCGTCAATTATCAAATTGGACAAACAAGTTTTTGGCACCGTTGCCGAGGAATAGTTTAATAATTATTATTCCAATATTAGTTTACATCGATTCGGTTTTAGTTTAAACATTTTTCTGTTTTATCTTATTTTATTTTGATTGTTTCCTTCTTGCAGGTACTTTCGATTCAAAAGGAAAGGAACCACTACTATTCGTAATAAGATCGAGAAGTGGTTTTGGAAGCCTAGGAGATGACTGTTTTAAGAAGAAGAAGGTTCATGTTGAAAAGATCATGACTTCTCAAGAAGAACATAAATTGCTTAAGGATTATGCGATGCTGCAGGTTATAGAGATTCATTCAAGCATACGGAGGCCAACAATCTAGGAGAATACTTTCGAGATTAAGCCTGGAATAATTCAAATGATCCAGAACTCAGTTCAGTTTGGGGGTTTGCCCAATGACGACCCGAATGATCATCTAGTCAACTTTTTGGAGATATGTGACACGTTCAAATATAATGGAATTATCGACGATGCAGTGAGATTGAGACTCTTCCCTTTCACACTTCGTGATAAGCCGAAGAGTTAGTTGCATTCATTGCTAGTAGGATCAATCACTACTTGGAATGGCTTGGCATAAAAGTTTGTAGCAAGGTTTTTTCCGCTAGCAAAAACAACAAAGATGAGGAATGATATTACGTCCTTTACTCAGCAGGATTCCGAGTCTCTCTATGAGGCTGGGAGAGGTTTAAAAATTTATTGCAGAGGTGTCCTTATCACGGAATTCCAAAGTGGTTGCAAGTGCAGACTTTCTATAACAGGTTGTTCAACACAACTAGAACAAGCATAGATGTAGCTGCAGAAGGAACATTGATGGGAAAAAGCTTTGACGAGGCATAGGATCTCTTGGAAACTATGGCCGCAAACAACTACCAATGGCCTACCACAAGGATGAATCAACCTAAGGCAGTAGGTATAATCGAGCTCGATGTAGGTACTGCTTTGGCTGCACAGGTTGCAACACTGTCAAAGAAGATAGATGCTATGGGAGTGCAACCTATTCAGCAGGTGGCTATGATATACGAGATTTGTGTGGGCAATCATCTGAGTAAACAATGTGCCATTAATTCGGAGTCGGTACACTATATTGGAAGCAACAACAGGTAAGGCATGAATTCAAATACATACAATCCAGGCTGGAGAAACCACCTTAATATTTCATGGAGCGACAACAAAAGTTAATCCTTAGCTCCACGACAGTTTCATCCACCAGAATTTCAAAACCAAAACTAGTCGGAGCGGAAGACAAACTTGGAGGAATTGATTACAAAATACATTGTTCACAATGATACGAGGATTAATAACTTGGAAGGCTCGATGCGGAATAGAACTAGGTGGGGTTATTGACAAGTGCAATTAATAGTCGTCCTTAAGGAACTCTACCAAGTGATACTAAAATTAATCCCAAGAGGGAGAGTCAAGAGTAATGTAAGGCGATAACACTCCGAAGTGCCAAGGAGTTACAAGTGAATGCCCATGTTCCTACAACAAAGACATACATTAATAGAGAACAATATGCTGAAAAAAAAGAACAATAGCGGAGAGAAGAAAAAGAAGAAAGTCTGGTTTCAAAGCTTGATGAAAGCAAGAAAAGTTTGATGGTACCTCCTGTGCCATACTGATTGTAGAATCAAAAGTTGGAGAAATAATTTATGAAGTTCTTGGATGTCTTTAAGAATTACAAATCAATATTCTGTTTGCCGAAGTATTAGAGAAGATGCCGAGCTACGTTAAGTTCATGAAGAAAATTTTGTCAAAGAAACGAAGGCTAGGTGACTGTGAGACCGTTACTTTGACAGAAGAGTGTATTGCAGTTATTCAAAGGAAGCCACCACCAAAACTGAAAGATCCAGGAAATTTCACGATTTCGTGCACGATAGGGACTCAGTTTGTGGGGAAAGCTTTATGTGATTTGGGAGCAAGCATCAACCTTATGCCACTGTCAATCTACAAGAAGCTGGGACTAAAAGAAGCCAAGCCGACAAATGTCACCTTGCAGCTGGAAGATAGATTAATTACTTATCTGAGAGGCATAGTGGAGGTTGTCTTAGTCAAGGTGGACAAGTTCATCTCCTCGGCTGACTTCGTAGTGCTTGATTTTGAAGAAGATCAAGAAATTTATGTTATTTTGGGACGACCATTCTTGGCTACGGGAAGAACTTTGATCGACATTGAAAAGGGAGAGCTTACTGTGTGAGTCAATGATCAAGATGTCAATTTCAATGTATTTAAAGCCATAAAGTTTCCAAATGAGGTGGAAGAATGTTATCTGGTTAAGGAAGCCAAGGTGATAGTTCATGATGCGTCTTGGGATAGCTGTGGTTCAACCAACTCTGTTCTGGTGAATTTGGTTAGGACAAGGAAACAATTGAAGGAAAAGGGAAAGTCATGAAGCATTGCTAGGGATGTGTAACTGATACGGACATCCTAGATACCCCAACTAAGCCCGAGTAATGAATGGAACACAGTCAGGCTGATGACTATAAAACAAAAACTACTGGGAGGCAACCCAAGAGTTTGGAGAATTTTATTACGCTGCAGATACCAAATATATACACTCCTTGATGAAAATACAAACATCAAAATTCCACGGGCACGCCCAGGGCACGAACCCATGGGACACCAGGCGCCTAGATGAGCAAAAATATACGCCACATTGTATGAGTCCTGGCCCGCAGAGCTTAAAGGGAATGCGTTGCAGTGCTTGAAGAGGCTGAGTTTTTACGAATCATGCGCCGCAGTGCATGATAGAAGCACCGCAATGCCTAGAAGGCCTTAACTTTTTACGTATGATGTGCCGCAACACATAGAATAGGCGCCACGGTGCTTGAAATGGACTTGCATTATGCCTATTTTGTGCCTCAGCGCACGATGTCATGTGCCGTAACGCATGACTCACTTCAGCAGATTTAAAAGGGCAATCAGGTAGTGCAAGGAGTTCCATCCCAAATCAACTTCAAGGTTCCTAACATTGCTAATCAATCTCAACTTCAAACTTAACTAATTTCAATCTAATTCAACTACAACAACTATAACCTCCAAATCCTTCACTACTTTGGATTCATTCATCTATACAACCAACCTTCAACATTGGGATTAGGGAATCACATAACATCATCATATATATCATCTCAAGTGCAAACATCAAAGGATTCTCACCATAATCTTTCGTGTGGTTCTTAACCAAGTAAGGTTTTGATTTCAATTACTTTCATTGTTAAATTTGTTGGTGTAGTTGGTGAATTGGTAAGCTTCTTGAGAATTATTTGACATTTGGGGGATTCTTTGGGAGTTGGAAGAGTGTTAATTGTGAAGGAATTCAAGGGCACCAATTGCTCGATAAATTGCCTGAGTGAGGATTTTGGGTAGTTGTGGCTTGTGCTGCTTGGTGAATTGACTTTGCATTATTCTCAAAGCTACTAGACTACCTTATTTCATCATGGCTCCCAAACGACATTGAGGCAGTAGCTCGCAATCTCAAACATCCAAACAATATGATAAAAAGCATTTTGTGAGTTTGGAAGCTTCTGAACGATTTCATAATATCATGGGGGGTAAGAAGTTAATTTAAGAGTGTGGATTATAAATCGAGGGCAATGAAACGGGGCAGATTGTAGCGATGATTCATGAGAGGAAATGGTGGGAGTTTGTGAAGCAATCGGAGGCGGCGATGGTGTCAATTGTCAAGGATTTTTATGCTAAGGCAAAGGAGGCGCAGGACTTCGTGGTTCAAGTCCAATGAAAGTCAATTTCTTTCACCCCCGAGAGCATCAATGCCTACTACCGGTTGGATAGTATAGCTACTGACGATGAATTTTCATGGTATTATCACAATGAGCTTAACTTGGGAGAAGCCATCCAATGTTTATGTCACCTGGGGGCGAAATAGAAACGAAGGGAGGAACAAGGGGTCGTGAATTTTTTAAATAAGGAACTAAAAAGGTACGGGAAGGTCTGGTATAGCTTCCTTTGCGCTAAGATGATGCCTACGACACACATGAGTGACATAGTTTAAGAAATGGTTGTTCTTCTCTATTCCACTGTGACGGGGAAATCAATAGACATCAGACAAGGGATACACAATCCTATCCGGTACGTAATCCAAGGTGGCTCCACAAGCGGTTTACTTCATTCGTCCTTGGTTACGAGATTGTGCAAAAAGCAAAGGTTACTTGGGACGAGGATGAGGTACTGCAGTTACCAAAGGCAATGATAAACCTTGTCACAATCAATCAGTTCAAGATTTGGGAAGGAGGTGTTGATGAGTGAATTTTATACCTATTATTTGAGTACTTTTAGGCTTAATAATTTATGAGTTCTTAAGTAATTTTAGTTCATTTTTTATGCATTTTAGTGTTTTTGTGTAGGAATTGAAATTTAACCTGAGATGGTGGAAAAAGCGGTAAATGATGGAATATTAGTCTTAGTTATGCAGCGTTTGGCGTTGGCGTGTGTCAGGCATTGTCATCGGCGAAGCAACCAAGTACGGCGCTGACACGACGAATCAAATGGGCATGCAAGGAAGGAAATAATCAGTAGCTATAGCGTAGCTGCTCTGGTTTGGAGCACAGCTGCGCTGGTTTGGAGCGCAACTGCGTTGGTTTGGAGCACAACAACGCTGAAGAATATAAAGGCAAGTGCAGCTACGTTTGATCTTAGCATAACAGCGCTTGGATGAATTGGCATGCATGTGAGCGTGTGTTGGCTGTTGTTGATGAGGCTTGATTTGTTGTTGGACTTTGAAAGGAACAAGGGTGCTTACCATTTAAAGTCTAAAGTGTTACAAAGTCTACAAGGCTAAAGACATCAATATGAATATCTATATCTAGGGTTATAGGAGTGTGGGGGGAAAAAGCCAATGAACATATGTGAGGCTAATTCTGTACCAAGTTCAAGAGCAAATAAGATATCATCAATGATGGAGGCCATGGATTGAAGAAGCTTGGAGATAGAAGATTGACAGGAGACAGTTTTTCTTCTCTAAAATTTTATTTATTTTTTGTCTTTCATTGATGTTGAATATTTTGTAGATTATAATTTTATCTGCTATTGATGAGTGGGTTTCATACCTATGAATCAGATGCGTTTAAGGCTTGAATTGTTGTTTATTCTTGATTGTGTTACTTTTCATGCATTTCTTTTTCTTTTGTAGGTTGTATTGCTTTGGAATTGAATTTGGAGCATTGGATGGGAGCTGCATGGACAAAGGAAGCATTTTGGGCTAACTAGACGAGGGTGCGACAACGCCGTACTAAAGAGCAAAACAGGCGTGGCTGCGCTGAAGTGCAGATGAGAAAAACAAGGCCTCTATGGTTGGGGTGCGGCAACGCTGCATGCTAGAGTAAACCTGGCGCGGCCGCGCCAGGTCGGGTTGCTGAAAAGCTTGATTTTTGTTATTTTATTCTAATTTGAATGAAACATGGATTGTAATTTCTAATTGATTTAGGACTTTAACTAGAGGCTATAAATATAAGGTTTTAATTCATTAGAAGGAATATATTATTATGAGAACTAAACCCTAGTTGGAGAGAAGACAATCAAGGTCTGAAGCAAGAGAAGGAGCACGAAGGAGACAATTTGGAAGCTTTCAGAGGAGATTTAAGGATTGCTACAACAGTTTTTATTCTCTTCTCTATCTTTTAATTTGTATTCTTAAATGCTTAATCAATTGTGGATGATGGATTTTAATTCAATTATGAACTAATTTTCTTTTAAGATTAAAATGGAACTTAATGCGTAGCTTTAATTGATATGCTTCTTTGTTAGTTACTATTAATTATTATTGGATTGTCTCTTGTGATTTGTGCTTAATTGATTAATTACCTGATCAACAATTACTGTGGTAATTTATATGAAATGGAGAGATGAAGTATAGATTTAGACCTGGTCATAATAGCATATGATTGTGATTTCTACTTGTAATAGGATTCATGATTTATGTATAAGATAGAGGTATACCTATATGCCGTATATAATCTGAAAGAGAACCTGAGCTTTAAATCCTTTTTAATTGTAATTCATATATAGATATAGTGAATTAGTTAACTAGAGTGTTCATCTTAAGTCTATCTTTTGTGGATTTAAGTTGATTTGTTTATAATGTATTTAGAGATGATTATAAATATTTATGAGTTCTTGATTAACAATCTAATGTAGTTAACTTAACTTAATAGGAAGTGCATTAATTTAAGTGAAACATTAAGGAAAATTGTAATCTTAAGCCCTCATTATTTGATTTCGAACTTGTGGAACTAGTAGTAGATTAATTAGTTATTTTTTACAAATTTTAATCAATTGTTTAATAAAATCGGTTTAATACAAAATTGGTAGTTGTTAGTATAAATTACGATTTTCTCCGTGGGAACGATACTTTGTTTGCTCTATATTGCATATTCGATCGCGTATACTTGTGTGTTGTGCTAGTGTAAATTTAGGCAAACAAGTTTTTGGCGCCGTTGCCAGGGAATATTTGGCGTTTATATCTTTCAATATCAGTTTAATTAAATCAGTCTTAGTTAAACACTTTTTCTTTTATTTTATGTTTTAGGAACTCTTGTTTAGTGTATGCAAACTCGATCGAAAGGGCAGGAACCGAAGTCGTACGAGAGCGAAATCGAAAGAAAGCTACGACAGTTGAGAAAATTCTACCGAGAAACACTAGAGTAAGAGAAAATGGAAAACAAAGAGCAGAAATTATTGAGGGATTTTGCCATGCCAAAGATGGATGAAATTAAGTCCAACATCACGAGGCCGGCCATCGCTGCTAATTCCTTTGAGATTAAGCTGGGTACAATTCAGATGATTCAGAACTCGGTGCAGTTTGGGGGATTAGCTAATGACAACCCGAATGAACATTTGGTGAGCTTGCTAGAGATCTGCGATACATTCAAGTATAGTGGGGTTATGGATGTTGCTGTGAGACTACGACTGTTTTCGTTCACATTGAGGGATAAAGTGAAAAGTTGGCTACATTCACTTCCACTGGGATCCATCACAACTTGGGATGACTTGGCTCAGAAGTTTCTAGCAAAATTCTTCCCACCAGCCAAGTCTACAAAGATGAGGAATGTGATTACTACATTTGAACAACAACATTCAGAATCATTGTACGAAGCTTGGGAGAGGTTTAAGGAACTGTTGAGAAGATGTCCACATCATGGACTACCCAAGTGGTTATAGGTTTAGACATTTTACAATGGGTTCTGTAGTAATACACGGACGAGTATAGATGCAGCTGCGGGTGGAGCAATCATGGCTAAAATTTTTGATGAGACATATAATTTTTTAGAGACTATGGCCGCCAATAACTACTAGTGGCCTACAACAAAGGTGTCACAACCTAAGGTAGCTAGAGTGTTGGATGTGGACGCAGTGGCAGCCATCACAGAACAAATTGGACGCACTTGGAGGAGCAAACATGTAACAAGTAGCTGTAGTGTGCGAGCTGTGTGCATGATCATACCCGAGTGAGCAATGCGTGATTAATCCTGAGGCAGTACAGTTTGTTGGGAATTTTAACCGACAACAAAACGGTAATCAGAATAGCTACAATCCGGGGTGGAGGAACCATTCTAACTTCTCATTGGGCAACAACCAAAAGTAACATCAGGCTCCACGACAAGCTTATCCACTTGGATTTCAGAACCAACAACAACAACAACCAGTTCAGCAGTCAGAAAAGAAACCCGATTTGGAAGAAATTTTAGCAAAATTTATGACCAGTACTGAAGTGACCTTTAAGAATCAAGCAACAGCAATCCGAAACCTTGAAAACCAGGTGGGGTAAATTTCCAACATATTGAATAGCAGACCACAAGGGACTTTGCCGAGTAACATAGAGGTAAATCTGAAGAAAGATGGGAAAGAGCAATACAAGGCAGTGACGCTTTGTAGTGGAAAACAGTTGGAGGAATCAAATGCAAAGAGTTCGAAGAAGGTGCCAGAAATTAAGGAAAAAGTAAGTGAAAATAAAGGGGAAGAAAAAGTAGAGGAAATTATTATGAATGATAAAGTGGAGAAACCGTCATTAGCTGTTCCCGCAATACCATTCCCACAACAGTTCCAAAAGTAGAAATTAGACAAATAGTTCTCCAAATTCCTTGAGGTATTTAAAAAGTTGCAGATCAACATCCCATTCGCAGATGTATTAGAGCAGATGCCTAGCTATGCAAAGTTCATGAAGGATATTTTATCTAGAAAGAAGAAGCTAAGTGAATTTGAAACGGTGGCCCTAACCGAAAAGTGCAACGCCATATTGCAAAAGAAGCTACCACCGAAGCTAAAAGATTTGGGTAGCTTTACCATTCCTTGCACTATTGGGAGCCAGTTTTTAAGCAGATGTCTATATGATTTGGGTGCAAGTATTAATCTAATGCCGCTATCGGTCTACCAGCAGCTGGGATTGAAGGAGGCAGTGCCTACTAATATTATGTTATAGCTAGCAAATCGATCATTGATATACCCGAAATGCATTGTGGAGGATGTTTTGGTTAAGGTGGACAAGTTCATATTTCCAGCCGACTTCATTGTGTTGGACTATGAGGAGGACCGCGACATTTCGATTATACTTGGGAGACTATTCTTGGCGACAGGTAAAACTCTCATTGACGTACAAAAAGGTGAGCTTACTGATGAGTGTGTTTTATACACACAATTTGGGTACTTTTGTCCTTGATAATTTGTAAGTCCTTGGGTATTTTATGTGATTATATTGTATTTTTATCTTATTTTTAGATATTGTGATTTTAGATTTCTTTTATGTGTTTCTATTACTTTTATGTATTTTTATTGTGTTTTTATTGTGTTTTGTATGAATTGAAATATTGTATTTTTAATATGTTTAAAGCCGTGAAATTTCCTAAGGATGAAGAGGAGTGTTACCGTGTGGATACGATTGAGGATATTGTTGATGACGGGCTGATAGCGTTGCTTAGTTCTGATCATTTAGAGACTGTAATGACCTGAGAAATCGGATAACCTTGTAACTAGGGCCTTTGAATATTATTGAATAAAATGAAGTTTTATGAATATTATTCAGTGTTATATGTTTAAAGGTCATATTATGACCTAAGATTTGTATTTGCATGTAAGAATCTACGACTTACGGATTCGTAGTCGATAATAAAAGTTTTTTCGGGAAAAAGCTGAAAAACACTATTCACGCTAAAAACGCTTTTATGTTTTTTTCGATTTTTCGAATGACCCCATAACGTTTATATGATGTCACGACGCGTAATCTCTAATAAAATTTAAAAATGAAAATCTCAGTTTTTTGACTTGTCGAACGAATTTCGAAAGTCAACCGAGAATTTTAACCTAAGGGTTGAAACCTAAATACGAAATTACTATTCACTAATACGAGTAGAATACGATAATAATATGAGTACAATACGAAATATTATACGAGTAGAATACGAGAATAATACGAGTATAATACAAAAAATATACGGTAGAAATACGAAAGTCAAAGTCAATAATTTTGGCTACCCAATGGGAGAGGAGAGCTTCCTAAGGAAGCTAGCCATCCCATCCCCCACTAATTAACCATGGTTAGTAGTTAGTTAGTTAAGGAAACTTAGGGGAGAAGCTAAGGAGAGGTTAAATGACCATTTTGCCTAAACTTTTGCCAAGCCTATAAATAGAGGCCTCATTCTTCATTCATTCTCACCAATTCACTAAACTAAGAGGAGAAACTCTTGCAATATTGAGAGAGAGAGAGGGAGAGGTGCTCGGATTAGGTGGAGAAGAACATGAGGAAGATTAACAAGCTAATCACCTAGCAAGATTAAGAAGTAATCACAAAGGTAAGAATTCAAAACCCTAACTCTTAATCTTTTCTTTTAAAAGCTTTATAGCTTGGTTGTTGTTGTTGTGGAGGATCCGAAGAGATAATGTGGCGTATGATGGTGGTTTGTATATAAATCACAATAATATGCATGAAAAGTGTATTAATCGTTATTGATGGACAAGTTTAAAATCATCGTTAGTAAGTTAATAAGTAAAATCTGAAAAGATGGAAATATACTCATGTTCCAAGTGGAACGGAATGAAAACATGCTATGACGAAGTCATGGCAAAAAATTTAGTAAAAGACGTCAATCGACGAAAACCTTAGCTTGATGCGAATTTCGTGCCAAGTTAGTGGAAAGTTATCGCTTCCGAAAAATTATGGTTTTTTAGGGATTTTGAAGTTCAAAAGAACAGTGAGCCGTAGGCTCAAGAACGGATCCATTCTAATAAGTAATGATTAATAAATGAAGCTGTGATGTGGTTAGGGTTTAATGAACACAAAAATGAGTGAAGGCCAAGTCTTAGGCGCGTGCGCGGCATGTGGTGCTGGTCATTGCCGTGCGGCGCTGGGCATGGCCTTGGGGCTCCAGGCCCAGACTTGGCCAGCCATGGGGCTGTGCCATGGGCGTGTCGGCGAACGGGTTTCGCGACGCCGTGCAATGTTCGGAGCACTTCAATTTATATTGTTCAAAGTTATAAAAGACGAATGTTCTATAATGAACTAGTGTTAACCTAAACCAATATTTGGCATCAATTATGTGATTAATTGGTATGTGTATGTCAATTTAATTATGTAGGCCATTGAAGAGCAAAGTAGCATAAGTTGTAAAGATCGCGTAAGGCAAGTATCCTAACTTCATTTGATTTTCATATTGAATGCAAGTTTTTGAACTCTCATTCAATTTATGTGTTAAATTATAGTTTCCTAACATGTGCAATTTATTATGTTGTGCGAGTTTTCTAACTTGTATAAATGTTGTACCTATGCAAGTTTTCGATCCTTGTTTGATTTTCTATAATTAAGTAAGTCTTTTAACTTTCATTTGATTTATATATTAAATGCAAGTATTCCGGTGTTGTGCAACTATTTTTCGCACTTAAATGCAAATTGAAATATTTCCTTCATTCATTAAATTGTTAAGCTTTAAAGTTTCGTATTTTTGAACTGTTTGAGTAGAATGTTGATGTCATTTGTTTCGGCTAGACAGGTGTGAATGTGAGTTATTGATTTGTTGAAAATTCTTTATTATTGGTATTAAGTAGAGCTAATCCAAACCAAATTATCTGGTACGGATTCTGGTGTGTCAAATCTAAGATAAACAACCCTATTATTAGGGGCATTTTTAATCGGTAAATTCGATAAGACCAGATGGGGTCAAAACAAAATTTACAATAATGTTCGATAAGACCAGATGGGGTCAAAATAAACGCATATAGTCGTTTGAGCTTGATATGTTATGCATAATATAGGGTATGATAGGCTAGCTACCTAGAGTACTTGTGGAGATTATTTACAGTCTTTGTGGTTATAAATAGTCTTTTGCCTTTTGGTGAGGGAGAGAAGAGAAAACGTTTAAGGTCCTATGACCGCTCAGTATGTCGTTTAAAAAACGTTTTAAATGAGAGGAAAGTTATTATTCCTGTTTATTCGAAACTTCTTCACAACTATTGTATCAGTTGTTAAAGTTTTCAGAGAATATGTCGATATTCCTTATGTTATTGATTGCTATTCAACTGTTTTATTTGTTGAGCAATCGAATGCTCACTCTTGCTTTAAATAAAATATTTTTAGCTAAGACGATGCGGACTGAAGAAACTGGTGAAGATTTTAAGGAAGAATCAAGTATATGATTAGTAGGTTATATGCTAGTCTATATGTATCTATTGTGGCGGATAAAAGTCACAGGTGTTTGAATGTATTAGTTAAATGATGTAATATTCATTATTAAAATGTTTTGAAGATCTAAAGGTAATAGAACCTAGGATAAATTGAGATGTATGTTTGCCTAAATCTATACTAGCAAAAATTACGCAAGTATACGCAGTCCACAAGTAATAAAGTGAAAGTAGAGTATCGTTCCCACAGAGAAAACTGAATTTATAATGACAAATATCAATTCTATATTAAACAAATTTTATTAAACAATTGATCAAAGATTTCTGAATTTCTGAAATTAATTAATTAATTCTAATAAAGCTAACTACCACAAGTTTGAAAACAGATTTTTAAAGACTTAAGACTACAACTTCACTTATTACTTCGCTTTGCTCAATATACTTCCCATCAAATTATGCTAATTATCTTGGATTGTTAATCGAGAACTCATCAATATCTATGACCATCTCTCAATGTATCATAAACCAATCAACTCAAATCCACAGATGATAGACTCAAGATGAACACCCTAGTTAACTAATCCACTATATCTCTATGTGAATTACAATTAAAAAGGATTTAAAGTTCAGGTTCCCTATTAGATTACATGTGGTGAATAGGTATATCTCTATCCTAAACACAAATCATGATTTCCAACGACAAGCAGAAAACATAATCACATACTATTATGGTCAGATCTAAATCTATACTTCATCTCTCAAATTCATATAGATTATCCCGGTAATTATTGGCCAAATAATTAAGCAATTAATCATAAACCATAATAGACAATCCAATATTAATTAACCATAATTATCCAAGAAGCATATCAAACACGGCTATACAATAAGATCCGTTAAAGCCTTAAAAGAAATTTAGTTCATAATTAAACTAGAATCCATCATCCACAAATTTAATAGCATTCAAAATTCAAAAGTAAAAGATAGAGAAAAGAATAAAAACTGATGAAGCAATCCTTGAATCTCTCTCTAACTCCTGCTTTGATTTCCTCCTGCTAGCAATTTGCTTCAAGTCTTCACAATTTGCTCCCAAAACTAGGGTTTTCTAATAATAAGTTCAACAACCTTAAAACTGACTTAAAACAACTATTTATAGCGTCTGATATCAATTCTAAAAGATTTAGAAGTCTGAATATTAAGTACACATCATCTGCTTCATTAAAGCCAAAAAGTCAACTCTAGTCAACATCCCGAACTGGCGCGGCCGCGCTTGAAATAAGCCTGAATTGGGCGCGGCCGCGCTGCACTGACAAATAATTTTTTTCTAACTGTAGAGACCGGCTCGGCCGCGCTGCTTGACTTTCTGCACTTTTTCCTTCCTTTTGCTGCTGTGATGCTCAAGACTCACCAAATCCATTCCCAACATATGCGACCTACAAAAACACACAAAATGCATGAAAAGTAACTATATACCGAGGAAATAAGCAATAACCCACATTAAAAAGTATCCAATTCGTAAGTATAAAACCTACTCATCAAATACCCCCAAACTTAAACTATTACTTGTCCCCAAGCAACACAATGCAACACAATGCCATGAATGCAACTATGAACTATCGTGCCTACGAATCCAACCAATAGCCAGTATGAATCTTAACTTTTAGCCTCAGAGATATCAACATAACACTTGAAACAGTAAATCCAGTCAATATGAACTAGTAATCCCAAACAATCAAACAATATACACCTGTCATTACCTAAGTTGTGCGTGTGTGCTCATTAATCAATTTAACTAAACATAGCTTAAATTTAGCCATATAACCAACTCTCAACAAGAACAATCAGGTTTTACGCTTCAAATTGCGCAAATATGACAATTCCAGCCAAAACTAAGCAATCACTAAGCATGAGGATTCTTACAAGGTTTATTTCTATCCTTATTCTTTTACGAGTGCATTTTACGCTCCATCTCGTATTTATGCTTGACTGTGCAATGCTAGGCTCTCTTAGGCTTTTCAAAGTCACCCATGTAGCAAGCATTCAATCAGTGACTCCCAAACCAGTCAGCTTTAGGGCGACACCCCTAAGATCTAATTACCCGAGTAACCAAGGTCATAGACCCCAACTAGTCAACGAATTTATTCTTTTTTTTTCCTTTTTTTAAATTAATTTTTTTAATTAACCATAAACCCCTTAGATACCCCCAAACTTCAGCTTTTAACATCATTCAAGCCTTCATTGTCAATTCATTGTTCTTCTTTTATTCTACCCCAAACATTCTCATTTAAAAGTCAATTATGTAACCCTTTGAACTCCATTAGTTAAACCAATCAAATCTTTCGTGCTATCCGATAACTCAAGTTTTATACATGCATAACTACTCTAATGATCGAAATTACAACATCCATAATGACTATCAACACTGTCCAAGTTAACAATTAAAACTAATCCCATCATTGGCCGAGCCAAACCCAAACTAGCTCACCAATTGAATTCATGCAAACAAACCACATGTCCTAATGCAATGCAAACAAATAAAAATGCCAATGTGCTAACTATCATGCTTAAATAAAAACAGATGAATAACTACAAAAAACCCCCAAACTTAGGACAAACAATGCCCTCATTGGATAAACAGTAAAAAGCAAAGGAAAGAAGACTCCCCTAATCCGAGGCAGCATCGTCTGCAGCCTCCCCATCATCATCTGAAGATGTGTCCAGAGGAGGATAAGCTGGGGCAGCACTAAACGTTGGGAATTGGACCTGGACGCCCAATTGAGAAAAAGCTTGAGAAAAATTATCGAAAAGATGTGTTGAGAAGGATCGAAGCTCAGTCATGCTAGTGTGGATAGCATCCATCCGCTGGTTCATGTGCCTCTCCATTTGGTCCAACCTAGCCTGGGACATATTCAACGGCTGCTCAGGTTCGGCCATCGGCTGA
The DNA here is from genome assembly GCA_034770075.1 of Aralia elata. Taxonomy (NCBI): domain Eukaryota; kingdom Viridiplantae; phylum Streptophyta; class Magnoliopsida; order Apiales; family Araliaceae; genus Aralia; species Aralia elata. The sequence goes on from CM068379.1 coordinate 18,239,175, forward strand.
TCAGATACCTCTTCACTTTCACTTTGATGAACTCGAAGAAATCCGGCCCCACGCGAATGAGAAGGAGCGCCAGTCCAAACCTTATACTTCTCGATCGTCGCATAATCAATGGTATTCATACGAAGCTGCACGGGCTCACTGTCATCCCACTGCACCCCAGCAACAATGCATAGACGGGATATAACAGATGCATGCGGGATCCCTCCTGAAGTACCGCCCTGCAGATACAGGCGAATGGACTGATTGATAACATGCTCGACATCTATTTTTTTGCCCCTCATAATCCTATACAACAAGATCGCTCAATCCTTGGTCACATCATTCTGGTGGCGTGTTGGCATCAGATTAGCACAGATGAAACTATACTAGGCCTTCCCATATCGACTTAAGGTCGTGTGTGGAAAATGTAACTTCTGATATGTTCCCTACTTAGTCGTCCATACCGTGCCTGGCTTGCACAAGGCATTCATAATATAATTTAATTTTGTGTCCCATCTTGTGGCATATAACCAATCAGGATCGTTGGGCTGAACAGATGGCAAATGGTACAACTCATTGATACTCTCTCTGATATAGGACACTTGGCAACCCCTCACAAAAGCAGTGCCATCCTTAGTGATTTTTGCATTTGCATAAAATTCCTGCACTATTGATATTGGGGCTGCCAAAGGAGGTTCAACGAACAACAGCCAGCCCATTGCCCGAATCATACTCATCATCTGCCCATCCAACCTAGGATCTGGCTTTAGCCTGCGTTCCAGCACAAATGTCTTCCCTAACAAAATTGGCTAGTAAAACTCCTCAGCCTCAGCAGACACAAATCGACTACCATCGAAATCAACAGATTCAGTACGGGCTTGAGAACTTGAAGATTCACCACGTTGTCGTTTCGAAGCCATAAATATTCAGTCCAAATACTTAACTCACAACAAACTCAGTTACCCCCAAACTTGAGCCAATGAAAATCACAACCAATGAAAATCAAACTATGTACTCTGTTATCCCCAAAGTATGTACTCTGTTTCTAAACAAACTCTCTCAAACCAATGAAAATCACAACCACAATACAATACAATATGGAAAGCAAAACAAACTTGAGACTTAGAATCAGAAATACCTAATACAGTGTATACCCAAGTCTAAAAGTCTTTCAATTGTAACTGTTACCTTGTGAAGAAAAGAATTTCCAAACCGCAGTGTACTTACTCTGCTCTTATACGAAGCGATCCCACAGTATCCCAAAGTAATACAATGAAAACCCAATTGATGATGATATGGATAGATAGGTTTAGGGTTTTGATTGGACGAATTAGATGTAAGAGGTGTAAGATTTGAAGAGAGAGAAGGTTGCTGGTAGAATGGCTCAACAGAGAGAAAACTAAGGTTTGAAAGTAGAAAGATTGGTTTGGAAAGGTATTGAGAAAAAGAATTTATGGAATGAAGTGTTTGATTTAGTTTTGGTTTGGATTGGTAGGGATTTGATTTGGATTTAGAAGAGGAGAAGGAAAGGTAAGTAACGGATTCTAAGAGGAATAGGAGAATGAGAATAAGAATCCAAGCGGGAAAGAAAGAATTAATAGACTGATGGGTTGGGTCTTGGACCTGTTTTAAAAACTGGGAACCAATCGCGACGGGGCCGCGCTGGTATTTGGCTTGGATTGGGTGCGGTCGCGCTGGTATGGCAGCAGGAAGTTTTGGATTTCTGGAGATGAGCGCGGCCGCGCTGCTTTCCTTCGTAATTGGGGCGCGACCACGCTTGTATGGCAGCACGAAAAAATCAACTTCTGGGAGTAGGCGCGGCCGCACTGGTTTCCTTTGTAATTGTGGCGTCGCCGCGCTGCCCTATAGTCATGAAGCTGTATTTGTTTAGCCTTCCTGTTTGAACCATTGGATTTGCAGTAATGAAGTGTATCCTATAAAAACATAAAATAACTAATTACTACTATAAAAAAACAAACTAAAAATACTAGTTACTTCTAAAAATCACAAAAATTCAACTTAATGGAATTAAAGTATGGGTTGCCTCCCATAAAGCGCTTGATTTAAAGTCTTTCAGCCTGACTACTCCATGTTTCAAGTTTAATCGGCAAGAGTGATTGAGGTTTTCTGACGATCGAAATCACCACCCCAATAATTCTTCAACCGTTGTCCATTAATTTTAAATGACTCATCCAGATTATGACCAAAAACTTCAACAGCACCATGAGGGAATGCTTGTTTGACAATGAAAGGACCGGACCACCGAGATTTGAGCTTGCCCAGAAATTTACTGTCGACAATTTTCTGATCGTGCCACTTTTTAACT
>CM068379.1:18241579-18457021 GCA_034770075.1 Aralia elata
AGTCTTGTTTTAGTGGAAACATTCGAATTGGTTCATTAAGTTCCCTTCAAATTATCAAAGAAAGAGTTGATTAGGAAGGTCATATATACTTTGTTTCATTTTTTGATTAGCATCTAAAGGAGCAATCCTCATCACTAATCGCGTTCAAAACGATGTGTACGTCTCACACAAAGTCCTTCTGATTTTAGGGGAGACCCTTGCGATATTGGTTCCATTAGCTTCCCTTCCAAATTGTTCAAATAAGAGGTCTTAGGAGTCATGATTACTTCTTTCTAGTTTGGATTAGCATCTATAAAGGAGCCCAAATCTCATCACTATCGGCGTTAAAAACGATGTGTACATCTCACACAAGTCTTGATTTAGGTGAAGTCTTCTTATGGGGTTCATTAGATTGTTCGTTCAAATTGTCATAATAACAGAGGTGATTAAGGAGTCATATTACTATCGTTCCTAGTTTTTGATTAGCATCAGAAGGAGGAATCTCATCACTGTAGACGTTCCAAAACGATGTATACATCTCACACAAGTCTCGATTTTAGAGCGTGAGACCTTCTTATTGGTTCATTAGTATCCCTTCAAATTGTCAAAGAAAGAGGGTGATTAGTGAGGTCATATTATTTTCGTTTCTTAGGTTTGATTAACGCATCTAAAGGAGCAATCTCCTATCACCTAGCGCGTATCAAAACGAGATGGTGTTACATCTCACTACAAGTCCCATGATTTAGGGAGACCTTCTTATTGTTTCGTTTAGTTTTCCTTCAAATTGTCACAAAGGAAAGAGGTGAAGTATGAGCTCTTTTTATTTCGTTCTAGGTTTGGACTAGCAATCGAAGGGAGCAATCTCAATCACTATCGCGTTCAAACCGATGTGTCACATCCACACAACAAGGCTTGGTTTTAGGGCGACCTTCGAATTGGTTCATTAGTTTCCTATTCAAATTGGGGTCCAAAGAAAGGAGGTGGATTAAGAGTCATATTACATTCGTTCAAGTTTTGAATTAGAATTAGAAGGAGTCAATCTCATTCACTATCGCGTTCAAAATGATGTGTAACATCGCCACACAAGGTCGTCGATTCTAGGGAGAACTTTCCTTAGTGGTTCATTTGTTCCTTCAAATTGTCAAAGAAATAGTTTTGATTAGGAGTCTTATTACTTCGTTCTAGTTTGATTAGCATCTAAAGGAGCAATCTTATCACTATCCGCTCGTTCAAAACGGGATTGCTGGTACCATCTCACACAAGTCTCGATTTAAGGGAAGCCTCCTTATTGTTTTGTGTAGTTTTCCTTCAAATTATTCAAAGATAGCGGTGGGTGGGATTTGGAGTTTTAATTACTTCAGTTCTAGTTTGATTAGCATCAGAAAGAAGAGCAATTTCATCACTATTGCGTTCAAAACCCTATGTGTACATATTCACACAAGTCTTCGGATTTAGGGAGACCTTCTTATTAGTTACATTAGTTTCCTTCAAATTGTCAAAGAAAGAGTTGATTAGGAGTCTTATTACTTCGTCCCCTAGTTTGATTCGCATCTAAAGGAGGCAATCTTCATCACTATCGCGTTCAAAACGATGTGTACATCTCAACACAAGTCTCGATTTAGAGGAAGCCTTCTTATGTATTGGTAGTTAGTTTCCTTCAAATGAGTCAAAGAAAGAGGTGTTTAGGAGTTATATTACTTCGTTCTACTGTTGATTAGCATCAGAAGGAGCAATGCTCATCACTAGTGGGGGTTGTTCAAAACAATGTTTACATATCACACAAGTCGTTGATTTAGGTGAGCCCTTCTTATTGGGTTCATTAGTTCCTTCAAATTGTCAAAAGAAAGAGAGTGGATTCGGAGTCCATATTTCTTCGTTCTAGTTTTGACTAGCTTGGACAGGAGCAGCTCATCACTCTCGCGTTTACAAAACGATGTGTACATCTCACACGAGGCTTGATTTTAGGGAAGACCTTCGAATTGGGTTCATTGAGTTCCTTCAAATTATCCAAAGAAAGAAGGTGATTAGGAGTGTCATATGCTACTTTCGTTCTAGTTTTGATTAGCATCCGCGCTTATGAAGGAGCAATTTCAATCACTATCGCGTTTTGCAAAACTATGACGATGTTGTGGTACATGCTTCACCAACAAGTCTCAGTTTATTTAGGGGAGACCTTCTTATTGGGTGATTTAGTTCCTTCAAAAATTAGTCATAGCAAAAGAGGTGATTAGGCGTCTTATTACTTCGTTCTATGTTTGATTAGCCCATAAACGCAGCAATCTCCTGCAGCTCATCAAGCGTTCCACAACCAACCCCCGATGTTGTAACATCTCCTCACACATAAAAAAAAGTATCGATTTGGGCAAGCCTTCATATGCGCTTTCGTTTAGGTTTCCTCGTCAAACTGTCAAAGAACGTAGCGTGAATTGAGGAGGTTAGTATTACCTTCCGTTCTAATGTGATTAGGCATCTTAAAGGGGCAATCTCATTACTATTGCGATTCAACAACGTTGTGTACATCTCACACAAGTCCTCGATTTAGGGAAGACCTTGCTTATTTGTTTCTTTATGTTTTCCTTCAAATTGTCCCAAAGAAAAGAGGTGATTAGGAGTCATATTTACTGTCATTCTAGTTTGATTAGCTCAGCCTAACAAGGAGCACATCTCATCACTATTCGCGTTCAAAACGATGTGTACAACGTCTCACACACAGTCTCCGATGTGTTAGGGAGACCCTTTCTTATTGTTTCGTTTCAGTTTCCTTCAAATTGTCAATAAGAAAGAGGTGCTTAGGACGTCATATTACTTCGTTCTATCTAGTTTTTGATTAGCATCTAAAGGAGCAATATGCATCACACTATGCCGTTACAAAACGATGTGTACATCTCACACAAGTCTTTATTTAGGGAGACCCTTTTATTGGTTCATTCGTGCCCTTCAAATTTTCAAATGAAAGAGGATGATTTAGGGGAAGTTCTTATTACTTCGTTCTAGTTTGATTTTGCATCAAAAGCCGCAATCTCATCACTATCGCCGTTCAAAACCGATGTGTACATTTCCCATCCTTGTCTCCGATTTAGGGAGACCTTCTTATTGTTTCCGTTAGTTTCCTTCAAATTGTCAAAGAAAGAGGTGGATTAAGAGTGCATATTACTTCGTCGTTCAAGTTTGATTAGGCTCAATCGCTAAAGGAGCAAGTCTCATCACTAAATTCGCGTTTCAAAAACGATGTGTTACATCTAGTACAAGCGGCAAGTCTTTGATTTTAGGGAGATCTTTCCTTATTGAGTTCAGTTAGTTCCTTCACAATTGTCAAAGAAAGAGGGTGATTAGGATTCATATTACCTTCGTTCTAGTTTTGGATTAGCTATCTACAAGGAGCAATCTCATCACTATCGCGTTCAAAAACGATGTTGTACATCTTGCACTACAAGTCTTCGATTTAGGGAGACCTTCTTATTGGTTTCATTAGTTTCCTTCAAGATTGTCAAAGAAAGAGGTGATTAGGAGTCATATTACTTCGTTCTAGTTTGATTAGCATCTAAAGGAGCGAATCTCATCACTAATCGCGTTCAAAAATACGGATGTGTGTGTGACATCTCACACACAAAACAAATAGCAACAACCGGCTCGATTTAGGGGAGGGGGGACCCCCCCTTCTTATTGGTTTCGTTTAGTTTCCTTCAAATTGTCCCCATAAAGAAAGAGGTGATTAGGAGTTGCCATATTACTTCGTTCTAGTTTTGATTAGCATCTAATAACAGGAGCCAATCATCAATCACTGTCGCCCCTTCCCCACAAACGATGTTTGTAACATCTCACCACCAAGTCTCGATTTGTAGGGAGACCTTCTTATTGGTTCATTTAGTTCCCTTCAAATTGTCAAAGAAAGAGGTGATTAGGAGTCAAATCTACTTTCGTGTCTAAGTTTGATTTAGCATCAAATAGGAGCAATCTCCATCCTCAGCCTATTGCAGTTCCCAAAAACGATGGTGTACATCTCACACAAGTCACGATTTAGGGAGACCTTCTTATTGGTTTTCGTTTTAGTTTTCGCTTTCAACATTGTCAAAGAAAGAGGTGATTAGAGATGTTCCGTTATACTTCGTCTCTTACTTTGATTCGTGCATACAGAACGGAGCTCAATCTCCATTCACTATCAGCGTTCAAAACACGATGTGTACATTCTCACACAAGGTCCCTTGATTTAGGGGAGGAGACCTTCTTATTGGTTCATGTTAGTTTCCATTACCAAAATATGTAAAAGAAAGAGGTGATTGGGAGTCCATATTAAACTTCGTTCTAGTTTGATATAGCATCTAAAATGGAACAAGCCTCTCATCACATATCTCTTTCAAAACGAAGTGTACATCTCACACAAGGTCTTGGATTTAAGGAGCACCTTCTTTAATTGTTTTGTTAGTTTTTCCTTCAAATTATCCAAAAGAAAGATGGTGATTAGGAGTCTTAAATTAACTTCGTTCTAGTTTTGATTAGCAATCCTTAGAAGGAGCAATCTCAATCATACTATGGCTGGTTTCAAACAACGATGTGTACGCATCTCCACACAAAGTCCTTGATTTAGGTGAGGACCTTCTTATTGGTTCATTAGTTCCCTTCAAATTGGCAAAGCAAAGGACGGTGATTAGGAGTCATATTACTTCGTTCTAGTTTGATTAGCCATCTAAAGGAGCCAAACTCATCACCTCTACTAACGCGTTCAAAACGATGTGTATGTACATCATCACACCTAAGTCTTGGATTTACGGTGAGGATCCTTCTTATGCTGGTGTCGTGTAATTTCCTTCAAATTGTCAAAGAAAAGAGGTTCGATTAAGAAGTCATATTTTACTTCGTTCTAGTTTGATTAGCATCTAAAGGGATGCAAATTTCATCACTATCCGCGTTCCAAAATCGATTGACTGTACCTCTCTCACACAAGTACTCGATTTAGGGAGACTTTCTTTATTGTTTACATTGAGGTTTTCCCCTTCAAAATTGTCAAAGAAAGAGGTGATTAGGAGTCATATTTAGCTATCGTTCTTAGTTCAGGATTTAGCAATTCTAAACTCTGCGGAGCACAATCCTCCATCACTATTGGCGTTCAAAAACGATGTGTACATCCATCCAACACAATTCTTACGATTTATGGGCAGACCTACCTTCCTTAATTGGTTGCATTAGTTTCCTTCAATAATTGTCAAAGAAAGAGGTGATTTAAGGAGTCATATTAACTTCGTTCTAGTTTTGATTAGCATCTAAACGGAAGCACAATCTTCATTCACGTATCTCCGCGTGTTCAACACACGATGATGTACATCTCACACCAAAGTCTCCCGATTTTAGGCGGAGGACCCTTCTTATTGTTTAATGTACCCGTTAGCGTTTCCTTCAAATTGTCAAAAGAAAGAGGGCGGTGATTAGGGAGTCATATTACCCTTCCGTTCTAGTTTGATTAGCAGTCCTAACAGGAGCCAATCTCATCCACCTATCGCGTTCAACATCCAAAAAATCGATGTGTAACATCTCACAACAAGTCTCGATTTCAGGTATGACCTTCCCTTATTGCTTTCATTAGGTTTCCTTCAAATTGTCAAAGAGAGAAGAGGTGATATAGGACAGCTCACAATTTAACTTCGTCTCTAGGTTTTGATTCAGAATCCAGCAAGGAGCAAATCTCATCACTAATTGTTGCGGTTCAAAACGATCGTTGTAACAATCTCATATCAAGTCACCGATTTAAGTCAAGACCGTTCTTATTAGTACTTCGTTAGTTTCCGCCTTCAAAAATTAATCAAAGAAAGAGTTGATATAGGGAGTCTTATTACTTTTCGGGTTTCTACTTTGATCTAGCATCGAGAAAGGAGCAATCGTCATCACTATCCGCGTTCAAAAACCATGTGTACATCTCACAACAAGTCCTTGATTTAGGGGAGAACTTCTTCTTGGTTCATTAGTTCCTTCAAAATTGTCAAAAGAAAGAAGGTGTATTTATGAGTCATATTTACTTTTGTTCTAGGTTTGATTTAGCATCTAATGGAGCAATCTCACATCACTATGCTATCGCCTGTTGAAAACGATGCTGATACATCTCACACAAAGTCCTCGGATTTTATGGAGAGTTGAAGCCTATCTAATGAATTGTTTTGTCTAGTATGTCCATTCAAATTATCAAAGGAAAGAGGGTTATTACGGAGTCTTATTGACTTCGTTCTAGTTTGATTAGCAATCTAAAGAGAGCAATCCTCATCACTATCCAGATACCACGGCATGTTCAGAAACGATGTGTAACATCTCACCACAAGTCCGATCATTAGAGGAGAGACCCCTTCTTAATTAGTTCATTAGTTCCTCCTTCAACATTTGTCAAAGAAACTGAGTTGGGATTATTCGGAGGTTCTTTATTACTTCGTTGCTAGTATTGGTATTAGGGCTATCTAATAGAGCAAATCCTTATCACTATATCGTGGTTCAAAACGAAGTGTAACATCCATTCACACTAAGTCTCGATTTAGGGAAGCCCTTCCTTTATTGTTTGTTGTTAGTGTTTCCTTCAAATAATCAAAGAAAGAGGTGATTAAGGAAGTCTTATTAACCTCTCGTTCTAGTTGTTTGACTAGCCCATCCAGAAGGAGCCATCAGCTCATCCACTATTTGCGTCTCCCAAAACCGAATGCTTCCTAGCAAATATCACACAAGTCTTGATTTTGGGAGCACCTTCTTATTGGTTCCATGTCCGTTTTACCTTCACATTGTCAAACAAAGAGGTGATTAGGAGATCATTATATCCTTCGTTTCTAGGTTTTGACATTAGCAATCGGAAGGAAGCAATCATCAATCCACTCCTCACACAAAGCGTTTCCAAAATAGTCGAGATGTGTAACATCTGCCCACAAGGCTTGATTTAGGGAAGACCTTCGAATATGTTCATTTAGTTCCTTTCAAATTATCAAAGACAGAGGTGGATTAAGAGATCATATTACTATCAGTTTGTAGGATTGATTAAGAATCAGTAGACAGGCAGCAATCTCATCACCTATCTGCGTTTCAAAAACGCGATGTGTAAACACTCTCACACAAAAGTCCTCGATTTAAAGGGAGGTACCACAGTTCTTCATTGGTTCATTTGTTCCCCTCTATTTCTTTTCCCCAAGAATTGTCAAGAGAAATAGTTAATAAGTAAGTCTTATTACTTACTTCGTATCTAGTTTGAATTAGCATCTAGAAGGAGTCAATCTTTAACACTATCGCCGTGTCACAAACCGATGTGTAAACATCCTCACCACAAGTCTCCAGATATAGGGAAGAGCCTCCATCTTGTTTTTGTTAGTTTCCTTCAAAATTATCAAAGAAAGAGGTGGATTAGTGAAAAACGGGTTTTTTTCATATTTACTTCGTGTCTAGTTTGATTAGCATCAGAAGGAAGCAATCCTCATCACTTATTGCAGTTCAAAACAATGATGTACATAATCACGACCAGTCCTCGATTTAGGGAGAACCTATCTAATTGTGTTCATTAGTTTCCATCAAATTGTCAAAGAAAGCGTTTGATTAGGCGTCGTGATTACTTCGTTCTAGTTTGATTATGCAACTATAACGGAGCAATCTCAATCACTAATCCATCTGCGTATCAAAACGGACTGTGTACATCTCACACAAGTCCTCGAATTAAATGTGAAGCCTTCTTATTGTATTTGTTAGTGTTTCCTTCAAATTAATCAAAGAAAAGAGGTGATTAGGAGTCATATTACCGTCCTCGTTCTAGTTATGATTTAGCATCAAGAAGGAGGCAATCTCAATCACTATCAAGGCGCGTTCAAAAAATGCTGTGTATCGATACTCACACAAGTCTTTGATTTAGGGGAACCTTCTTATTGGAATATCATTAGTTCCTTCAAATTGTCAAAGAAAGAGGGTGGATTAGGAGATCATAATTTACTTTCGTTCTGAGTTTGACAAGCATCCGGAATAACGCAATCAATCACCATCAGCGTGTTATTCTTGCCCGCGTTCAAAACGATTGTGTACATCTCACAGCACACAAAACAGAGTCATAGGCATGATTTAGGGAGGAGACCCTTCCTTATTGGTTCATTAATATCCTTGCAAATTGTAAAAGAAAGAGGTGATTAAAAGGAGTTCCTATTACTTCGTTCTAAGTTTGATTAAATTAGCCATCCTAAAGGAGCAATCTCATCACTAATCACGCGTTTCCAACAACCACGAAGTTGTAGGCATCTCCAGCACAAGGCTTGATTTCAGGGAGACCTTTCTTATTCTGGTATTCATTAGTTCCTTTTCAAATTGCGTCAAAGAAAGGAGGTAGATTAGTATGTCATATTTACTTCGATCATAGGTTGGGATTAGCATCTAGAAGGAGCCAATCCTCATCACTAAGGGCGTCTCTCAAAACGAAGATGTGTACATCTCCACTACAAATCTCGATGTTTATGGGAGGACCTTCCTTAATGTTCATATAGTTCCTTCAAATTGACAAATGAAAGAGGCTGGATATAGGAGATCATATTAACGTTCGGGTTCTCGCTTTGACTTAGCATCCAAAAGGAGCCAATCTAAACACAAATATACGAGACGTTCAAAAACGATTTCTGTAACCATCACAGGGGACAACAACCATCCGAAAACGTCTCGATTTGTAAGTAACAGCCCTTCTACTATTTGTACGTTAGTAACTCCGTTCAAATTATCAAGAGAAAGACTGATTAGGGAAGTCATATCTATACTCTTCGTTCTCAGCATGCATTAGCATCACGAACGAGCAACTCTCATCACTGATGGCGTTTTAAACCGAACGTCGTAATCACCTCTCACAACAAGTCTCGTCGATTTAGGGAGACCCTTCTTATTGCGTTCATTAGTCTCTCCCCTTCGAACATTGTTCAAAGCAAGAGGGGTGATTATGACGTCAAATTACTCTCAGTTCTAGTTATTGAATTAGAAATCCATAAGGTGCCGAGCAACATCTTCAGGGGGGGGGGGGGTGGGGGGGGGGAGGGGGGGGGGGGGGGGGGGGTCATGCCGTCTATTACTGCGTTCAAAAACGATGTGGTAACGAATCTCAACTAGTCAAGTCACGATTTAGGTAAAGAGCCTTCCTTAATGATTCGATTATGTTTTCCCTTTCCAAATTATCCAAAGAAAGAAAGATTATTAGGAGTCTTAAAATTTACCTTCGTTTCTGCACCCTTTGATTAGCATCAGAAGGGAGCCAATCTTCATTCACTATCATGCGCGATCAAGAACAATGAGTGAACATCTCACACAAGTCTTGTGATTTTGGGAGGAGACCTTTCTTATTGGGTATTTACTTAGTATCTCATCAAATTGTAAAAAGAAAATAAGGTGATGAATTAGGAGTTCATAATTCACTATCTGTTCTAGTTTGATTAGCATCTAATGGTAGCCCAATCTCATCACTATGGCTTATCCTCCTTGAAGAAACGTATGTGGTACCAACTCACAACAAACAAGTCCGTGATTAGGGAGAACTTTTCTTATTGGTTAAGTTAAGTTTCATTCCAAATTGCAAAGAAAGAGGTGATCTAGGAAGTCATATTAATTTCGTTCTAGTTTGATTAGCATGAGAAGGAGCAAATCTCATCACTATGGCGGTTCCAAACCGACATGTGTACGAATCGATCTCACACCAAATGTCCTCGATTTAGGGAGAGACCAAATTCCTTCTACGGTTCTCATTAGCTATCCTTCAAATTCGTCAAAGAACCGACAGGTCTGATTAGGCACTCAATATTACTCTTCGTTCCCTCGTCTTGATTAGCCCTCCAAACAAGGAGCCACATCTCATCACTATCGCCCCGTTTAAAATGATGTGTACATCTCACACAAGTCCTCGATTATAGTAAGCCTTCTAAATTGTACCACTTACGTCTTCCTACAAATTATCAAAGAAAGCAGTTGAATAGGAGTACAACCCCCCATATTACTCCTTACCCGCCCTCGTCTCTACGTTTAATTAGCATCCTCAGAAGGGGCAGCAATCTCATCATCTATGCACGCGTTACAAAACAAAACGAATGTGGTACCACGATTCTCACACAACAGTTCTCCGATATAGGTAGACCCCTTTTCTTATTGGTTCACTTAAGTTGTCCTTCAAAATATCAAAGAGAAGCTAGAGCTGATTAGGTAGCCGAATATCTACCTTCATTTTCGCGTTTGATTTAGCATCTAATGGGCAGCAATACTCAATCACTATCAGTAGAGCGGTTTCACAAAACAATGTCGTACATCTATCACACAAGTCTGCGATTTCTAGGGGAAGAAGCCTTCTTATTGGATCTCATTAGTTTCCTTTAAATTGCGTCTCAACAAGAATGAGTTGATTAGGGACAGTCATCTTTCTTTGTTTCTAAGTGTTTGCATTAGCATCAGAACGTCGAGCAATCTAATCACCTATCCCCGCGCTTCCAAACCGATGTGTACCTTCTCATCAAAAGACTTGAATTCAGGGGAGAACCTTCACACCAATTGGTTCATTCCAGTTTCCTTCCAATTCTGTCCAAAGAAAGACAGGTGAGTTTAGAGTCCCCCATATTACACACCTCGTTCTATTATTTGATTAGTATCCTACAAAGGAGCTAATCTCATCAACTTATCCCAGCGGTTCAAAAAAACGATCTGTGTACAGTTTCACTCTAAGTCTTGTGATTTAGGGGACGGACACTGCCCTATTTGGCGTCTTCATTTAGATTCCTTCTCAAATTTTCTCAAAGGAACGAGTTGATTAGGGAGTGCATATTACTTCGTTGGTAGTTATGATTAAGCAACCAGACACGGAGCAATCTCATCCAAATTAAGGCGTTCAAACCAATGCTGTTACATACACACAACGTCTTGAATTTAGGGAGGACCCCTTTCTTATTGGTTCAATTAGTTTCTTTCAAATTGCCCCAAAGAAAGAGGTGATTAGGGAAGTCATATTACTTCGTTCCTAGTTTGTCTATCATCAAAAGGTGCATTCTCATCACTATCCAGGCGTTTCAAAACGATGTGTACAAAGTTTCACACAAGTCCTTGAATTTAGGGAGACCCTTCTTATTGGTTCATTAGTTTCCTTGTCAAATTGTGGCCAAAGAAAGAGGGTGATATAGGCATGTCCATATTACTCATCGTTTGTCGTTTGATTTAGCAGCAGAAGGAAGCAATGCTCATTCAATTATGGCGTTCAAAACAATGTGTTACATATCACACAAGTCTTGATTTTAGGGGAGACCTTCTTATTGGATCATTAGTGTTCTTGCAAATTGTAAGTCCAAAGAAAGAGGTGATTAGGAGAGTCATAATTACTTCGTTCTAGGTTTGGCCTAGCATCAAAAGGTGCATTCCTCATCACTATCGCGTTCAAAACGGATGTGTACAATCTCTCACCAAGTCTTGATTTAAGGGAGACCTTCTTATTGTTTCGTTAGTTCTTCTTCAAATTGTCCAAAGAAAGAAAGAAGTTGAATTAGGGCATTCTTATTTACTTATCGTTCTAGTTTGATTTACGCATCAGAATAGCCAATCTCCATCACAATCGCCTATGGGCCGCTCAACAACGATGTGTACAACTCACACACACAAGTCCCTTGATTTAGAGGCGACCTTCTTATTTTTCATTAGTTCCTCTTCAAATTTGCCCAACGCGAAAGCGAGGTGGTTAGGAGTCATTTTACTATCGTTCTAGTTTGATTAGCAGCATCTAAAGAAGCAATCTCATCACTATCTGCAATTCTTAGCAGTCATATTACTTTCTCCGTTTCTAGTTTTGACTTAACCATCTACAAGGCGAGCAATCTCATCACTATCGCGATCAAAAGCGCATGTGGTCACATCTTTGTAAGTATGCAAAAAATCACACATCCTAATCTTGAGATGGCCGCAAACCGGAAAATGGAAAATCTAAAATTCATTGCACCACTTACACCTGAATCACCTTATCCATAGAGCCTTATTATTTCAATTAATTGACAGACGACATAATAAAATATAACACCTTTGAATTGATATCCCCCTCTTGTAACCGCCTACAAAAGATACCTCTACTTCCTCACCTCTTGATTTTCTCTTCAAGCCTCTATCCCCAATCTACAATCCCTTTGTTGATTTCTCTCCTTACAACGCTCCTCAACTCTTTGTTCTCCCTTGAATTACAACACTAAACAGCTACCAACAGTGAATGACTACGCACTCTGAGCGGCGTACATCCCACCAAGAACAATTATACAAGAACACCATAATCTAGATTTCCTACGAAATCTTGCGATGGCTAATCCCCATTAATTTCTTCTTATTCCTAACTCCTTAAGAATAATAAGAACTCCCTTCTATCATCCAGACACTCTTTCATTATACTGGAGGCTAGCAACATCTCTAAGTGGGGCACATAATATGCAAAGTCTTAGCAATGAATTAGGAAAACCCTAATTTCCCCATTTTAGTAATACTCACCCAAGAAAAAAACTCTCTACATAACTACCCATGTAAGTCTCTAACTCTATTTCTCCTAACCCACATGTTTTTGCATTTACAGCCAACCTAACACATGTTTCATTAACTTTAGCCCCACCTTTTGCCTTTCAATTCTAACATCGAAATACTCTTTACCATTTCAATTCTCTTAAATTCACATCTCTTAAATCCAATTAAGAATTAAATGATACACTAATAACCATACAGATTTCACCTTATTAATTTCTTAATTCAACAAATATTTCCCTCCAAACTATATCAATACCAACTAATAAGCCATTTCACTTTATCTCCAAACTAATAAATTACAATCTACTATCCCCCTAATTTATTCACCTCACTCTAAGCGCCCAATTCTTCTTCCCTAATATATTATTATTCCTTTATTTGCAAGGCCGTGGACCCCCCTTTACCGGTCTCACATACTACTTCCGGTTAGTGGTAGTCAAATATTAAAGACAAATTAAAAACCAATTCCCTAATATTACTTCTATAATGAATTAACGCCCTTTAATTCACAACCATAAATAACAATCAATCATCTCTCTATTCTACCAATCATGAGGGTACACCCAACCTACGATAATGTATCATGGACAATCCCGAATAATACTGGAACCTCCAACCTGCTTTACCATCACCCATAGAACCTATTCTCCACGCAGTAGTTACCCGCGACCAAGTTCAATCCCATCTCCCATACAAATGGTCCCCGATTAAATATAAGGGACATGGATTTACTGACAAGTCTTATTTAATTTAATCACATATGCATTTCGATTTAAGGAATGGCCACAACGCCGATTTAACTGATTAAATTAGAAAACTCCATTGCTAAATGTTTTCATTCAACCCCCCAGGCCCATGTGATTTTTGAGGTCTAGTCATTTATCAAATCAGCATTAGGACCATTCCGTCCTCCCTATTAATCAGAAGTGATACATCCTTTGACGATCATTCACCTACCTCCGTGTATTACATTTATTATACCACGTACATACCCTAATTACAAACCCTAAGAATTAAGGAATATGACAAAAGATCAAAAACTTGAACATACACAATTTTTGGTACTTATGGATGTTATCTCAAGGTCCCAAGGGATCAATTGTACAAACTAATCACTTAAGAACTACTCCTATTGACAAGGGAAATAAAACACCATTAGGGGTTCTTTAAAGCGAGTTCACGTTCACAGTCTGAAACTTATTCTCCTCAATAAAGCACCTAACATACACATGGCTTTATTAGTGTCTTCACACAAACACAAATGATTATGGAGCATCATAATCATTATCTACTAAAGAATCAAGCATAGATATGTACCTTAATACTATCCCAATCCCGGATCTGTTATCCCAATATTAGTGATCCAACTGATCTAGGGAAACATCTTTAGTTTTGAGCTTGTCTCTTGAATGTGTAGGATCTCACTAGCATGATCACCATCATCGACTTCTACAAAGCATTTGCTCCTGAACCCAACTACGGGTTCATCCCACCCCACCTCTCCTCCCCTTTAATTACCCACCTCCCCACCATTACACATGGATACTACATATTACCTGTTTATTCTATTAATAACTCTATTTGCGAAATCAAGATTACACAAGGTACAACTGCTCTACTTACACCTCCCAAAAATAACTTCGCGGCTTGAGTGCAGATTACTTCTCCATCATCTCACACAAGTCTTCGCCCCATTTAGGGAGACCCTTCTTATTGTTTCCTCCGCGCTTAACTATCCTTCCAAAATTGTCCCAACACGAAAGCCAGGTGAATATCCCCGCTCTTTAATTACCTTTTGGTTCCTAGTTTCCCATCAGCCACGGCAATCGGAGCAACTCCTCCCAACTCAGTGATCCCCCCGCCCGTTCAAAACACGATGTGTTACCCATCTGCACACAAGGCGCTTGATGCTCCTAGGAGATAACCGCTCGCGCAATTCGGTTCTCTCTACAGTTTCTCCCCTCTTCCACAATTGTCAAACAGGCAAACGACCGCGCTGATTAAGGAGTCTCACATAGTTTACTTCGTTCTCTAGTTTAATTAGAATCAGAAGTCAGCAATCACATCTCATATCCCCCCGCGCGTTCCCAAAACGACCAGTCTGCGTACCCTCTCACACCCCACAAGTTCCTCGATTATAGGGAGACCATTCTCAATTCGCGTTTCTCATCTAGTTTCCTTCCAAATTGGTCACAACGACAAAGCAGTTGACATAGCGCAGTCTTCTATTACATTCGCGTTCTATTATATCTGATCTAAGCAATCTATCAGAAGCAATCCTTACTCTCTATCGCGTTCCAACCAACGATGTGTAGCATCTTAACCCACAACGCTCACTCGATTCTACCGGGAACCGCCTTCCTTATTCGCGTCTTTCCTCCTCTAGTTCTCCTTCAAATTATCCAAAGAAAGAGTGTGGTTAGCGAGTCTTATTACTATTCGTTCTTAGAAAATTTGAAATTCTCACAGCATCCAGAAGCGACGACACCCTCTCACTCAACTAATTGCGTGTCCCACAAACACATGGTGCGACATATAACACACACGCTCCTCCGATTCTAGGTGAACACCCTCTCTTCTATTGGTCTCCATTAGTTCCCTCCCTCAAATTGTCAACAGAAAAGCAGCTATGCATCTTAGGATTCGTATTACTCTCCGTTCTAGCGTTCCTTCTCTGCCTCTTACCGCCATCCTAAAACCGCCGCGCAATTCATAACACTACCTCCCTCCGCGGCTCAACAATGCATTCGTACACTCTCCACACCACATCCCTTCGCGATTTAGCCGAGGAAGCCCTTCCTTATTGCGCTTTTGTTACGCCTCTCACCTCCCTTCATAATAATCCAAAGACCCACAGTAGGTCGATCTAGGCACGTCTTATTCACTTCGTTCCCTAGTTCTCGACATTAGCATCCACGAGCGGCAGCACATCTCCATCACTATCCTCGGCTTCGCGTCTCACCAACAACCAATGCTGCGTCTCATCACCTATCACAACAACCTCTACTGATTCTAGGGATACCCCATCTTATACTTGGTTCTCACCTTAGTCTTCCTTCCACTTTAAATAGCCAAACGACACAACGCATGCGTGATCTAAGAGTCATATTTATCTTCGCGTTTCTCAGTCTTTGACTAGCATCCGGAAGGAGCAATTCTGTTACACCGCACCACCCGCCCTCCCGAATTTTCCGCACATGGCCTTAGTAATATAACACCCCGCTACCGATCATCTATTTAACTGAATGAATTCTCTTATCTAATATCACAATTTTGCATCGCTACTCTGCGCTTCTAAACCAGGTCCCCTACCTGTCCCAATATATCTAGCATTGAATAGTATTTGCCCACCACTGAAATTAAGTTGCGTTGTTATATTGACTTGACGTCCATTAACATTGTTTCTCGCGAGCACCACATCTCACCCCCCGCTACACACCATCCTATCTCGCGTTCTACCCTATTCGCAGTTGCGGCCACTCTATCCCGCCCCCAAAAAACGTCCTTTCTTTTATCCTCTTTATTGTTCGCACTTTTCTATTTCTCCCTCAACCGAGTGTTACATGTAATTGATTTATAATCCCAAGTGTTGGATATTATTATAGAGCCACAATCGGGAGTTGAGTTAATTAGAAGCCCCCCAAAATTGCTTAACGGGTGGCCCAAACCCAAGATCCCATGAACCCACCCGAACCCGACCCACCCTCGCCCAAACCCATGACCCATTGAGGGAATGGGTTTATAACCATCATCTGAGCAATTGAATGAAGAAGAAGAATCACGGATTGAGACAGGAGAAGGAACAAAGGAATGAGAACATTTTCTGGGTTAGAAGCAAAATTCCTGGGCCATTTGGGAGAGCAACAAGGGAGGACAGATCCAATTGGGACAATGGGAGGGGGAGTTTTCCCACACATGGGAGAGGCCAAACTTCAGCCTTCCCCATACATGGGGACGCTGATTCACACCCAAGCAAGCTTAACACCCTTGTTCCCTCCTCCAAGGAAGCTCCAGTTCCATCCCTCTATATATCACTACCCTCTTGCACTGCCTATCCATCTCCATTGCCCCTCATTTGTTGATAAGTTAGGAATCCCAGAAATCTAGAAGAGGAAGTTGGTGAAAGCGTTGGTGCACGGGGTGGTATTTGAACGGAATACAAGCACCCAGACGCAACGGCGCGGTCTACCGCAGCTGGCTCTTCTCTACAATCCTATTTCTCACTCCTAGAAGCCACCTTGCTTCTCCAAGAGGCTTTACGTGGTTCTTCCCCGGAACCCCCCTAACCTCAATTTCCCACCCTGGTCCTGCCTCCTCAGTTCTCTGTGTTTCCATACTCTGCGCCGCTCCCTGCTTTACCTGACGCCAGTCTATCACTTGTTTGCTCGACATTTGTATTGGTTTTAGTTCATGACGTTCTATCATGAAATGTGGTTAAACTCTCTTACAAAAGCCTTAATAATGATCAAGGAAAGAAAAATGGGAAACAATGTTTGAATAAACAAACACCCTTTGCATAAGGACTCAAGAATGGACATTAATGGACTGATTTGGAAACCAATTATGGGACTTATTTTCGGCCACAATTTATGAACTTTGTTGTAAATATAACAGCTTTTTGGGTTGGTTATTTTTGGTCTTGTCATCAGATGGCGTAGAGAAATTAGTTGCCCAATGTTCTTTTAGAGGCATGTGGGAATGCTTTGCATTTGGAAATCTGGACTAGAACATAATTAAACTCTACCCCAAATGTGAGTTTGTATAAAGCCGGTGCCCACCCAACCTATTGGTGATTGATTGATCTAAGAGATATGGCTTTCTCCTAAAGGTCATGAGAATTAATTTTGATTAATTGTTGAAATGGTGTTTATATTGCTTAGTTTGGGTAATGAAAAGCATGTCATAAGTCCATACCATCTTGTTATATGATAGCTAAGAAGCCAAAGAGGGAAGAATGTATTCGCCTAACCTCTGAGTTTTGCTGAAATATAGTCGGATTAATCTCTTTGGGAGCCCATTAATTTCTATTTATTCAAGTGTCTGTAAGATTATGAATCCATGGGGGTTTGGTAGAGTTACATGTTTTTTTAGCTTTTCCGTAGCCTCCGAACACCGGCCTAATGTCCGACATAAAATGAATGCAAAGAGAAGTTATGGAAGGTTTTTTTGTAAAAAATAGCAAAAAACAGAGCATGCTGGCAATTGGCACCTAGAGCACATCCTGCCGTGTTAGGCGCGTCCCGCGCCTCCACCATAAGGCTAAATGGGCGCTTCCCGCCGCTTAGAGCAACAGTTGGCTGGACAGCATGAACCTACTTTAGTAAAACATACATAAACTTTCTCATCCGAACTCCAAATTCGGTCTGATTCAATGGATGATCCGGAAAGCTAGTAAGAAGTAGAACTACAACCTCCAATATTTAGAACTGGTAATTTGAATGTCTTGGACAAATTTTCTTAAAATGGCCCTTTTTTAGAGACTATTGAGCATTAGGAAGCAAAAACGAGGCCGTCGGTCCATGCACGTATGTAGAACGTGTCCGTTTCCTACGCTTAAAAATATATTGTTTGTAAGTTCTAGAAACTTTGTACATTCTGGTTTATAATGGACCCTATAGCTTTAATCAATGATGAACCTAGACAAGTGGTATGCACCTGCTAAACTTATTGTAAATGAGGGCGTATCGGGCGATATTGCGTTGTACCAACGTCCGAAACATCGTATCAAGTGTGGTGTAACCTTGTTTGTCTATTATGTTTCTAATTAGAATGTAATACTATAGAGTATTGTAAGACTAATATTTGACATCCAATTATGGTGGCTAATTGGTATGTGGATATGTACTTAAATGTGTAGGACTTGTGAAGGTGACGATTAAACGTCGAGTTATTAGCCAGCGGCTTAAGGCACGTATCTTCTTTAACTCTTGTCTAAACCCTTAGTAGTTGGTAAAGTTCTCCTAACCCCATTCATTTACTATATTGAATGCAAGTTCGCTTCTCTTATAAACCAAAAGACGTCTAATGTGCGGATTTTCTAATTTCTTGTTTTTATAAGTTTGATATTGCACCAAATATTCTATATTATCCTAAATCACACCAATGTGGTGTATTTGAGCAAAGTTTTTACTAATTCCTGTGTCTAGTACCTCGTTCTAGGCGAGCTTAATCAACTTCCTTCGATATATCTATTACGAATGCTATTTAAGGATGTTCAAAGATCATATTTAACGCCAAATACATACATTATTGTTTGTGAATTCCATACTTATGCCAATCTTATCATCTTTAGGCACAAAGCGATTCAAGATATGTTATTGACATAAACTGTTAAAAGCTTTTTAAGTTCACCGTTATGCATGAACTGTTTACGAAGAGTGTCAATGCCATTTGATATCGGCATAGACAAAGTCCATAGACTATAGAAAGCTATCCAAAACCCAGATTGTTTATGGTCCGGAACTCTTTGCCGAGATGAACAACCCCTCATAGTAGGGCAACATAGATTTTTAGACGGTGGAACCCGGACAACGCCGCGTAAGTAGACCGTTTGAGGCTTTTATTGCATAACCACCAAAGGTTTTTTAGGCGGGATCACCTTATTGGTACCTGTAATTGTTGTTTTGGAGTTAATATGTGTCATACTGTTAATGTCTAAAAAAAAAAAAGGTTTAAGTGCCATGGTGGCCACTCAGTGATTTCCTGCAATTGACACCAATTTGGAAAATCCATGAATTCATATGATCATTCATCTAGTCCATAGTGACTCCTCAGTGATAGTAGATATTTGTATTAAAACTTGAGAAATTCTTACTTTTGATTCTGTGATTAATCCTTATTGTTATACTTGCTCATGGGCAAACTAGTATGGCTCCCCCTTGCTTTTCCTTACAACATTGTCAGTGGTTACCCATACGAGGCGAGGTCTCAGGAAAAGGATATAAAGGCAAAGGCAAAGCCATCGAAATAGCTTTGTCACACTATGTTTTGATTATGCTATGTTTTAAGACTCGTTTAGAAATTTTGTATTCAGTTATGTCATGTATTTCATGACATAATGTCTTAGGACCTTTATAGTATTATGGTTTATGTCAGGAGGAATTTGTATTGGTTATCGCTGACTTGGGTACAGAGAGTCTTTATGTTATATCAAAGTAAATATTTCTTTTATTCCGCAAATGAGGTTATTAATAGTATGGTGTCATGAGTTGCATAGTGTTGCCACTAAATTCGAGGATTAAAGTAACCCGGATATTGGGGGCGTCAATAGGTTGGTAATCAGAGCTACATGGTTATTAAACCCTTAGGAAAATGGTGATTCCTTAGGCTATAACCTTAGGAGTAACATCGAGAAAAAGAATAGCAATCAAACTCATGTCAGCGTATTACGAGAATATAGACTTCGATTAGAAGTTAGTAGTGTCGTCGCAATGTATTTTCATTCCAGTGTAAATGGATTTAATATTTTGTTTGAGAAACTGATAGGTTTTTTTGTTTGTTTTGCCTTGTTGTTTGTAGTAATGGCCAGAGATGGGCGCGAGCCAAGCAGAATTATGGAGGGAAGAGCCTCGTGACATCCCTGTGGTGTTCAAGGTCTCACCCCCTTATAGTTGAGCCTATTACTGGCAGTATCCCCAGCCGACAGCAGGGCTTATGTGCTGGAGTCTGATCCCGGAGGAAGACCCGGAGGAGGACTTCGAGGAAGACCCCATAGGCCTGTGATTACTTAGATGAGCCAGGAGAGGGTGCCCCACCATGATGGTACCACCTTATGAAGATGATCTGTTAGGGGAGTATGCTGATCCGCAATCATCGAGCTAGAGTATACAGTCCGAGGGAGAGTTGGAACAGGGAAGCTCAGGGTACGACATGCGGTCCTCTGTAGCAGTTAGGGGCTATGGTCTACCGTCTCATTGGCAAGGAATGTAGAACTTTGGTAGGAAATCTAGAGCCGTTCCGAGCAGCGGGCGGGAAGCCTACCAGTGTGGAGAAGGACAGGCTTTTGCGATGGAGCCCAACTAGAGGTAGAAGTAACTGACCGCATTCCAAATTGGAGGAACGCGGGATTGACGCCTGTAGCGGCGAGCTGATGACTTAAGTAAGTTGAGAGTGAGAGTGAAGGAGGAGGGAAAGATTGAACCGGATGGGGCTATGCATTCAGCACGGCTATCGGTAGGTGGAATAGGATGGTGTCTGGCATTACTCCGGCCGAGGAGGGGGCAGATTCGCCACACTCTGAGCCGAGATCTGATGGGTCGCGTAAGGGCACCTTTGGCGTATAACCGCGCGAGGGAGCGCGGTATGCTTGGGGTAGCTTAGTTAGTTATGTGTTCCCTAAGCCGTACATGATTATGTTAATTTTTATCCCGACCTTTTGTATGTATGTATGGGATACAGTTTAAGGATTACCCCCAAGTCTTTATGTCTTGACAGAGGGTACTAGGTTGTTTGTAAAAATTTTCCCATCCTTATTGGTGTATTAGGGAGGGTGAGAAATGGGTTTGACGTTCATTTTACAAGCAGGGTTTTTGTGCTATAGGGGGAAACAATTCACGTATTAGATGTCCTAGGGCTATGAACTTATCAAAATTGGAAAAACGTTCTTATTAAAAAAAATGTGTGTTGGTTTCAATTGGTTAAATTTTGTTACTTGGTAAAACAATTTTGCATGGTAATGGTGAGAGATAGTTAAACATTTTAAGTTTTGTCAATTTTTCCATTAACCCAGAAGGGGAATGGCCACCCACGTAGAAGAATAAAACCCCGTTTCAAGACGAACCCCTCCAAGGGGTCAGTGGAATTTAAAAAATTGAAAGGGAGGCCAAAAGCAGGAACCCCATGGCAAAACGGGGGGACTTAGCAGGACCTTACTTGAGGGAGGGTGTTTTTGTTCCAAAGGTAGGAAGAGGAATTGCAAGGACCCGGGGGGGAAAAACCTCATCAATTCCCCCAGGTTGGGTGTCCCGAATAGCCAAATTTTTTTAAAGACTTTTCAAAAAAAAGGCTGTGGGATCCCCCCAGGAGTTTCAAAGGGACGGGACTTGACACCGTTGGAGGGGCCCAGGTTCTTTGGGTTTAAGAAAAATAGAAACCGATAGGGAAGGGGGCTTTTACCATTGCTCGCGTTGGGAGAGGAGGACCCAGGAAAGGGGGACTGACATTCGCCCACCTATATGGATGAAGGGTGAGGCGAAACTATTGGTGGGATGCCCAATCCAACAACGGGCCGGAGAAGGGAGAAGGTTGTAGTTCGTGGGAAAAAATTTCAAATGGAAAACTGCTTCTTCCGAGAATTACTTCACGAAAGAGCATGAGAGAGTCGGATGGATAGTGAAAATTCATGGAGCTTAAGCTAGGGGATATGACCAGTAGGCACAGTACGCCGTCCAAATTTAATGAATAATACTCGCACGCTTTGCGCCCACCACCAAGTGGATACAGAGGAGGCGGAAGGCGCACAACACGGTTTCGAACAAGGGCATGAAGCCTCCGATGGGTGTACCTAGTAAGGTAGTCAGTGCTCCAAAATCGAGACCTTTAATGACACTCTCTTGAGAATAGCCATCATGAGCTGAGGGGTGGAAGGTGAGGCCTTGAGTCAATTATAACAGGGGAAAGGAAGAATAAGAAAAAATGGAGGCGGACCATACGTGGAGGAAGTAGGTAGCTGAGGAAAGCAACCCTTGGGGGTAAGAGAAAGTGGTTGGAATAACAACAACTAATAAGTTACCAACAATTAATCCGACCGATGCAATCAGGGAGGATTCAAAAAGAGAATCGAGCAGCGTATGTTTCAAAATGGCGGGCAAAAACCACTTGGTGAGGAATGCTGGATGCGGAAGGGACCGCAGTTGTCTGCTATAACAACTAGCGGCAATGGGAGGGACATATGGGCACCAAAATGCCCAAATCCCTAAGAAAATCCGTGGATGTTTCGCTTTGTGGTATCGGCCGAGCCACCCAGAAAATCAAGGACTGCCCCCATAAGAGGGATTAAGCAGCGGGGGGAGTGGCTACAAAGGGAGGATAAGGAAGCAATAAGCCTGGTGACTGGTGGGCCTGTTCAAGGCCTAGTCGACCAACTGCCATGGAACATTCAACATGACGGCCCATGATGCCATAGCTTACGAGGGACGTTTGGGTGTCAGGTATTATCCCGTGTCAATGATATAAAATGTCTTATGTATTTTTTTGATTCGGGTGCTTACTATTCAATTTGTATTCTGAGGAATTTGGCTTAGTACGATTGAATTTACCCCCAAGTAGCGACTCGATAATCCCTTGAGCGTTAAGAAAATTGCTAATGGAGGAGATATATTCATCAGTCAGAGTTCATATACCGGTGATTTGTGAATGCTGAAATTAGGGGTCATAACCTAAAGGCAGATTTGATCCAACGATTTAAATTAGGAGAGTTTGATGTAATACTGGGAAATGGGATTGGTTGTATAACCATGCACAGCGATAATTGACTCGTCAAAAGAAAAGTGTGAACCTTCGGACCTCAAACCGGTCGAGGGTAGTAATTTAATCAGGTAGCATCATCGCTTAGAACGATCGTGTTGTCCTTAAACGATGATTGCAAGGCCAAGAAGTTAACTATAGGAAAGGGTTATGTGTGTAGGCTATTTAGCACTATATTGTAGACTCAAAAAAAGAGGGAGTAGAAATAAACAGATATACCGATAGTGAAGGACTTTCCAGACGTGTTTCTCAATAGACGTATTACACCCGGTCTCGACCGCCCAGACAGGGAAATTTGAGTTGTAGCAATAGATTTTAGGCACCAGGGACGGCACCAATTTCGAAAATCCCCGTATCGCATGGCGCCTAGTGGAAATGAAAGGAATTGTTGATCCAACTTCAAGAATTGTTGGACAATGGGTATATTCAACCAGAGTGTGTCTCCATGTGGTAGCACCGGTCCCTTGTTTGTCAAGAAGAAAGCACGGAACGATGAGGCTTTGGTATCGGACTACCGAGAGTTCAAAAAAAGAATAAGGCAAACAATCAAGAATATAAGTATCCGTTGCCAAGAATTCGACGATCTTTTCGATCAACTTTCAAGGAGGCGAGAGGCATTTCTCAAAGAATAGATTTGAGGACTGGATATCACCAGTTAAAGGTGAGGAGGGATGAGGACGTGCCAAAGACACCCGCGTTTCGAACGAGGTTATGGGCACTATGAATTTTTGTGGTGATGTCTTTCGGGTCTGACGAACGCGCCAGCAGCAATTTATGGATTTGATGAAAATCGAATTCTCAAGGCCATACTTAGTACAACGTTTGTGGTATGTTAGTTTTCATTGTACGACATCCTAATCTATTCAAAGAGAGCCGAAGAGGAGCAACGCTGGACCCATCTGGACAAGGCGATACTCAGAAAACGCTGAGGAAAGAGAAGTTGTAACGCCAAAATTTTCTAAATGGTGAATTTTGGATGGATAAAGGGGGATAACAATTTTCTGGGGCAGATTGATAGACAAAGATGGGATCTCAGTGGATCCTGCGAAAGTGGAAGCAGTGAGTAACTGGGATCAACCGAGGAACCTGCCAACGGAGGTGCGAAGGTAGTTTTCTTAGTGGTTAGCCGGGGGTACTATCGGACGATTTATATCCAGGACCTTTTCTAAGATAGCGACCCCCCCCCCCCGTTAAACTAATCTAACGAGGAAGACGGTGAAGTTTTTGTGGACGGAGTAAGTGTGAAGGAAAGGCTTTAACAGGAGTTGAAGAAGAGATTTGAGCGAGGCGCCTGTGTTATCCCTTCCGGATGATAACAGGAGGTTTTGTAGTGTAATAGTTGATGCGTCCACAATCCGAGGTCTTGGTTGTGTTTCTAAATGCAGCATGGCAAAGTGGTCATTGCGTATGGCGTCCACTATCACGTCAATTGAAGAACTATGAAAAGCGATAACCCTAACCCTACCCGACGACTTGGAGTTAGCCGCGGGTAGTTTATTGCCCTGAAGATTTTGGAGGCACTATCTTTAATGGGGAGAAATGTGAGATATATACGGGACCACAAAAAAGTCTGAAAGTATATCTTCAACACAGAAATTAGCTGCAATATGCGATCAAAGGAGTGTGGTTGGGAATTAATCAACAGATTACGACTGCGAGATTCTTTATCACCCGTGGGTAAGGCAAAACGTAGTTGCAGCAGATTGCGTTTGAGTTAGAAAGAGGAAGGGAGAGCTTGTTTCAGGCTTGACAACACAGGAGGAGGCTAGTGAAGGAAATGACGCGACTAGAGATTAGAAGTGGAAAAGTCCAAGGAAGGGCAGCAGAACGCTTTATTCATAATGGTAAGGCTTCGTCCGAAACCGTTTGCTAACAGATAAAGTACAGGAAGGCTCACAGAAGAAATGATGAGGAATGTTCGAGCAAGATAAAAGGAAAGAGTAGCAGAAAACGATGAAGAAAAAGTTTAGATTGGATAAAGATGGTATCTTTGCGATTTGAATGAACGTGTTTGTGAGGTGCCAGCCGTGACCGAACTAAGAGAGGCAATCTTGTCGATGAGGGCACATAACTCACCATATTCTGTTCACAACCTAGGAAGCACAAAAATGTACAGGGATCTTCGTCCAAACATTTTTTTGGTGGCACCAAAATTTGTAAGCGAGAAGGTGGCAGAGTGCGTCAGGTAAGTGTGCTTTACCTGTCAAACGGGGTCAAGGCGAGAGCAATCAGAGACCCGCAGTGGACTAACTTCAACCACTTAAAGATAACCAGAATGGAAAATGGGAACACATTACGATGGATTTTCGTAGTGGGGCTTCCAAGCACCCAGAAAAGGTTTATGATGCAATTTGGGTTTAGTTTATTGTGGAACCGATTGACATAAGTCAGCGCCACTTTTTCATTTAACCAGATAAGGATACGATTCAATTTAAATTCATGTTAGCTAAAGTTGTATATAAAGGAAAGTATGTATTCAAGACAATGGAGGTGTCCGGGTTGTCAATCGTTATTCTGACCGAAGACCCTGCGCTTCATCCATCCAAAATTTTTTGGAAGAGCTTGCCAAGAAAGAAATGGGAACACAACTGAGGCTAAGTACTGATTATTCAATCCTCAAACTGTACGGAACAGAGTGGAGCGAACAATACAGACGCTGGGAAGGACAATTGCTTAAGAGCTTGTGTGATGGATTTCAGGGAAGTTGGGGATGACCACTTACCCCTCGTGGAATTCGCTTATAATAATAGTTTATCACGCAAGTATCGGTATGCCGCCGTAACGAAGCTCTCTACGGAAGAAAATGCAGAACAAACACCGTTATGTTGGGATGAAGTCGGAGAGAGACGACTGTTGGGACCAGAACTAGTTCAGCAAACGGCAGATATTGTTGGCACAATAAGAGCCAGATTGGTAGCAGCCCAAGATCGGTAGACGACATACGCAGATTTGCACCGTCAAAGCCGAGAGTTCGAAAGTGGAAGTTTTGTGTTTTTGAAGGTATCTCCCTGGAAGGGGAAGATTCGATTCGGCAAGAAAGGGAAGCTGAGTCCGAGGTTCGTTAGGACCGTTTGAGGTCTTGAGAAGGGTAGGCGAAGTGGCGTACGAGGTAGCTTTTACCTCCCGAGCTGGAGCACATCCACAATTGTGTTCCATGTCTCAGTGCTACGACCATATAAACCCGATTACAAGCACGTTATATCCTATGAGCCCGTCCAGATCCGAGAAGGATCTCACGTACGAGGAAATTCCTAATCAGATAACTGATAGGAAGTAGCAATTTTTAATGAATAAAGTCATAACTTATGTGAAGGTTAGTTTGGCAAAACCACGATGTCGAGGAGGCTACGTGGGAGTTAGAAGGATAAAATGAACAAGAATTACCCCCATCTTTTTGCTTAGTTGTAATTCTGGGGACAGAATTCTTATAAGGAGGGGAGGATGTAACGACCCGCAGAATTTTGCATGGTTTTTTAATATTCGATTACGATCATTATTTAATGAATTGAATTTTTATTAATATTATTTTGTGTGATGTGCTTAAAGGTTATGTAATAATCTAGATTATGTATTTGCAATGATATTAAGTGTTGTTATTTGATAGGACTTATTAAAATGTTTTCGGAGAAATACCGCTAAAATTCTATTCGCGGGTTACTATTTCGCGTGGGCACTATTCGCCCCAAAAACGTCTTTTTCGTTTATTTCGACTTTTCTAATTTTCTCATGGTGTTAATGTAATTGATTAATAATCCAAGTGTTGGATTTTATTTTAGCCAAATTGGGAGTTAATTAGAAGCCCCAAATTGCTTAAGGGTGGCCCAAACCCATGATCCATGACCCACGACCCGACCCACGGCCCAACCCATGACCCATGAGGGAAATGGGTTAAACCATCAGCTGAGCAATTGAAATGAAGAAGAAGAACACGGGATGAGAGGAGAAGGAACAAAGGAATGAGAACATTTTGGGTTAGAGCAAATTCTTGCATTTGGGAGAGCAAAAGGGAGGAAGAACAATTGGGAGAATGGGAGGGGGAGTTTCCCACACATGGAGAGGCCAACTTCAGCTTCCCATACATGGGGAGCTGATCACACCAAGCATGCTTAACCCTTCCCTCCTCCCAAGGAAGCTCAGTTCATCCCTCTATATATACTCACCCCTTGCTTGCCTTCCATTCCTTTGCTCATTGTTGCTAAGTTAGAATCCAGAAATTTAGAGAGAGTTGTGAGAGTTGGTGCACGGGTGGTTTGAAGGAAGAAGAAGAAGAAGGGGTATAGCAGCTGGTTATCAATCCTATTTTCATCCTAGAAGTTGCTTCAAGAGGTTAGTGTTTTGGAACCAAACTCATTTCCATGGTTGCTTCAGTTTTGAGTTTCATATTGCTTGTTTATGAGAGTATATGTTGCTGAAATTGTTTGGTTAGTTCATGAGTTGATATGAATGTGGTTAAACTCTTTAAAAGCCTTAATAATGATCAAGGAAAGTGGAACAATGTTTGATAAACAAAACCTTTGCATAAGGAATCAAGAATGGACATTAATGGACTGTTGGACAATTATGGACTGATTTGGACAATTTATGTACTTTGTTGTAAATATAGCTTTTGGTTGGTTATTTTGGTTGTGTTAGATGGTAGAGAATTGTTGCCATGTTCTTAGAGGCATGTGGGTAATGATTTCATTTGGAAATCTGGACTAGAACATAAAATTAAACTCTACCCCAATGTGAGTTTGTAAGCCATGCCCACCAACTATTTGATTTATTGTCTAAGAGAATGATTTCTCTAAAGGTCATGAGAATTAATTTTGATTAATTGTTGAAATGGTGTTATATTGCTTAGTTTGGTAATGAAAGCATGTCATAAGTCATACAATCTTGTTATATGATAGCTAAGAAGCAAAGAGGAAGAATGTA
This sequence comes from Aralia elata, assembly GCA_034770075.1. NCBI lineage: Eukaryota > Viridiplantae > Streptophyta > Magnoliopsida > Apiales > Araliaceae > Aralia > Aralia elata. The sequence goes on from CM068379.1 coordinate 18,269,441, forward strand.
TTAGCCTAACTCTGAGTTTTGCTGAAATATAGTCGGATTAATCTCTTTGGAGCCATTATTTCGATTTATTAAAGTGTCTGTAAGATTATGAATCCATGGGGGTTTGGTAGTTCATGTTTTTAAGCTTTCCGTAGCCTCCGAAAACGGCCTAATTCGACTTAAAATGAAGAAGTTATGAGGTTTTTTGTAAAATAGCAAAAAACAGAGCATGCTGGCAATTGGCACCTAGAGCACACTGCCGGTTAGCGCGTCCCGCGCCCACCATAAGGCTAAATGGGCGCTTCCCGCGCTAGAGCAACAGTTGGCTGGACAGCTTCGACCTACTTTAGTAAAACATACATAACTTTCTCATACGAACTCCAAATTGGATGATTCAAGATGATCCCGGAAAGCTAAGAAGTAGAACTACAACCTCCAATATTTAGAACTGTAATTTAATGTCTTGACAAATTTCTAAATTGGCCATTTTTAGGACTATTGTGCATTAGGAAGCAAAAAGAGGGCGTCGTACATGCACGTATGTAACGTGTAACGTTTCCAACGCTAAAAATTATTGTTGTAAGTTCTAGAACTTGTACATTATGGTTTATAATGACCTTTAGCTTTAATCAATGATGAACTAGACAAGTGTAATGCACATGCTAAAACTTATGTAAATGAGGCGTATCGGGCGTGCGTTGTACAAACGCCGAAACAATCGTATCAAGTGTGTGTAACCTTTGTTTGATATTATGTTTCTAATTAGAATGTAATACTATAGAGTAATGTAGACTAATATTTGACATCAATTATGTGGCTAATTGGTATGTGGATATGTACTTAAATGTGTAGGACTTTTGAAGGACGATTAAACGTCGAAGTTATTAGCAAGCGCTTAAGGCAAGTTCTTCTTTAACTCTTGTCTAACCCTTGTGTTGGGCAAGTTCTCTAACCCCATTCATTTACTATATTGAATGCAAGTTCCCTTATCTTATACAAAAGACGTATATTGTGCAGATTTTCTAATTCTTGTTTAAGTTGATATTGCACAAATATTCTATAATTTTCCTAAATCACACCAATGTGGTGTATTGAGCAAGTTTTCTAATCCTTGTCTAGTCCTCGTTCTAGGCGAGCTTATCAACTTCCATTCGATTATATTCTTACGAATGCTATTTAATGTTCAAAGTTCATATTTACGCAATACATACATTATTGTGTGAATTCCATACTTATGCCAATCTTTCATATTTGCACAAGCGTTCAAGATATGTTATTGACATAAACTGTTAAAGGCTTTTAAGTTCACCTTATGCATGAACTGTTTACGAAGAGTTGTCAATGCCATTTGATTCGGCTAGACTAACGTCCATGACTTAGAAAGCTATCCAAACCAATTGTTTTGGTACGGACTCTTTGCAGAGATGAACAACCCTCATAGTTAGGGAAAAATATATTTTTAGTCGGGGAACCGACACGCGCGCGTAAGTAGAACGTTTGAGGCTTATGCATAACACCGGGTATTTTAGGCTGATCACCTATTGTACCTGTAACTGTTGTTTTGGAGTTAATAGTGTAATACTGTTAATTCTAAAAAAAAAAAGGTAAAGTGCCATGGTGGCCACTCAGTGATTCCTGCAATTGACACAATTTGAAATCCTTGAATTTCATTTGATATTCATCTAGTCCATAGTGACTCCTCAGTGATAGTAGAGATTTGTATTAAAACTTGAGAAATCTTACTTTTGATTATGTATTATCCTTATTGTTATACTTGCTGGGCAAACTTGTTGCTCACCCTTGCTTTCCTTAAAACATTTCAGTGGTTACCCATAGAGGCGAGAGCTCAGGAAAGGATAAAGGCAAAGGCAAAGCCACGGAATTAGCTTTGTCACACTATGTTATGATTATGCTATGTTTTAAGACTCGTTTAGAAATTATGTATTAAGTTATGTCATGTATTCAGACTTATGTATTAGACCTTTTGTATTATGTTATGTCAGGAATTTGTATTGGTATCGAGACTTGGGACGAGAGTATTTATGTTATATCAATGTAAATATTTCTATTATTCCGCAAATAGTTATTAATAGTATGTGTATGAGTTGCATAGTGATGCACTAAATTCGAGGTTAAAGTAACCCGGATTTGGGGGCGTCATAGCAATCTCATCATTATCGCGTTCAAAACGATGTGTACATCTCACACAAGTCTTGATTTAGGGAGACCTTCAAATTGGTTCATTAGTTCCTTCAAATTGTCAAAGAAAGAGGTGATTAGGAGTCATATTACTTCGTTCTATTTTAATTAGCATCTAAAGGAGCAATCTAATCACTATCGCGTTCAAAACGATGTGTACATCTCACACAAGTCTTGATTTTCAGAGACCTTCTTATTGTTTCTTTAGTTTCCTTCAAATTGTCAAAGAAAGAGGTGATTATGAGTCTTATTACTTTGTTCTAGTTTGATTAGCATCAGAAGGAGTAATCTCATCACTATCGCGTTCAAAACGATGTGTACATTTCACACAAGCCTTGATTTAGGGAGACCTTCTTATTGGTTCATTAGTTCCTTCAAATTGTCAAAGAAAGAGGTGATTAGGAGTCATATTACTTCGTTCTAGTTTGATTAGCATCTAAAGGAGCAATCTCATCACTATCGCGTTCAAAACGATGTGTACATCTCACACAAGTCTTGATTTAGGGAGACCTTCTTATTGGTTCATTAGTTCCTTTAAATTGTCAAAGAAAGAGGTGATTAGGAGTCATATTTCTTCGTTCTAGTTTGACTAGCATCGGAAGGAGCAATCTCATCACTATCGCGTTCAAAACGATGTGTACATCTCACACAAGTCTTGATTTAGGGAGACCTTCAAATTGGTTCATTAGTTCCTTCAAATTGTCAAAGAAAGAGGTGATTAGGAGTCATATTACTTCGTTCTATTTTGATTAGCATCTAAAGGAGCAATCTCATCACTATCGCGTTCAAAACGATGTGTACATCTCACACAAGTCTTGATTTAGGGAGACCTTCTTATTGTTTCTTTAGTTTCCTTCAAATTGTCAAAGAAAGAGGTGATTATGAGTCTTACTACTTCGTTCTAGTTTGATTAGCATCAGAAGGAGTAATCTCATCACTATCGCGTTCAAAACGATGTGTACATTTCACACAAGTCTTGATTTAGGGAGACCTTCTTATTGGTTCATTAGTTCCTTCAAATTGTCAAAGAAAGAGGTGATTAGGAGTCATATTACTTCGTTCTAGTTTGATTAGCATCAGAAGGAGCAATCTCATCATTATGGCGTTCAAAACAATGTGTACATATCACACAAGTCTTGATTTAGGGAGACCTTCTTATTGTTTCGTTAGTTTCCTTCAAATTGTCAAAGAAAGAGGTGATTATGAGTCTTATTACTTCGTTCTACTTTGATTAGCATCAGAAGGAGCAATCTCATCACTATCGCGTTCAAAACGATGTGTACATCTCACACAAGTCTTGATTTAGGGAGAGCTTGTTATTGGTTCATTAGTTCCTTCAAATTGTCAAAGAAAGAAGTGATTAGGAGTCATATTACTTCGTTCTAGTTTGATTAGCATCAGAAGGAGCAATCTCATCATTATGGCGTTCAAAATAATGTGTACATATCACAAAAGTCTTGATTTAGGGAGACCTTCTTATTGGTTCATTAGTTCCTTCAAATTGTCAAAGAAAGAGGTGATTAGGAGTCATATTACTTCGTTCTAGTTTGACTAGCATCAAAAGGTGCAATCTCATCACTATTGCGTTCAAAACGATGTGTACATCTCACACAAGTCTCGATTTAGGGAAGGCTTCTTATTGTTTCATTAGTTCCTTCAAATTGTCAAAGAAAGAGGTGATTAGGAGTCATATTACTTCGTTCTAGTTTAACTAGCATCGGAAGGAGCAATCTCATCACTATCGCGTTCAAAACGATGTGTACATCTCACACAAGGCTCGATTTAGTAAAGCCTTCTTATTGTTTCGTTAGTTTCCTTCAAATTATCAAAGAAAGAGTTGATTAGGAGTCTTATTACTTCGTTCTAGTTTGATTAGCATCTGAAGGAGCAATCTCATCACTATCGCATTCAAAACAATGTATACATCTCACACAAGTCTTCATTTAGGGAGACTGTAACGATCGGAAATTTTAGATTTCCTTGTAACCCGAGTTATGTATGAATAAAATGAATTATTATTATTATTATTTTTTTTATATATTAATCTATAATACGTGTTTAGAATTGTGTTACAGCCTAGAAAATGTGCATATGTTAAATTTTATGTGTTGTTGTGTCGTTAGAGTGAATATATCGATTTTGCAAAAATTCATAAAATCACTATTAGCGGGACCCGCTTCCCGAGGCACTATTCACGAGCACTATTCACACCCAAACTTTTTCGTCTATTTCGATTGTTATTAATTTAGATGAGGCATATATGCTGAGGAATAATTTTTCCAAGTGTCAGAAATTTTATTGGGGTTGATACGTGATTTAATCTGTATCCGAAATGTATATTATGGGTGTTCCGAATAAATGGACAAATCCCATAATAAATATTTTTGCGTGTTCCAATAATTTATGGGAGTACCCATTATAATTTTTGGTAGAGTTATTTACCAAATTTGGTACAAAAGTGGGAATATTCGGGTATATTTATCTGTGTATTCGAATTAATTGGTGAGACATTTAAGCCTCAAACCAATTGGGGGAGGCCACGTGTATATTGAGAGCCAATTGGGGGGAAAAGAATAAACATGCACAGTACACCATATATGGGAATGTTAACTTCACAAAGCATGCTCCTCAAATTCATTTTCAAGAGCTCGGGCATCCCATTTTCTGCATATCAAAACATTCCTTCCGAAGCCACCTTAACCCTCCCATCAGCTCATCTTCTTTCTCCTTCAAACCATCAGCATACTTCCCATTTGCAAGTAAGGAGAGAGTTACAGAGAGCTACGTAGAGAGAGAGAAAGGGAAATATAGAATAAGAATAAGAAAGCTACGGAAGAAGAAGAAAAGCAAGGAAGGAGGAGAAAGGAGAGAAGGGCACCAAGAGGAAGGAGAGCAGCACTCTAGCAACCATTTCACCCTACACGAAGCTAGCAACAAGAAGGTAACCATGAACCACAACCATTTCTTCTCCACTTGAAGCTTTCATGAGTTTTTACGCTTACATGCTTGAGGGTTGGATTTTTGCTAATTTTTTTTGTTGATTGGTTGTGTTGAATCTATCATGGAGGTTCTTAAGAAGCTATATAAACCATAAACACCCTCAAAGTGGAACAAAAACAAGTAAAGATCCGAACCTTGGCTTAAAGGATGAACTTTGGACATTTTTGGACTTTTGGACATTCGGACTGTTAGAGGAATGTAAAGCCTTGATGGTGTGATTATTTTGATTGTTTGTTATTGGAATATTGTACTTCTATCAGTTGTGAAGATATACCAATTTGAATGAACCAAAATGATGCTAAAATGAAGTCACAGTAGCCATTTGTGTGAGATATTTCATGGTTGCGAAAAACAGAGCATGCAGTTTATGTTTTAAGCTCAGGATTTGGTCATGTTAATGATTATGGGTCGTCTTGAATTTGTGATATGTTGTAGCCTTGTGTCTTAGGAATCCATAGAGTCCGTAAGGGATGAAATTGATCGAGTGTAAGGGGAGATATAGCAGCTGGAGCAAGGCAAGGTATGACTGTGTCGCTGCTTGCAGGAACAGCAGTTCGCTACTGCAACTGCTACTGCATGGCGACTGGACCGGGTCGGGTAGGGCCGGACCGGGTCGGGTCGGGCCGGATCGGGTCGGACCCAGTAAAATTTTCCCGCGAGTCTAAAACTTATATTTTTGTACAAAATGATTAAAAACGCTTATATCTTGTTAAAGCTTTATGTGCTTAATTTATACCCGTGTCGAACTAAACGATGTTGTCCTAAGGCGTAAATTGAATTAACGGATTACAAATTACGCTTGGATTTCCAGGGGGCGCTGCCCCCCGACCCCCGCCAGCTGGGCAGCCGCTCGCTCACCGGGGAGCGAGACCCCCGACTGGGTAAGCGTAGTGGCAATCAATGTATTTTAATGATGTGATGACTGTAATGAACCTAGTTCTTTTGTGACAAATATTTATGACGATTTTAATAAACTATGTAGGATATTTTGTTGACGGACGATTAACGTCAAGTATTAACGCACGTACAAGGCAAGTTTCCTAACTCATACAACTCCTATTTAATTGTGTGAGGTTTCCTTACTCGATTCATTTATTGGGCAAGTGTCGAATTCATTTATCTATCGAGCAAATATTATTTATTGAGCAAGCTTATTGAGCTTCTTGACTCCGTTCAAATTAGTTATCAATTTAGCAATTAATGTGCTAGTATTCATACTTCTATTCAAGTATTGCAATGAAAGCCCATTTCATGCAATGTTATATATTGTGTGATTCCAAAGATTATGAATTTTTATTCATTCAAGATATTTTTAAATGCTATCATGCATGTTGTTGAACCTTAAAGTTCTTTATTCCATAGACTGTTTAAAAGCTATTTCAAGGCTAATTGTTTCAGCTAGACACTTATTGATTTGGTTACTAAAGCGAGGTTTAAAGTCCTTCCAACTATTATATTTGTTAAGTAAAATTGTCCGATCAAATTGTTTTGGTCTGGACTCCCATGTAAAGCTGAGTGGAACAACCCTCACAGCAGGGGAAATTGTATAAACGTCGGGAAACCGACACGCGCGTAAATGGAAAATGTAAGGCTTATGCATAACGCCAGGTATTTTAGGCTGATCACCTATTGTACCAGTTTTATGGATTATCGGATGAATTTCCAGTAATTCTAGAATAGAGTTCTGTGCCTTGGTGCACCCTCAGTATTGAATAGTTCCCTTCTTTGGAAAACTTTGAAATCCTTGAATACTTCAGAAATCCTTCGGTCCTTAGTGGCCACTATAACGGTGATGAAAGAAGTTGTTTATTTCCTTGTGTTAGCTAAATTTTTACTCCTGAGAGCTATAAAGTTATTCATGTGATTATTCACTGCTATTATACTTGCGGGGCAATTTGTTGCTCACCCTTGCTTTCCTTAAAACATTTCAGTTAGTGCGGCACGTGGCGAGAGCTCAGGAAAAGATAAGGGAAAGGAGAAAGCTACGGAGTAGTTGTATTTTGTTGTTCTAGAATTACCGTTTGTATGAAGACATATTTACCCTTTTGTATTATGTTATGTTTTGTATTAGTATTGGTTTCGAGACTTGGGACAGGTTTTATTTATGTTATATCAATGTAAATATTCCTTTATTCCGCTTTAAGTTATCGATTGTATAATTCTTGTTTTAGATAGTGGCGAACCAGGTCCGTGGCTCAGGTGACCCGGATTTGGGGGCGTCACAGGTTGGTATCAGAGCCTTAGGTTATTAAACCTTTAGAGAGAGGTTCTTTAGGCTATAACCTTAGGAAGTGTATAGAGAATAAGAGCAGACAAAACTCCTGTAGAGTTTTACGTGACAAAGATTTATCTTAGAGAGCTTGTAGTGATATAAGATATATCTTCATTCCATACAATGAACTTATATTTTTGTTGAAAGACTAATAAGAGGTTTGCTTGTTTGTGGTTGTGCTTGTAGGATGTCAAACACAGGAGAACCTAGTAGAGTCGCAGAAGAGGAGCCACGTGACTTCCATGTGGTGTCCGAGACACTGCTGATGGTTGAGCCTATTCTAGCTATTGCCCCTGCTGAGGAGGAACCCGAGTTGGAGTCTGACCCGGAGGATGACCCAGAAGAGGAATGGGAGGAGGTGCCCCCTATTGACACCCACATTTTTGATGGAGATGTTGGACGAACGTACTGACCGCGTTCTCGAACAAGCAAATAGGATCCATGAGTTGGAGAGTGAAGCCCGAGAGCAACGGGCCAGGATTCAGGGACTAGAAGGCGAGGTCCAGGAGGGTAAGAACCAGATCCAGGAATTAGAGACGGATGTGCAAGGGCATCTAGGGGCGTCCACACAATTGGCAGTCATGCTGCATCACCTCTTGGCGAGGAATGCAGAATTGGCAGGAAAAGTTGGAGCAGTCAGAGCATCGGGGAGTTAATTTGCAAATGGATAATGAGATTTTGAAGAAACCAGTTAGGTAGGGAGGTGGCAAACCGTGTCCGGATCAAGGAACAAACGGGATGATGCCGTTAGAACGAGCTGATGACCTGGAGGGTGAAGTGAGGAGGGGTAAGAGAAAGATGAACCGGATGGGATATGCTTTTCACTCGGCTCACTATGGGCAGGTGGATAGATGGTGTGTACCACTACCCAACTGAAGAGGGACAGACTCGTCACACCCTGAGTCGAGGCTTGATGATCCATATGGGCCATAGGGAGTATGACAACGCTGTGGAGCGCGGTATGCTCGGATAGGTTGCTTAACTTATGTGCCTAGCAGTTTGTAATCTTGTTTTATGTTAATCCCAACATTTTGCTGCATGTGTGGGATTAGTATTGTAAGACTGTAACTTGTATGCTTATTTTAGGGGAGTATGTCGGTGAACCCCTCACCATTTTGTTGTATCAAGGAACGTTTGATGACATCTATAGTAGTACGCTATAGCATAGTCATGTATGTTGTAATAGTTGTTAGCACTAAATGCAATCGTTATTACTATATATGTTGTCTACTTGTAGTACTCATAATGAAATGATGACATTAAATTTTCTTACGTTAAGCAGAGAATGCACACCTAGGACGTAACATACGAGCCCCACCACCAACACCCGAGGGATCGGTTAATAATCAAAGAGTTCCGGTGGACCCCATGCAACGGTTAGCGGATATACTGGAGAGAATGACCCAAGGGAGAAATACGGGACACGTGGATCCACATCCCCCGGTAGCACCCATAACAAATTTCAAAGACTTTCAAGAGCGTTGGACCCCCAGAGTTTAAGGGAACAACTGATCCGATTGAAGCCCAGTCTTGGGTGAAGGAAATGGAAAAGGCTTTCATCATTGCACGCGTGAGGGATGACCAGAAAACAGTATTTGCCACGTATATGATGAAAGGAGAAAGCAAATTATTGGTGGGAGGCTAACCAACAACGAGCAGGTGAAGGAGTGATATCATGGGACAAGTTTAATGGAATTATTCTTCGAGAACTATTTCCCAAAAAGCATGGAAAAGGCAAATGGTGGTGAAATTCCTAGAGCTCAAGCAGGGAGACATGACGGTGGTTCAGTACGCCGCCAAATTCAATGAACTTGCTGTGTTTTGCACCGCTTCACGTAAGTTACTGAAGAGTTGAAGACGCAAAGGTTCGAACAAGGGCTGAAACCGTGGTTGTATAATAAGGTAGCTGTCCTCCAGATCGAGACTTTTAGTGCGCTGCTGGAAAAAGCCATCATCGCCGAAGGAGGGATTGAGGCCCTAAATCAACACAAGAAAAATAAGAAGAGTGGAGGGGATTACCGTGGAGGTGGCAGTAGCGGTGGAAGCAATTCGGGAAAGAGAAAATGGGACGGTGGTAACAACAGCAACAACAGTGCCAACACTCATCAGGCAGGGAATAGTCAGGGAGGATTTAAGAAGAAGATTGAAGCGTGTTCAAAATGTGGGAAAAATCACAAGGGTGAGTGCTGGAAGGGACGTAATGTCTGCTACAACTGCAACCAGGAAGGGCATATAGCATCGCATTGCCCAAACCCAAAGAAGAATCGTGGATGCTATTCTTGTGGGTCAATGGAGCATCAGTTCAGAGACTGTCCGAAGAAGGGAAGCAGTGGTGGAAGCGGCAACCGAGGAGGAGGCAGCAAACTGATGATTGGGAGTCCGACTCTGCCGAACCGCACCCCTGCCCGAACATTCAACATGACTGTCCAGGATGCAGTGATTGCTAAGGACGTGGTGTCAGGTATTATCCCAATCAATAATATAAATGCTTGTGTATTATTCGATTCGGGTGCTACCTGTTCTTTTGTGTCTGAAAATTTTGTTAAGCGGTTAAATTTACCCCAAGAACGGTTAGAAAATACTTTTAGCATAGAATAGAAATTGCGAATAATGAGGTAATTCCTGTATAGTTCATTCTTTCGTAATTGTTACGCTGAGATTAGGGGATTTAATTTTCGCGTGGATTTGATCCCAATAAGGTTGGGAGATCGTGAGTTCGATGTAATATTGGGAATGGACTGGTTGTACGAGCATGCGGCAATCATTGACTTGTCAGAAGAAAAAGTGTGAACCTTCGGACCCCGAACCGGTCGAGGGTTAATATTTTATGGTGTCACATCGCTAAGACGTTCATGTTGTCTTACGATGATGCAGGCCAGGAAATTGTTAAAGAAAGGTTGTGAAGGTTATTTAGCCTATATTTTAGATACGAAGAAAGAAGGTGTGGATATTAAAAAATATACCTGGTAGTAAGAGAGTTTCCAGATGTGTTTCCAAGTGATTTACCCGGTCTTCCGCCAGACAGGGAAATTGAATTTGCGATAGACTTAGCGCCGGGGACTGCAACCAAATTTCGAAGGCTCCGTATCGTTATGGCGCCGGTAGAGATGAAGGAATTGTTGATACAAACTTCAAGAACTGCTGGACAATGGGTTATATTCAGCCAAGTGTGGTCCCCATGGGGAGCACCCGTTTTGTTTGTCAAGAAGAAGGACGGGATCAATGAGACTCTGTATCGACTATCGGGAGTTGAACAAATCAACGATCAAGAATAAGTACCCATTGCCACAGAATCGGACGACTTGTTCGATCAACTAAAGGGAGCCAGACACTTCTCGAAGATAGATTTGAGGACCGGGTTATCATCAGCTAAAAGTAAGGAAGGAAGATGTACCTAAAACTAGCGCTTTCGGACAAGATATGGTCACTACGAGTTTTTTGGTGATGTCTTTCGGTTTGACTAACGCACCGGCAGCAATTCATGGACTTGATGAACCGAATTCTGAAGCCGTACTTAGATAAGTTCATAGTAGTTTTCATCGATGACATTTTGATTTATTCCAAAGACCGAAGAAGAGCACGGCCGAACATCTGAGCGAAGTACTGGAGACACTGAGAAGGGAAAAGTTATACGCGAAAATTTTCTAAGTGCGAATTCTGGATGGAAAAGGTACAAAATTTTTAGGGCATATGATCGACAAGGACGGTATCTCAGTGGACCCTGCGAAGGTGGAGGCAGTTAGTAACTGGGAGCAACCGAAGACACCGACAGAAGTACGAAGTTTCTTAGGGTTAGCCGGGTACTATCGAAGATTTATCCAAGATTTTTCCAAAATAGCAACCCCATTGACCAATCTAACGAGGAAGACGGTTGAAATTTTGTGTGGTCTGAAAAGTGCGAAGACAGTTTTCAGGAATTGAAAAAGCGGTTAAGCGATGGCGCCTGTATTGTCCCTTACCAGACGATACGGGGAGGTTTTGTAGTGTATAGTGATGCATCACATAAGGGTCTTGGCTGTGTGTTAATGTTTTTTTTTTACAACACGGCAAAGGTTATTGCGTATGCGTCACGACAATTGAAGGATTATGAGAAGCGATACCCTACCCATGACTTGGAGTTAGCGGCTGTCGTTTTTGCATTGAAGATTTGGAGACACTACCTTTATGGGGAGAAATGTGAGATATACACGGACCATAAGAGTATGAAATATATTTTCACACAAAAGGAGCTAAACATGCGACAGAGGAGGTAGTTGGAATTAATCAAAGATTATGACTGTGAAATTCTTTATCACCCAGGGAAGGCAAACATAGTAGCAGATGCATTGAGCAGAAAGGGGAATGAGAAATTATGCATGTTGACAACTCACGGGGAGCTAATACGGAAATGATGAGACTGGAAATCGAGGTGAAAAGTCCGACAGAGGCGGCAGAGAGGTTATTCGTAATTGAGGCTCGTCCGACATTACTCGACAAAGTGAAAGAAGCACAGGAAAAGGATGAAGAATGTGAAAGGATACAGAAAAGGATCGCAGAAAATGAGGAAGAGAAATTTCGAATGGATAAAGATGGTATCTTAAGATACGAGGAACGAGTGTGGGTGCCGGCCGTGACTGAATTAAGAGATGAGATCTTACATGAAGCACATAATTCAGCATATTCTGTTCACCCAGGAAGCACAAAAATGTATCGGGATCTTCGTCAATATTTTTGGTGGCCCAATATGAAGCGGGACGTAGCAGAGTGCGTCAGCAAGTGTCTCACCTGTCAACAGGTCAAAGCGGAACATCAGAGACCGAGTGGGTTACTTCAGCCACTAAATATACCAGAATGGAAATGGGAGCACATCACCATGGATTTCGTGGTAGGACTTCCAGTTACACAAAAAGGTTGTGATGCCATTTGGGTTATCGTAGACCGATTGACAAAATCAGCACACTTTCTACCGATAAAAATCCGATTCAATTTAAACCAGTTAGCTAAGTTGTATATAAAGGAAATTGTTTCGCGACATGGAGTGCCAGTGTCAATTGTCTCAGATCGAGATCCACGCTTCACATCAAATTTTTGGAGAAGCTTGCAAGAGAGAATGGGAACACAGTTGCGACTAAGTACTGCTTACCATCCTCAAACTGACGGACAGACCGAGGCGAACGAACGATACAGACGCTAGAAGACATGCTTAGAGCTTGTGTGATGGATTTTCAAAGGGAATTGGGATGACCACTTACCACTTGTGGAATTCGCTTATAACAACAGCTATCATGCAAGTATCGGTATGCCACCGTATGAAGCCCTCTACGGGAGGAAGTGCAGAACACCGTTAAGTTGGGATGAGGTCGGCGAACGAAGACTGTTGGGACCAGAGTTGGTGCAACAGACAGCCGAAGTGGTCAAGGTGATCAGGGCAAGACTAGTTGCAGCCCCAAGACCGACAAAAGAAGTATGCTGATCAACATCGCCAGACGAGAGACTTCGATGTCGGCAACTACGTGTTTCTGAAAGTGTCTCCCTGGAAAGGGAAGATACGTTTTGGGAAGAAGGGAAAGTTGAGCCTAAGGTTCGTAGGACCGTTTCGAAGTATTGAGAAGAGTGGGTGAAGTGGCGTATGAGGTAGCCTTGCCTCCTGAACTGGGAGCATGTCCACAACATGTTTCACGTCTCAGTGTTACGACCATACAAACCCGATTACAAACACGGTGATATCCTATGAGGCCCGTTCATTTAGGAGGAAGGATCTTACGTACGAAGAAATTCCTATTAAGATAATTGATAGGAAGGAGCAAGTATTAAGAAAATAAGGTTATACCTTCTGTGAAAGGTAGTTTGGCGGAACCACAATGCTGAGGAGGCTACATGGGAATTGGAAGATAAGATGAAGGAGAATTACCCTCAACTTTTTGTTTAACCTTTGTATGGTGATTCTGGGGACAGGAATCCTTATAAGGGGGGAGAAGTGTAACGATCGGGAATTTTAGATTTCCTTGTAACCCGAGATATGTTATGAATAAAATGAATTATTATTATTATTATTATTTTTTATATATTAATCTATAATACGTGTTGTAGAATTGTGTTACAACCTAGAAAATGTGCATATGTTAAATTTTATGCGTTGTTGTGTCGTTAGAGTGAATATATCGATTTTTGGCAAAAAAATTCATAAAATCACTATTAGCGGGACCCGCTTCCCGACGCACTATTCACGAGCACTATTCACCACCCAAACTTTTTCGTCTATTTTCGATTTTTATTAAATTAGATGAGGCATATATGCTGAGGAATAATTTTTCCAAGTGTCAGAAATTTTATTGGAGTTGATACGTGATTTAATCTGTATCCGAAATGTATATTATGGGTGTTCCGAATAAATTGGACAAATCCCATAATAAATATTTTTGCGTGTTCTTATAATTTTATGGGAGTACCCATTTATAATTTTTGGGTAGAGTTATTTACCAAATTTGGTACAAAAGTGGGAATATTCGGGTATATTTATCTGTATATTCGAATTAATTGGAGAGGCAATTAAGCCTCAAACCAATTGGGGGAGGCCACGTGTATTAATTGTATTAGCCAATCACATGAGGGGGAAAAGAATAAACATGCACATGACACCATATATGGGATTTTTAACTTCACAAAGCATGCTCCTCAATTTGGTTTTCAAGAGCTCGGGTGTGAAGTATTTTATACATATCAATACATTCCATCTTCTCCGAAGCCACTCACTTTATCCTTCCCATCAACTCATCCTCCTTCTCACTTCAAACCATCTGCATACTCCTCATTTGCAAGCAAGGATAGAGTTATAGAGAGCTACGTAGAGAGAGAGAAAGGGAAATATAGAAGAAGAATAAGCAAGTGTTCGGGAAGAAGAAGAAAAGCAAGGAAGGAGGAGAAAGGAAAGAAGGGCAGCCAAGAGGGAGGAGAGCAGCACTCTAGCAACCATTTCATTCTACACGAAGCTAGCAACAAGAAGGTAATCATGAACCACAACCATTTCTTCTCCACTTGAAGCTTTCATGAGTTTTGTTTTACGCTTTCATGCTTGAGGGTTGGATTTTTGTTGATTTTTTTTGTTGATTGGTTGTGTTGAATCTATCATGGAGGTTCTTAAAGAATCTATATAAACCATTAACACCCTCAAAAGTGGAAACAAAAAACAAGGAAAGATCCGAACCTTGGCTTAAAGGATGAACTTTGGACATTTTTGGACTTTTGGACCTTTGGACTGTTAGAGGAATGTAAAGCCTTGATGGTGTGATTATTCTGATTGTTTGTTATTTTAATATTGTACTTCCATGAGTTGTGAAGACATACCAGTTTGAATGAACCAAAATGGTGCTAAAACAAAGTTACAGTGAAGGTTTTAGTGAAATGTATCATGGTTGCGAAAAACAGAGCATCAATGTGGTGCATTGGCTAAGGATTTGGCTGTGTTAGTGTTTATGGGTCGTCTTGCATTTTTGATATATTGTAGTCTCGTGTCTTGGGAATCCATAGAGTCCGTAACGGACCAAATTGATCGAGTGTAGAGGGAGATATAGCAGCTGAAGCGGGCGAGAGTCTGACTGTGTCGCGGTTCTGCAGGAACAGCAGAACTGCTACTGCAACTGCCGCTGTTCTGCGCCTGGTCGGGTCGGATCAGGCTGGACCGGGTCGGGTCGGACCGGACCGGGTCGGGCCGGATCGGGTCGGACCAGTAAATTTTTCCCGCGAGTCTAAAACTTATATTTTTGTACAAAATGATTAAAAACGCTTATATCTTGTTAAAGCTTTATGTGCTTAATTTATACCCGTTGTCGACCTAAACGATGTTGTCCTAAGGCGTAAATTGAATTAACGGATTACAAATTACGCTTGGATTTCCAGGGGGCGCTGCCCCCCGAACCCCCGCCAGCTCACCGGCGAGCTGGGCAGCCGCTCGCTCACCGGGGTAAGACGTATTTTACCTATGACTGGGTAAGCGTTAGTGGCAATCAATGTATTTTACTGATGTGATGACTGTAATGAACCTAGTTCTTTTGTGACTAATATTTTATGATGATTTTAATAAACTTATGTAGGATATTTTGTTGACGGACGATTAACGTCAAGTTATTAACGCACGTACAAGGCAAGTTTCCTAACTCATACAACTCCTATTTAATTGTGCGAGTTTTCCTTACTCGATTCATTTATTGGGCAAAGTTTCGAATTCCATTTATCTATCGAGCAAATATTATTTATTGAGCAAGCTTATTGAGCTTCTTTGACTCCGTTCAAATTACTTATCAATTTAGCAAATTAATGTGCTAGTATTCATACTTCTATTCAAGTATTGCAATGAAAGGCCCATTTCATGCAATGTTATATATTGTGTGTGATTCCAAAGATTATGAATTTTTATTCATTCAAGATATTTTTTTAAATGCTATCATGCATGTTATTGAACCTTAAAGTTCTTTATTCCATATACTATTTAAAAGCTATGTCAAGGCTAATTGTTTCAGCTAGACACTTATTGATTTGGTTACTAAAGCGAGGTTAAAGTCCTCTAACTATTATTGTCGTTAAGTAAAATTGTCCGATCAAATTGTTTTGGTCTGGACTCCCATGTAAAGCTGAGTGGAACAACCCTCACAGCAGGGGAAATTGTATAAACGTCGGGAAACCGACACGCGCGTAAATGGAAAATGTAAGGCTTATGCATAACGCCAGGTATTTTAGGCTGATCACCTATTGTACCAGTTTTGTGGATTATCGGATGAATTTCCAGTAATTCTAGAATAGAGTTCTGTGCCTTGGTGCACCCTCAGTATTGAATAGTTCCCTTCTTCGGGAAACATTGAAATCCTTGGATACTTCAGAAATCCTTCGGTCCTTAGTGGTCACTATAACGGTGATAAAAAGAAGTTGTTTATTTCCTTGGTTCAGATAAATTTTTACTCCTGTGAGCTATAAAGTTATTCATGTGATTATTCATTGCTATGATACTTGCGGGGCAAATTGTTGCTCACCCCTTGCTCTCCTTAAAAACATTTCAGTTAGTGCGGCACGTGGCGAGAGCTCAGGAAAAGATAAGGGGAAGGGGAAAGCTACGGAGTAGTTGTAAATTGTTGTTCTAGAATTACCGTTTGTATTAAGACTTATTATTGACGTCGTGTATTAAGACATATTTACCCTTTTGTATTATGTTTATGTTTTGTAATAGTATTGGTTTCGAGACTTGGGACAGGTCTATTTATGTTATATCAATGTAAATATTCCTTTATTCCGCTATAAGTTATCGATTGTATCATTTTGGTATTGGATAGTGATGAACCAGGTCCGTGGCCTCAGGTGACCCGGATTTGGGGGCGTCACAGGTTGGTATCAAAGCCTTAGGTTATAAACCTTTAGAGAGATGGTCTTTAGGCTATAACCTTAGGAAGTGTATAGAGAATAAGAGCAGACAAAACTCCTTGTAGAGTTTTACGTGACAAAGATTTATCTTAGAGAGCTTGTAGTGATATAAGATATATCTTCATTCCATACAATGAACTTATATTTTGTTGAAAGACTAATAAGAGTTTGCTTGTTTGTGGTTGTGCTTGTAGGATGTCAAACACAGGAGAACCTAGTAGAGTCGCAGAAGAGGAGCCACGTGACATCCATGTGGTGTCCGAGACACTGCTGATGGTTGAGCCTATTCTAGCTATTGCCCCTGCTGAGGAGGAACCCGAGTTGGAGTCTGACCCGGAGGAGGACCCAGAAGAGGACTGGGAGGAGGTGCCCCCTGTTGACACCACATTTTTGATGGAGATGTTGGACGAACGTACCGACCGCGTTCTCGATCAAGCAAATAGGATCCATGAGTTGGAGAGTGAAGCCCGAGGGCAACGAGCTAGGATTCAGGGACTAGAAGGCGAGGTCCAGGAGGGTAAGAACCGGATCCAGGAATTAGAGACGGATGTGCAAGGGCATCTAGGGGCCTCCACACAGTTGGCAGTCATGCTGCATCACCTCTTGGCGAGGAATGCAGAATTGGCAGGAAAGCTGGAGCAGTCAGAGCATCGGGGAGTTAATTTGCAAATGGACAATGAGATCTTGAAGAACCAGTTAGGTAGGGAGGTGGCAAACTGTGTCCGGATCAAGGAACAACGGGATGATGCCGTAGAACGAGTTGATGACCTGGAGGGTGAAGTGAGGAGGGGTAAGAGAAAGATGAACCGGATGGGATATGCTTTTCACTCGGCTATGGGCAGGTGGATAGATGGTGTGTACCACTACCCAACTGAAGAGGGACAGACTCATCACACCCTGAGTCGAGGCTTGATGATCCATATGGGTCATAGGGAGTATGACAACGCTGTGGAGCGCGGTATGCTCGGATAGGTTGCTTAACTTATGTGCCTAGCAGTTTGTAATCTTGTTTATGTTAATCCCAACATTTTGCTACATGTGTGGGATAGTATTGTAAGACTGTAACTTGTATGCTTATTTTAGGGGAGTATGTCGGTGAAACCCCTCACCATTTTGTTGTATCAAGGAACGTTTGATGACATCTATAGTAGTACGCTATAGCATAGTCCATGTATGTTGTAATAGTTGTTAGCACTAAATGCAATCGTTATTACTATATATGTTGTCTACTTGTAGTACTCATGATAGATGATCTCGTAGCATAATGAAATGATGACATTAAATTTTCTTACGTTAAGCAGAGAATGCCACCTAGACGTAACATACGAGCCCCACCACCAACACCCGAGGGATTCGGTTAATAATCAAAGAGTTCCGGTGGACCCCATGCAACGGTTAGCGGATATACTGGAGAGAATGACCCAAGGGAGAAATATGGGACCCGTGGATCCCCATCCCCCGGTAGCACCCATAACAAATTTCAAAGACTTCAAGAGCGTTGGACCCCCAGAGTTCAAGGGAACAACTGATCCGATTGAAGCCCAGTCTTGGGTGAAGGAAATGGAAAAGGCTTTCATCATTGCACGCATGAGGGATGACCAGAAAACAGTATTTGCCACGTATATGATGAAAGGAGAAGCAAATTATTGGTGGGAGGCTAACCAACAACGAGTAGGCGAAGGAGTGATATCATGGGACAAGTTTAAGGAATTATTCTTCGAGAACTATTTCCCAAAAAGCATGGAAAGGCAAATGGTGGTGAAATTCCTAGAGCTCAAGCAGGGAGACATGACGGTGGCTCAGTACGCCGCCAAATTCAATGAACTTGCGCGTTTTGCACCGCTTCACGTAAGTACTGAAGAGTTGAAGACGCAAAGGTTCGAACAAGGGCTGAAACCGTGGTTGTATAATAAGGTAGCTGTCCTCCAGATCGAGACTTTTAGTGCGCTGCTGGAAAAAGCCATCATCGCCGAAGGAGGGATTGAGGCCCTAAATCAACACAAGAAAAATAAGAAGAGTGGAGGGGACTACCGTGGAGGTGGCAGTAGCGGTGGAAGCAATTCGGGAAAGAGAAAATGGGACGGTGGTAACAACAGCAACAACAGTACCAACACTCATCAGGCAGGGAATAGTCAGGGAGGATTTAAGAAAAAGATTGAAGCGTGTTCAAAATGTGGGAAAAATCACAAGGGTGAGTGCTGGAAGGGACGTAATGTCTGCTACAACTGCAACCAGGAAGGGCATATAGCACCGCATTGCCCAAACCCAAAGAAGAATCGTGGATGCTATTCTTGTGGGTCAATGGAGCATCAGTTCAGAGAATGTCCGAAGAAGGGAAGCAGTGGTGGAAGCGGCAACCGAGGAGGAGGCAGCAAACTGATGATTGGGAGTCCGACTCCGCCGAACCGCACCCCTGCCCGAACATTCAACATGACTGTCCAGGATGCAGTGATTGCTAAGGATGTGGTGTCAGGTATTATCCCAATCAATAATATAAATGCTTGTGTATTATTCGATTCGGGTGCTACCTGTTCTTTTGTGTCTGAAAATTTTGTTAAGCGGTTAAATTTACCCCAAGAACGGTTAGAAAATCCTTTGAGCATAGAAATTGCGAATAATGAGGTTAATTCCTGTACAGTTCATTCTTCGTAATTGTTACGCTGAGATTAGGGGATTTAATTTTCGCGTGGATTTGATCCCAATAAGGTTGGGGAGAGTTCGATGTAATATTGGGAATGGACTGGTTGTACGATCATGCGGCAATCATTGACTGTCAGAAGAAAAGTGTGAACCTTCGGACCCCGAACCGGTCGAGGGTAATATTTTATGGTGGCACATCGCTAAGACGTTCATGTTGTCTTACGATGATGCAGGCCAGGAAATAGTTAAAGAAAGGTTGTGAAGGTTATTTAGCCTATATTCTAGATACGAAGAAAGAAGGTGTGGATATTAAAAATATACCGGTAGTGAGAGAGTTTCCAGATGTGTTTCCAAGTGATTTACCCGGTCTTCCGCCAGACAGGGAAATTGAATTTGTGATAGACTTAGCGCCGGGGACTGCACCAATTTCGAAGGCTCCGTATCGTATGGTGCCGGTAGAGATGAACGAATTGTTGATACAACTTCAAGAACTGCTGGACAATGGGTATATTCAGCCAAGTGTGTCCCCATGGGGAGCACCAGTTTTGTTTGTCAAGAAGAAGGACGGATCAATGAGACTCTGTATCGACTATCGGGAGTTGAACAAATCAACGATCAAGAATAAGTACCCATTGCCACGAATCGACGACTTGTTCGATCAACTAAAGGGAGCCAGACACTTCTCGAAAATAGATTTGAGGACCGGGTATCATCAGCTAAAAGTAAGGAAGGAAGATGTACCTAAAACTGCGTTTCGGACAAGATATGGTCACTACGAGTTTTTGGTGATGTCTTTCGGTTTGACTAACGCACCGGCAGCATTCATGGACTTGATGAACCGAATTTTGAAGCCGTACTTAGATAAGTTCGTAGTAGTTTTCATCGATGACATTTTGATTTATTCAAAGACCGAAGAAGAGCACGCCGAACATCTGAGCGAAGTACTGGAGACACTGAGAAGGGAAAAGTTATACGCGAAATTTTCTAAGTGCGAATTCTGGATGGAAAAGGTACAATTTTTAGGGCATATGATCGACAAAGACGGTATCTCAGTGGACCCTGCGAAGGTGGAGGCAGTTAGTAACTGGGAGCAACCGAAGACACCGACAGAAGTACGAAGTTTCTTAGGGTTAGCCGGGTACTATCGAAGATTTATCCAAGATTTTTCCCAAATTGCAACCCCATTGACCAATCTAACGAGGAAGACAGTGAAATTTGTGTGGTCTGAAAAGTGCGAAGACAGTTTTCAGGAATTGAAAAAGCGGTTAAGCGAGGCGCCTGTATTGTCCTTACCAGACGATACGGGAGGTTTTGTAGTGTATAGTGATGCATCACACAAGGGTCTTGGCTGTGTGTTAATGCAACACGGCAAGGTTATTACGTATGCGTCACGACAATTGAAGGATTATGAGAAGCGATACCCTACCCATGACTTGGAGTTAGCGGCTGTCGTTTTTGCATTGAAGATTTGGAGACATTACCTTTATGGGGAGAAATGTGAGATATACACGGACCATAAGAGTCTGAAATATATTTTCACACAAAAGGAGCTAAACATGCGACAGAGGAGGTGGTTGGAATTAATCAAAGATTATGACTGTGAAATTCTTTATCACCCAGGGAAAGCAAACGTAGTAGCAGATGCATTGAGCAGAAAGGGGAATGAGAAATTGTGCATGCTGACAACTCACGAGGAGCTAATACGGGAAATGATGAGACTGGAAATCGAGGTGAAAAGTCCGACAGAGGCGGCAGAGAGGTTATTCGTAATTGAGGCTCGTCCGACATTACTCGACAAAGTGAAAGAAGCACAGGAAAAGGATGAAGAATGTGAAAGGATACAGAAAAGGATCGCAGAAAATGAGGAAGAGAAATTTCGAATGGATAAAGATGGTATCTTAAGATACGAGGAACGAGTGTGGGTGCCGGCCGTGACTGAATTAAGAAATGAGATCTTACATGAAGCACATAATTCAGCATATTCTGTTCACCCAGGAAGCACAAAAATGTATCGGGATCTTCGTCAATATTTTTGGTGGCCCAACATGAAGCGGGACGTAGCAGAGTGCGTCAGCAAGTGTCTCACCTGTCAACAGGTCAAAGCGGAACATCAGAGACCGAGTGGGTTACTTCAGCCACTAAAATATACCAGAATGGAAATGGGAGCACATCACCATGGATTTCGTGGTAGGACTTCCAGTTACACAAAAAGGTTGTGATGCCATTTGGGTTTATCGTAGACCGATTGACAAAATCAGCACACTTTCTACCGATAAAAATCCGATTCAATTTGAACCAGTTAGCCAAGTTGTATATAAAGGAGATTGTTTCGCGACATGGAGTGCCCTGAGAGTGTCAATTGTCTCAGATCGAGATCCACGCTTCACATCAAATTTTTGGAAAAGCTTGCAAGAGAGAATGGGAACACAGTTGCGACTAAGTACTGCTTACCATCCTCAAACTGACGGACAGAGCGAACGAACGATACAGACGCTAGAAGACATGCTTAGAGCTTGCGTGATGGATTTCAAAGGGAATTGGGATGACCACTTACCACTTGTGGAATTCGCTTATAACAACAGCTATCATGCAAGTATCGGTATGCCACCGTATGAAGCCCTCTACGGGAGGAAGTGCAGAACACCGTTAAGTTGGGATGAGGTCGGCGAACGAAGACTGTTGGGACCAGAGTTGGTGCAACAGACAGCCGAAGTGGTCAAGGTGATCAGGGCAAGACTAGTTGCAGCCCAAGACCGACAAAAGAAGTATGCTGATCAACATCGCCAGACGAGAGACTTCGATGTCGGCAACTACGTTGTTTCTGAAAGTGTCTCCCTGGAAAGGGAAGATACGTTTTGGGAAGAAGGGAAAGTTGAGCCCAAGGTTCGTAGGGACCGTTCGAAGTATTGAGAAGAGTGGGTGAAGTGGCGTATGAGGTAGCCTTGCCTCCTGAACTGGAGCATGTCCACAACGTGTTTCACGTCTCAGTGTTACGACCATACAAACCCGATTACAAACACGTGATATCCTATGAGCCCGTTCATTTAGAGAAGGATCTTACGTACGAAGAAATTCCTATTCAGATAATTGATAGGAAGGAGCAAGTATTAAGAAATAAGGTTATACCTTCTGTGAAGGTAGTTTGGCGAAACCACAATGCTGAGGAGGCTACATGGGAATTGGAAGATAAGATGAAGGAGAATTACCCTCAACTTTTTGTTTAACCTTGTATGGTGATTCTGGGGACAGAATCCTTATAAGGGGGGAGAATGTAACGATCGGGAATTTTAGATTTCCTTGTAACCCGAGATATGTATGAATAAAATGAATTATTATTATTATTATTTTTATATTAATCTATACTACGTGTTTAGAATTGTGTTACAACCTAGAAAATGTGCATATGTTAAATTTTATGTGTTGTTGTGTCGTTAGAGTGAATATATCGATTTTGCAAAAATTCATAAAATCACTATTAGCGGGACCCGCTTCCCGACGCACTATTCACAAGCACTATTCACACCCAAACTTTTTTGTCTATTTCGATTTTTATTAAATTAGATGAGGCATATATGCTGAGGAATAATTTTTCCAAGTGTCAGAAATTTTATTGGAGTTGATACGTGATTTAATCTGTATCCGAAATGTATATTATGGGTGTTCCGAATAAATGGACAAATCCCATAATAAATATTTTTGCGTGTTCTTATAATTTATGGGAGTACCCATTATAATTTTGGGTAGAGTTATTTACCAAATTTGGTACAAAAGTGGGAGTATTCGGGTATATTTATCTGTATATTTGATTAATTGGAGAGGCAATTAAGCCTCAACCAATCAGGAGAGAGCATTAATTGTATTAGCCAATCACATGAGGGGGGAATAAAACCATCACAGGACACTAAGCATGGGATTTTTAACTTCACCAAACATCCTCCTCAATTTGGTTTTCAAGAGCTCGGGTGAAGTATTTTCTACATATCAATACATTCCATCTTCTCCCGAAGCACTCACTTTATCCTCCCATCAACTCATCCTCCTTCTCACTTAAACCATCTGCATACTCCTCATTTTGCAAGCAAGGATAGAGCTATAGAGAGAGAGAGAGAGAAAGAAGGAAGTAGGAAAAGAGAAGAGTGTTCGGGAAGAAGAAGGAAAGCAAGGAAGGAGGGAAAAGAAGGAGAAGAGCAGCAAGAGGGAGTCCAGGAGCACTCTAGCAACCATCTCATTCTACTCAAAGCAAGCAACAAAGAGGTAATCACAAACCACAACCATTTCTTCTCCAAGTGAAGTTTTCATGAGTTTTGTTTTGCTTTCATGCTTGCGGGTTGGATTTTGTTGATTTTCGTTGTTGTTGGTTGTGTTGAATCTACCATGGAGGTTCTTAAAGAATCTATATAAACCATTAACACCCTCAAAGTGGAACAAAAACAAGGAAAGATCCGAACCTTGGCTTAAAGGATGAACTTTGGACATTTTTGGACTTTTGGACCTTTGGACTGTTAGAGGACTGTAAAGCCTTGATGGTGTAATTATTCTGATTGTTTGTTGTTTTAGTATTGTACTTCCATGAGTTGTGAAGACAACTTAGTTGGAATGAACCAAAATGGTGCTAAAATAAAGTTACAGTGAAGGTTTTAGTGAAATGTATCATGACTGCGAAAAACAGAGCATCAATGTGGTGCTTTGGCTAAGGATTTGGCTGTGTTAGTGTTTATGGGTCATCTTGCATTTTTGATATATTGTAGTCTCGTGTCTTGGGAATCCATAGAGTCCGTAACGGACCAAATTGATCAAGTATAGAGGGAGATATAGGGGCTGAAGCGGGCGAGAGTCTACCAGTTCGCGGTTCTGCAGGAACTGCAGAACTGCTACTGCATGCCGCTGTTCTGCGCCTGGTCCGGGTCGGGTCAGGCTGGACCGGGTCGGGTCGGGCCGGACCGGGTCGGGCCGGATCGGGTCGGACCCAGTAAATTTTTCCCGCGAGTCTAAAACTTATATTTTTGTACAAAATGATTAAAAACGCTTATATCTTGTTAAAGCTTTATGTGCTTAATTTATACCCGTGTCGACCTAAACGATGTTGTCCTAAGGCGTAAATTGAATTAACGGATTACAAATTACGCTTGGATTTCCAGGGGGCGCTGCCCCCCGACCCCCGCCAGCTCACCGGCGAGCTGGGCAGCCGCTCGCTCACCGGGGTAAGACGTATTTACCTATGACTGGGTAAGCGTAGTGGCAATCAATGTATTTTACTGATGTGATGACTGTAATGAACCTAGTTCTTTTGTGACTAATATTTATGATGATTTTAATAAACTATGTAGGATATTTTGTTGACGGACGATTAACGTCAAGTTATTAACGCACGTACAAGGCAAGTTTCCTAACTCATACAACTCCTATTTAATTGTGCGAGTTTTCCTTACTCGATTCATTTATTGGGCAAGTTTCGAATTCATTTATCTATCGAGCAAATATTATTTATTGAGCAAGCTTATTGAGCTTCTTGACTCCGTTCAAATTACTTATCAATTTAGCAATTAATGTGCTAGTATTCATACTTCTATTCAAGTATTGCAATGAAAGCCCATTTCATGCAATGTTATATATTGTGTGATTCCAAAGATTATGAATTTTTATTCATTCAAGATATTTTTTTAAATGTTATCATGCATGTTATTGAACCTTAAAGTTCTTTATTCCATAGACTATTTAAAAGCTATGTCAAGGCTAATTGTTTCAGCTAGACACTTATTGATTTGGTTACTAAAGCGAGGTTAAAGTCCTCTAACTATTATTGTCGTTAAGTAAAATTGTGTCCGATCAAATTGTTTTGGTCTGGACTCCCATGTTAAAGCTGAGTGGAACAACCCTCACAGCAGGGGAAATTGTATAAACGTCGGGAAACCGACACGCGCGTAAATGGAAAATGTAAGGCTTATGCATAACGCCAGGTATTTTAGGCTGATCACCTATTGTACCAGTTTTGTGGATTATCGGATGAATTTTCAGTAATTCTAGAATAGAGTTCTGTGCCTTGGTGCACCCTCAGTATTGAATAGTTCCCTTCTTCGGGAAACTTTGAAATCCTTGGATACTTCAGAAATCCTTCGGTCCTTAGTGGCCACTATAACGGTGATAAAAAGAAGTTGTTTATTTCCTTGGTTCAGATAAATTTTTACTCCTGTGAGCTATAAAGTTATTCATGTGATTATTCATTGCTATGATACTTGCGGGGCAAATTGTTGCTCACCCCTTGCTCTCCTTAAAAACATTTCAGTTAGTGCGGCACGTGGCGAGAGCTCAGGAAAAGATAAGGGGAAGGGGAAAGCTACGGAGTAGTTGTAAATTGTTGTTCTAGAATTACCGTTTGTATTAAGACATATTTACCCTTTTGTATTATGTTATGTTTTGTAATAGTATTGGTTTCGAGACTTGGGACAGGTCTATTTATGTTATATCAATGTAAATATTCCTTTATTCCGCTATAAGTTATCGATTGTATCATTTTGGTATTGGATAGTGATGAACCAGGTCCGTGGCTCAGGTGACCCGGATTTGGGGGCGTCACAATGTCCGTACGCCACACTTGCCTATTCGAACGCCCAAGTGACATGCGATTGCGTACGCTTAACACGCCTATTCGAATTGTCTAATACCCAGTGGTTAATGTTAAGCATCATTATAAATCAAAATAATCATGTTTTAAAACTTAGAACATCACTTTACATTGTCGGGAGCATTACACGTGCTTACGCGCATGCCCGACACTTTCCGATTGCCTTCAATCACACACCAGTCCTATAAATAGCCAATTTAGGCCATGCTATAGACCTCAAATTGAAAAACTTAAAGAACGAAAGTTTTAGGTCTACTCTTCCTCTTTCTAAATCATCTCGAATCATCTCAATCCGAGTTCGGATTAGAACGTTATGCCAATTTTACTACAGAATATCAAAAGAGTCCACTCGAACATATCTGCGCTTGACACGTGTCTGGCGCTGCTTCTCCCATTTTAGCCTTATGAACGGAGCCGCAGCTGTGACAACCCGAATTTTCAAAGAATTATTAAATAAGAATTTGGCGAATAAAATTCTTATTACGAGATATTTTGAGTTCGTGTATGTGTATATATGATTTATATATGTTATATTATATGTGATTTGATGTGAAGAAATTGAATGTGTATATGGAAGAAATATATATATTTGTTTTAATAAAATGATCGAAGGAGATGTGTTACATATAAATGTAATATGTTATGGTAATGCGATGATGAATTTCGTAGATAGTTAAAATATTTATTGAATAAGATAAATATTTTAGTTGGGATATTTATTAAATAAAATAAATATTTGACAAAAATTGTTATGGTGATGATTTATGTAAGTGTGATAATATTGATTAAATTAAATGATTTTATTTGTATTTTGTCTCGCTAATATTATGGAGATATTCTAATTTAATTAAATAATTAAATTAGAGGACGAGTGATTTATTAAATAAAATAATTTATTAGATAGAAGTTATGATTTTATTAGTAAAGTTTAATTGGACTTATTAAGAAAGTAAGTCTAATTAAATTAAAGTGTGACAATATCATATAAGAAGATTATTAAAATAAACTAAAATTGATTTTTATTGAGTCTAGCCAAACAAGGCCTTGTGGCCTTTGGCTTTCTTAACTGCTGAAACTCCCAACTAGAGGTTACGAAGAGTTTGTCAGCTTATTTTGATAAGCCAAAACAAAGAACAGGGGAGAGGAACAGAGAAAATTGTGAGAGTTCTTGGAAAATTGAGAGGAAAGTTCTGAAAATTAAAAGAGGAAGAAGATTTATCAAGCAATCTGTATCATCGTCTAGATAATCTAAGCAAGAATCAAAGGTAAAAACCTAACTTTGAGTTCTTAATTTTATATTCTTTGAGTTTTCTTTAAAATGGGTTTTGGTTGATGATTTGATGAGATGATGGATATATATAAGTTTATAGATGTGTATAATCTGTTGTGTTGCATCAATAGATGATTTTTTAGTATCAAATTCATGAAAACATGAATTAGAAGAAGAAAAATGAGTTTTGTAGTAATATGTATATTTTAGTTTATTTTGAGACTAAAATTGATGGTTAATTCATGTATAAAATCTGTAATTGATGATGGATTATGTGAGTGTTCTGAGAAACGAAAACGTTGCAAGTTGAATCAACCAAATTGGTTGAGTAACGAATCTGTAGTGATCGATTACGCTAAATTATAAAAGTTTGTAAAAACTAGAATGAATTGTGATTTTAAGCCTTTAAATTGGTTGTTTAAGATGTTTAAGATGTTAAAATTGTTATAAACATGTTGGGATTTGGTTATTCTATGTATATATCATATGTGATTTCTTAATTTAGTGTTTTGGATGAAGAAATTTCGTGTTTTTGGGTTGGGAATTCTGCATTTCGTGAACTGCAGAATCCGGAATTCATGAAGCTCGCCCTGGCGAGAACTCGCCTCGGCGGGAGTTTTGTGTAGAAATTTTCTCGCCCCGGCGGGAATTGCAGAAATGAAAAATTTTCTTGTTTTTAATTCTTTTCTTTTTGGTCATGCTATGTTACCCTAAACAAGATTTACTTATAAACATTATACATTTAATGTAAAGCAAAGTTAAGACTTAGCTAATGGTTAAGTGTCGATTAAAATGAGATGCAATAAAATGAAGGTTTATAGGGAGAATTTAATTTCTAAGTTGAGAATTGTATAGAGAATAAAATGGAGGATTATGAAATATTAAGTAGAATTAATACTAAGTGTTGTTATGTGACTAATAAATGATGTGCATGATTATATATATTGTGTAGGATACATGACGTGCAGATAAATATAAGCTGGTTATGGTAATTGATAATCTACAAACCAGACAAGTCTTTCAGTTCCTATTTGCTATGTGAACTTGATGTTAAATTGTGTTAATTTATTTTGAAATCACATGACGAATTGCATGTAATGTCAGCATGAAATGTTATAGTCAACTTATGACTATTGATTGAATAGAGAATGTTGATTGAGTTATGGAACTCAATCTCTATTTGTTACGTGTTGATCATTAGGTATGATATGTTTAGCCAAGAGTTTATGATTTAAATAATGAGCATGTTATCTATGTGCTATGTGATGCATGCAAACTGTTAGATTTTGCTGAGCTGTCGAGCCCATTCTTGCAAATAACCACTTTTGCAGGTTAAGGATTCAAGGTAAAGTTAAGTGTTGTATGAATGGCATGATTCAGATGTAATGCATGCAGATTAAGTGTTTTAGCTTAAATTATGTTTTTGAACCATGATTAAGGTTCTGAATGATGTATTTGAGAATGTATTAAATGTAACAGATATAGAGTTGTTAAATTTGTATTGAGTTGTAAATTTAATATTATCCGATGTATAAAGGGTATTGAATCTAGAAGTTTTATTTTTATTATAATTTTGATGAAGCGAATCAAATATGATTCTAGAATATGTAAATGATTTAAGGTTATGATTCAGGGGAAGCAAAGAAAGAAAACTGAAAAGTTTAAAAAAAAATTATTCCGCATTTTATTAATTTTATCATTGAATAATGTTGTAAATTCAGAAAATGGATGTATTGTTAACGACCGATGTGGAGAGTTGAAGTGTATGAATTTTGGGGTCGTTACAGTTGGTATCAGAGCTGATAGGTTAGAAACCTTAGGTGCGAGTACCTTAGGCTATACCTTAGAGAAAAGAGGTGAAGATGATAGAGTTTAAAGAATAATAAGTGAAGTATAATTATGGTGCAATCGTATTCTTTACTGGTTGATGTATGATATCTGGGCTAAACAATTCCTTCAGAGAGCGGAGGTTAATACGAACTAGCAACCGATCTAACTCACTGTGAGAGACAGTGTAGACGAGACGGGAACTAGTTTGTTGGTTGTTTGTGGGAAACCACTCAGGTGCTATACTGAACACTGTTAGAGACTCGATGTGTATCAAGTATAGAATTATGGATGCGTATGATTAAGAAGTGATTGATTTCATATAGGTAGATGCATGAGATAAGTTAAGTATTAAAAACGTTACAAGAAGAAGATGCGAATGACGTGACGTGAACTCGAATAAAATATTGAATAATATGAATAAAGTTAGAGGTTCTTAAAGGAAGAATTTATATATAAACAAGAAGATTCAAAGAAGAATCTTGAAGAATTATGAAAGATGAGAATCAGGAGTTACCTGACTCCAGTAATAAAGATGGTGTTAATAAATAGACGATGTCTATAAGATGAAAATGATACTAATGATAAGGATGAACTCAAATAGAGTTTAGAGAATTCATGTGAGACAAGATTATGATAAAATGATTAGGTTCAAAGAAGGACCTGAAGAGCTAAAAGAACAGGGAACACCTGAGTTGATTAATCACAAGATAACGTGAATACAGAGAAGAATAAAGAAGATCGTAGGATGAGACGATCATAAGACAAGAAAGAATCGTAAGAAGAGTTGATGATAGAACGAGATCACGACGTGATCTGCTAAAGTTGTAAAACGTCAGATGATCTGAAATGATTGGATAGTTATAGCACGATGCTATAAAGAGATGGTACTATGAAATAGTGCGAGGTAAACTCACGAGGAGTTATGGATGATGAAATACGAGAAATTCGTATCAAGCAAAGAGTTAAGTTAAGAACAAGATGAAGTTAGGTGGGATTTCAATTGAGGACTCATGTTAGTGGCTGAGTTGTACGATTCCTGGTATGGGACGGGAATTTGTGCTTGGTTTGAAAACTACTTAGCTTCCAATATTAATATAGTAGTTGAGTTGAACAAGTCCTGGTATGGGACGGGATTTGTCCATGGTTTAACAACCGCTCAACTTCCTATATTGATTAGTGGTCGAGTTGGTTTGAAAACCACTTAGCTTCCTATATTGATAATCATTGAAATATTGATGTCGCACTATCGATATACATATGACGAGAAGGTGATTCTTTTCTCATATTTATATTTGATAGTTAGGGAATATTTAAGATTAGGTACGGTTCTTAAAACTCATACTTATGGTAAGTTCGTGACTCATAATCGTTTGGTGGAACCCCTCAGCAAATGGACGATTTTGGTCTGACTAGGATAAGTTCCTAAAACCATATGATTGTCGTAAGTTCCTGAACTTCCAAAGTGTGGTAAGTTTGATGAACTATATTGGGTATAGAAAAGTTATGGTATATAGAGTATTGATGATATTGAAGAATGATAGAATGATTGAGTAATGAAGCAATGAAGTAATGATTGAACTTGATGGAGAGAAATAGAGATTTCAAATCTTCTAGCTATGCTAGATTTTTGAAATTTATTGACATCGTGCTGATATTCGCAATTTTGTGTTCTCAAAAGTATATTGGGTCAATGTTTGAACCAATAAGTTTTAAAAAGGTGCTATTATTTGATAAGCCAAAACAAAGAACAGGGGAGAGGAACAGAGAAAATTGTGAGAGTTCTTGGAAAATTGAGAGGAAAGTTCTGAAAATTAAAAGAGGAAGAAGATTTATCAAGCAATCTGTATCATCGTCTAGATAATCTAAGCAAGAATCAAAGGTAAAAACCTAACTTTGAGTTCTTAATTTTATATTCTTTGAGTTTTCTTTAAAATGGATTTTGGTTGATGATTTGATGAGATGATGGATATATATAAGTTTATAGATGTGTATAATCTGTTGTGTTACATCAATAGATGATTTTGTAGTATCAAATTCATGAAAACATGAATTAGAAGAAGAAAATTGAGTTTTGTAGTAATATGTATATTTTAGTTTATTTTGAGACTAAAATTGATGGTTAATTCATGTATAAAATCTATAATTGATGATGGATTATGTTAGTGTTCTGAGAAACGAAAACGTTGCAAGTTGAATCAACCAAATTGGTTGAGTAACGAATCTGTAGTGATCGATTACGCTAAATTGTAAAAGTTTATAAAAACTAGAATGAATTGTGATTTTAAGCCTTTAAATTGGTTCTTCAAGATGTTTAAGATGTTAGAATTGTTATAAACATGTTGCGATTTGGTTATTCTATGTATATATCATATGTGATTGCTTAATTTAGTGATTTGGGTGAAGAAATTTCGTGTTTTTGGGTTGGGAATTCTGCAGTTCGCGAAATGCAGAATCCGAAATTCATGAAGCTCGCCCCGGCGAGCTCATTAAGTCAAATTTCTCGCCCCGGCGAGAGTTTTGTACTAAGTTTTCTCGCCCCGGCGAGAGCTCGCCCTTGCGGGAGTTTTGTGTAAAAATTTTCTCGCCCCGGCGGCAATTGCAGAAATGGAAAATTTTCTTGTTTTTAATTCTTTTCTTTTTGGTCATGCTATGTTACCCTAAACAAGATTTACTTAGCTAAATGGTTAAGTGTCGATTAAAGTGAGACGCAATAAAATGAAGGTTTATAGGGAGAATTTAATTTCTAAGTTGAGAATTGTATAGAGAATAAAATGGAGGATTATGAAATGTTAAGTAGAATTAATACTAAGTGTTGCTATGTGGCTAATAAATGATGTGCATGATTATATATATATTGTGTAGGATACATGACGTGCAGATAAATATAAGCTGGTTATGGTAATTGATAATCTACAAACCAGGCAAGTCTTTCAGTTCCTATTTGCTATGTGAACTTGATGTTACAGCAGCGCCATTCATCAAGAAACCCAGATTTCTGGGCTTCTTCAGCGCGAGCAATCCGACCTCTCCTCCTTCCAATCTTCATATCTCCTTCAATACACGTTCAAATTGGTCCATTTCGGACTCTATGGACTCCTAACTTATGGGGCTACAACATACCAAAAATTCAAAGCTACCCATTAACATTAACACATCTAAATTTTTGACCAAAACTTAGAGTTCATACTCTGTTTTGGTGTTCTTGGTGTTCTTCACCAAAATCAACACCAAATCTTCGTTTTTACACCTTTTTACTTTATTTCAGTTGGGTTAGCTTCGTAACGCATGGAACTACAATTCCATAAAAACAAATAAATTAAACCAACACAGAATCTAAGTTCCAAAGTCCCCTAAAGTTGTCCGAAGTTCCAAGGTTCCATTTTTTGTCCAAAGTTCATCCTCCATTAAACAAAGGTACGGATTTTTTTCATTTTTGTTCCACTTTAATGTTATTAATGGCTTACATAATCTCTTAAAAATATTTACAAACAATCACAAGCAACAACAACAACAGAAATTGCCTCAAAAATCATTCGTGAGCTAAAAAGCTCTAAAAATCAAAAACTTGGAAAAACCTAACCAAAACCAATGGAAAATAGTTTAAGAAGAAGGTTTAGCTCTGTAGATCCTTCCTAGATTGTAGAGAAGCCTGCTAGGGTTGCTTGAAGCTCCTCCTCTCCTACCTTGGTTTCTCCTCCTTCCTCCCGAACCTCTTTTCTCCTTCTTCTTCTTTCCAGTTTTCTTCTCTTCCCTCTCAACATTAACTCTCCCTCTCTATCATCTCTACATCTCTCTCTATTCTCTGCAACCAACTTGGAGGGGGAAAGAGCAGACTTGGAATGTGAGAGAATGGATGGCTTCATATGATGGAGGGAGTGACACCCGAGCTTCTTGATTTTTTGTTTTAAGGAGGATGTTTCTCAAATGAGAAATTCCATGTATCGGTTACTACTAATGCCCAACACCTTGTCGGCTCCACCCTTCTGATTGGCTAATGGGTCTAAATGGTTCCCAAATTGCACATCACACCCAAAAATACATTCGAATACTCCCACTTTTGTACCAAATTTGGTCAACAACTCTACCCAAAATTAAAATGGGTAGTCTCATAAAATATTGAGACGCGTAAAAATAATAATTATATAGTTTGTCCATTTATTTGGAACACCCATATTAAACATTTCGGATACGATATAAATCTCGTTCGGGCTCAACTAAAATTTTCGACGCTTGGAAAAATTATTTCTTCGCGAACACGTCTTAACGAAATTAATAGAACTCGAAAAAGACGTAAAAATATTCAGGCGTGAATAGTGTCTCAGGAAATGTGCCTAATGAATAGTGATTTAGTGATTTTTCGCGAGATCAATCTATTCATTCCCACGCAATAACAACACTTAAAACCAACACATATACATAATCCAGGTTATAAAATAACCTCAAAATACCTCTCATAAAAATAATATTTAATCCATTTAATAATATTAATAAACCCAATTTATAAGGCTATTAACGATTCGCGATCGCTGCTCTTCTCAATTAAATCCCCATAATCATATACATCAACGTACATATATTACACCCATATTTGGGTTAATGCCTTACGCCAAATAACTCGTTCAATAATAATATCCTTCAACTATTTATTTAATTCAATAAATAGTACTCTAGCGATATTTTTCGAAACCACCATATTAGCTTATACGAAAACTTTCATACTTACTAATCATCGCCTACACATAATCTAAGTCATAATATAACCTTTAAACACTTAACACATAATATTGTTAATAAAAGTCTATTTTATTCAATAATATTTATAAGTTCGAATTACCAAGTTACCCACGACTTACGATCGTTACATTCTTCTTTCTTTCTTCCTCATCATCATTATAGCTCACTCCGAACTTAAATTCGAGTTTTGACTTCCTTCTACAAAATTATACGCTTCGTCAGTTAGTCCATACTAATTAAATTAATTAGCTTTGACTAACTATTAGACCTCATCTCATCACTTAATCTATAATAAATATATAATACACATATATTTATTCTCTTATTACATAAATAACATAAAAAATATATAGCACATAAATATTTTACATTCAACCCGCTACACTTCATAATAAGAATTTTATTAAATTCTTATTTTAATTTTATTATCGAAAAATCTGGGTTGTCACAGTTGTAGAGCTGTTAGGATAACTAACCTAACAAAGCACATCTTGTAAGGTCCATGAGAAAAAAGGAACATTTTTTACGAAGATAAGTTTCAGTCAAACAGTATAATAAATAGCCGTTGACAAACATTTAATGCTTTTGTCCTGACGCCACTTATCTATTGGATATAGCTCTTTGTCTCTACTGATTTCACAAATGACAGAAAGTTGGTAGATTTCAAAACTCTTAATCAGACCAAGACACATGTCTCTATGGACAATCATCAACGATCAGATTTTAAAGAGCTTATAAATACCAAATCATTCATAAATAAAAAGGTTAATCATTCACGAACTTGAAAATCTTAAGTGAATAAGTGCTCTACCAAAGCAGCCTGCAAGTACTTTACTGAAGAATAAAGCATTCTACGTTTGCTGCACTGTAACGACCCCAAAATTTTAACAATCTAACTTTCAACATCGGTCGTTCACAATACATCAATCTTCTGTTAAATTTGTCATTATTCGATGACACAATCATTAATATGCGTAATAACTTAAAACTATTCTATTACAAATTGTCCTCGTTCCCAAAACTTTCAACCTTTACGTCTAAATATCTTAGAATCATGACAATATTATGATTCGCTTTGTCGAACTTACTATATAAGATTACATCTCAATATACACTCTGCAACTCAACATAAATACATTTAACAAAAATCTTAACATAGCTCAAGTATTAACTTCAACTCGAACATCTAATCTTCATGCATCATTTTGATCCACGTCATTTAGGTAGCACATAACTTTACCTTGAATCCTTAACCTACAAAAATGGTTATTTGCAAGAATGAGCTCGACAGCCCAGCAAAATCTAACAGTTTTCATACATCACGTAACAAATAATTATCATGCTCATCTTATATAACGTAAGCATCTGGGTAAACATAACTTACATCTTGTACGTCACATATCAAGTAGAGATTGAATTCCATAATTCAATCAACATTCTTTACTCAATCAAGGAAGTCATATATTGACTTTAACATTTCGTACTCACAATATATGTAACACGTCATGCTCTTTACAGTATAAATTTAAAGAAATTAATCATCAAGTTCACATAACAAATAGGAACTAAAAGACTTATCTGGCTCGTAGATTACCAATTACCATAAACAGCTTATACTTATCTGCACCTCATGTATCCTACACAATATATAATCATTTACATCATTCATTAGACACTAGTAAGGTTTCACATAATGGTTTACACTATGAATAATTTGTATTCCATATTGTTCGCGCCTTATAGATGATTTACGCGATTAACTCTAAAACATTTCTCTTCGTTGCGTAGTTTGATAACATTAAGACCTTCATCATCATCCATCCTCGTTGGTTTATAAAAACCTCATTCTATATCTTATATTATTCATTTCAATAGATTCAAAACACTATTTAAGTGCATTAACAATTTACACGGCGCTTCGACGTTTAACACCTAACTTGCCTCCTTCGTACATGCTTAGCATACTCATACACTTATCTAATTCATCATTGATTAATGCTAATCATCATTATAATTCATAATGATCATGTTTTAAAACTTAGAACATCATTTTACATTGTTGGGAGCATTACGCGTGCTTACACGTATGTCCGACAACCTCCATTTGCAATCAATTGCACGCCAGTCTTAAAAATGACTATTTTACGACCTGTTATAGACCTCAAATACAAAAACTTATTAAACGGAAGTTGTAGGTTTATCTCTTATCTTTTCGAATCATCTTGAATCATCCAATTCCAAGTTCGTATGAAAATGTTATGACCATTTTACTACAGGAGGTCAAACCAGTCCAGGCCTACATTGAGCCCGGCGCAGCTGCGCCCATATTGGCTTAGGTTCCGGTGCAGCTGCGCCCAAGCGCACACACAGAACCTGCAATTTGCAGCAAACTCTGTTCTAACCAAAAATCCAACACATCTAACACTTAAGGACCCATTTAGCCAATCTCAGATGTTATAAACTTAATAAACACCAAACTAAACATGTTCAAACAGGATTCAAATTTCATGTTTATGCTCTTTTTTTATATTTTGACATTTTAACGAAATCAAACACCATGAAGTCGTTTTTCAACCAAATTGGTTGATTCAACTTGCTTTGTTTTCGTTTATCAAAGTATTAACAATATCCACCTTCAATTTCGGATTCTTTACCTAAATTCATAACCAATTTTAGTCTCAAAATAGACCAAAATATACATATTACTACAAAACTCAATATTTCTCTTCTAACACATGTTTTCATGAATTTGATTACCGGAAACTCAATTATAAACATCATAGAACAGATTATATAAACCCATGAACATATATAATAGATTCTTCCACTAACTAGTCATCAAACCCAATTACAGAAAACTAGTTCTAGCAAAATAAGAACTAGAAACTTTAAAATTTACCTTTGATTCTTCTAAATTTAGACTAAGTTAGATGATTAGATGATTATCATTCATCTTCCTTTCTTGTTCCTCCAAAATTTCTCTTCTTCCATTTTCACAGAACTCTCTCAATTTCAATTTCTCTCTTCCTCTCTTTTGTGTTCTGTATTTTCTCCTGATAACTTTTAACGTATAAGTCCCTTAGCAGTTACAGGAAAATATAAGGTCACAAGACCTTGTTTGGCTAGATTAGTATAACCCATTCTTAATTTATTTCTATAAAACTCTTACTATATGATACATTTGTCACACTAAAATTTAATTAAATACAAATAACTCTTCTTATTAATAATTCAATTATTCCATACCAATAAAATTATAACAATTAATTTAGTCACAAAAAATATAATTTTTATTTAATAAATAATTTTGTTTAATAAAATCATTTTTCACTTAATAAATAATTTTATTTAATAAAATTATTCATCCTCTCATTTAATAAATTATCAACATCTTATCAACATCCATGCATAATAAAATACGCATCAAGTATAAAAATATTTATCATCACTTTACTTAATATTCTCATACAAACAACTTATCACACAATATTCTCATCAAATATTTATTTTATTAAATAAATATCCCAATTAAAATATTTATTCTACTCAATAAATATTTTATCTATTTACGAAATTCACAATTGTAATACATTAACATGTAACATATTGTTTTCTCGTTTTATCAAAACAAATATATATTTACATTAATTCACTATTTTAATTAAGTGAATTACTCTCATTATTTATTAAACCTCATTTTTCAATACACAAATATATATTTCTCTTTTATATCCACACTTAACCACTTCACATCGAATCATATATTTAAAAAAATATATAACACATATATTTATTTATTCAAATCCAATACCTCGCATAATAAGAATTTATTTATTAAATTCTCATTTAATAATTACTGAGAATTTGAGTTGTCACATCATTCCCTCATTACAAGGATTCTGTCCTCGGAATCACCGAAACCCTCCTTACTCGATTTTCATTCAATCTCTTTCACAATTTTATAGTTGAATAACTTCAACGCATTACCTATTATAGGTTTTATAATTTATACACCACTCATTTCTCAATAAATTTTTGTAGGTTCTAATCTTCATAATCTTTATCTCAACTCGATATTATTCCGAGTATTACATATTTTTTTAACTCATTCATTACCTTTTTCAAAGGATCATCGTCATAGGCTCAATTTATAAACAGTCATAATATTACATTCACCCCTTCTTCTAAGAATTTTGTCCCCGAAATTTTAACTTACTAATATTCGTTCTTTCCATCTATCAAAATGGACTTTACGCTAATCTTTACTTATTCATTAGGTTCTATGACCAAAATCTTGCTCTAAGGATCTTTCTAAGATCATCGCATTCTTCACATCATCCGCTTCTTAAAATTTCTCATCATTACTCCTCATCAGCTAAATTTATCTCTTCCCTTTCTAAAATTTCATTTCTTAGTTGCTCAATTCACTCATCACTACTTTTCACATTCTTCAGCTTACTTCTTTCTAAGGAATATCCTCCTTACCACATTCACCTTTCAAAATAATAAGAACCTTCCACAATTGAACAATAATTGGGAAGCAATATGAATAACTCAGGAACTTCAAATATTCATTCAAGAACTTTCAATATCATGCTGAGGAATCGTAAAGACTTGAACCTTGTCCTAGGTTAACAGATATTTCTACTGTAACCTTTAACAGTCAAAGACTATGGACCATCTCTTCTCGTACTC
Source organism: Aralia elata (assembly GCA_034770075.1). NCBI lineage: Eukaryota > Viridiplantae > Streptophyta > Magnoliopsida > Apiales > Araliaceae > Aralia > Aralia elata. The sequence continues at coordinate 18,308,069 of CM068379.1, forward strand.
CAGGTGATCAGCCCTTCGTACTATGTATTGTGCACATACATATTAACGCTATTACGTATCCCCCATTATAGGGTTGGTTCACCTCAGACTTAATACAAATTTCGCACCAGAATAAACTGGTTTGGCATAAATTCTCAAAGAATTCTTAAACTTCATAAATATCTTTCAACGGTCGTCTAGCTGAATCAATTAGCATAGACCCTGAACAACAATTCAGACATTAGTCAAAACATTTTTAACCAATTCAATTGGCATATCTTTTCATAGCTTAAAATAAAACCAAAATTCTTTTATGACGTCATGATACCGTACCGTCTTAATAGTACGTTGAGAATGCCGTCATTTTAGGACTTTATCATACTACATCATACCATAATGGGTTGACGATCCTTCGATCACATCTAACACTAGGTTCAGTTGCATTGATGACTCAGTCGTTCAAAATACATTTTGATAATTTCAAATCATTTTTGTCTAGCTGAAACAATTAGAATAGACGTACAAATAATAGCACCTCTTTAAAACTCATTGGCTCAAACATTGACCCAATATATTTTTGAAAATTCAAAATTGCAAATTTCAGCACGATGTCAATAAATTTTGAAAATCTAGCTTAGCTAGAAGATTTGGAATATCAATTTTCTCTCCATCAACTTCAATCTTTACTCCATTGCTCCATTACTCAATCATCATATCATTCTTCAATATCATCAATGCTCTCTATTCCATAACATTTCTATACCCAATGTAGTTCATCAAACTTACCACACTTTGGAAGTTCAGGAACTTACCATAATCATATGGTTTTAGGAACTTATCCTAGTCAGACCAAAATCGTCCATTCGCTGAGGGGTTCCACCATACGATTATGAGTCACGATCCTACCATAAGTATTAGTTTTAAGAACCATACCTAATCTTAATATTCTCTAACTATCAAATATAAATATGAGAAAAAAATTACCTTCTCGTCATACGTATATCGATAGTGCGACAACAATATTTCAATGATTATCAATATAAGAAGCTAAGTGGTTGTCGAACCAACTCGACCACTAACCAATATAGGAAGCTGAGTGGTTATTAAACCATGCACAAATCCCGTCCCATACCAGGATTTGTTCAACTCAACCACTCTATTAATATAGGAAGCTAAGTAGTTCTCAAACCAAGCACAAATTCCCGTCCCATACCAGGAATCGTACAACTCAGCCACTAACATGAGTCCTCAATTGAAATCCCACCTAATTTCATCTTGCTCTTAACTTAACTCTTTGCTTGATATGAATTTCTCGTATTTCATCATCCATAAGTCCTCGTGAGTTTATCTCGTAATATTTCATAGTACCATCTCTTTATAGCATCATGCTATAACTATTCAATCATTTAAGATCCTCTGACATTTTATAACTTTAGCAGATCACATCGTGATCTCGTTCCATCATCATCTCCTCTTACGATTCTTTCTTATCTCATGATCGTCTCACCTACGATCTTCTTTATTCTTCTCTTTAATCACATTATTTTATGATTAATCAACTCACGTGTTCCTTGTTCTTTTAGCTCTTCAGGTTCTTCTTTGAACCTAATCATTTTATCATAATCTTGTCTCACATGAATTCTCTAAACTCTATTTGAGTTCATCCTTATCATTAATACCATTTTCATCTTATATACATCGTCTATTTAATAACACCATCTTTATTACTGGAGTCAGGTAACTCCTAGTTCTCATCTTTTATAACTCTTCAATATTCTTCTTTGAATCTTCTTGTTTATATATTAATTCTTCCTTTAAGAATCTCTAACTTCATTCATATTATTCAATATTTTATTCGAGTTTACTTCGCGTCATTCGCATTTTCTTCTTATAACGTTTCTAGGACTTAACTCATCTCATGCATCTACCTATATAAAAGAATCACTTCTTAATCATACACATCCATAATTCTATACTTGATACACATCGAATCTCTAACAGTGTTCAGTACAGTACCTGAGTGGTTTCCCACAAACAACCAACAAACTAGTCCCCGTCTCGTCTACAGTGTCTTGCACAACGAGGTAGATCGGTCGCTAGTTCGTATCAACCTCCGCTCTCTAAAGAAATTGTTTAGCCCAGATACCATACATCAACCATTAAAGAATACGATTGCACCATAATTATACTTCACTTATTATTCTTTAACCCCTCTCATCTTCACCACTTTTTTCTAAGGTTATAGCCTAAGGTACTCGTACCTAAGGTTTCTAACCTATTAGCTCTAATACCAACTGTAACGACCCCAAAATTTTAACAATCTAACTTTCAACAATGGTCGTTCACAATACATCAATCTTCTGTTAAATTTGTCATTATACGATGACATAATCATTAATATGCAGAATAACTTAAAACTATTCTATTACAAATTGTCCTCGTTCCCAAAACTTTCAACCTTTACGTCTAAATATCTTAGAATCATGACAATATTATGATTCGCTTTGTCGAACTTACTATATAAGATTACATCTCAATATACACTTTGCAACTCAACATAAATACATTTAACAAAAATCTTAACATAGCTCAAGTATTAACTTCAACTAGAACATCTAATCTCCATGCATCATTTTGATCCACGTCATTTAGGTAGCACATAACTTTACCTTGAATCCTTAACCTACAAAAATGGTTATTTGCAAGAATGAGCTCCACAACCCAGCAAAATCTAACAGTTTTCATACATTACGTAGCACATAATTATCATGCTCATCTAATATAACGTAAGCATCTAGGTAAACATAACTTACATGTTGTACGTCACATATCAAGTAGAGATTGAATTCCATAATTCAATCAACATTCTTTACTCAATCAAGGAAGTCATATATTGACTTTAACATTTCGTACTCACAATATATGTAACACGTCATGCTCTTTACAGTACAAATTTAAAGCAGTTAATCATCGAGTTCACATAATAAATAGGAACTGAAAGACTTGTCTCGCTCGTAGATTACCAATTACCATAAACAGCTTATACTTATCTGCACCTCATGTATCCTACACAATATATAATCATTTACATCATTCACTAGACACTAGTAAGGTTTCACATAATGGTTTACACTAAGAATAATTTGTATTCCATATTGTTCGCGCCTTATAGATGATTTACGTGATTAACTCTAAAACATTTCTCGTCGTTGCGTAGTTTGATAACATTAAGACCTTCATCATCATCCATCCTCGTTGGTTTATAAAAACCTCATTCTATATCTTATAATATTCATTTCAATAGATTCAAAACACTATTTAAGTGCATTAAAAATTTACGCGGCGCTTCGACGTTTAACGCCTAACTTGCCTCATTCGTACATGTTTAGCATACTCATACACTTATCTAATTCATCATTGATTAATGCTAATCATCATTATAATTCAGAATGATCATGTTTTAAAACTTAGAACATCATTTTACATTGTTGGGAGCATTACGCGTGCTTACACGTATGTCCGACAAAGATTTGCAATCAATTGCACGTCAGTCTTAAAAATGACTATTTTAGGACCTGTTATAGACCTCAAATACAAAAACTTATTAAAAGGAAGTTGTAGGTCTATCTCTTATCTTTCCGAATCATCTTGAATCATCCAATTTCAAGTTCGTATGAAAATGTTATGACCATTTTACTACAGGAGGTCAAACCAGTCCAGGCCTACATTGAGCCCGGCGCAGCTGCGCCCATATTGGCTTAGGTTCCGGTGCAGCTGCGCCCAAGCGCACACACAGAACCTGCAATTTGCAGCAAACTCTGCTCTAACCAAAAATCCAACACATCTAACACTTAAGGACTCATTTAGCCAATCTCAGATGTTATAAACTTAATAAACACCAAACTAAACATGTACCAACACTATTTCACCATCTTAAAATGTTCAAACACGATTCAAATTTCATGCTTATGCTCTTTTTCATATTTTTGACATTTTAACGAAATCAAACACCATGAATTCGTTTTTCAACCAAATTGGTTGATTCAACTTGCTTTGTTTTCGTTTATCAAAGTATTAATAATATCCACCTTCAATTTCGGATTCTTTACCTAAATTCATAACCAATTTTAGTCTCAAAATAGACCAAAATATACATATTACTACAAAACTCAATATTTCTCTTCTAACACATGTTTTCATGAATTTGATGACCAGAAACTCAATTATAAACATCATAGAATAGATTATATAAACCCATGAACATATATAATAGATTCTTCCACTAACTAGTCATCAAACCCAATTACAGAAAACTAGTTCTAGCAAAATAAGAACTAGAAACTTTAAAATTTACCTTTGATTCTTTTAAATTTAGACTAAGTTAGATGATTAGATGATTATCCTTCATCTTCCTTTCTTGTTCTTCCAAAATTTCTCTTCTTCCATTTTCACAGAGCTCTCTCAATTTCAATTTCTCTCTTCCTCTCTTTTGTGTTCTATATTTTCTCCTGATAACTTTTAACGTATAAGTCCCCTTAGCAGTTACAGGAAAACATAAGGTCACAAGACCTTGTTTGGCTAGATTAGTATAACCCATTCTTAATTTATTTTTATAAAACTCTTACTATATGATATATTTGTCACACTTAAATTTAATTAAATACAAATTACCCTTCTTATTAATAATTCAATTATTCCATACCAATAAAATTATAACAATTAATTTTGTCATACAAAAATATAATTTTTATTTAATAAATAATTTTGTTTAATAAAATCATCTTTCACTTAATAAATAATTTTATTTAATAAAATTATTCATCCTCTCATTTAATAAATTATCAACATCTTATCAACATCCATGCATAATAAAATACGCATCAAGTATAAAAATATTTATCATCACTTTACTTAATATTCTCATACAAATAAATTATCACACAATATTCTCATCAAATTTTTATTTTATTAAATAAACATTCCAATTAAAATATTTATTCTACTCAATAAATATTTTATCTATTGACGAAATTCACAATCGTAATACATTAACATGTAACATATTGTTTTCTCGTTTTATCAAAACAAATATATATTTACATTAATTCACTATTTTAATTAAGTGAATTACTCTCATTATTTATTAAACCTCATTTTCCAATACACAAATATATATTTCTCTTTTATATCCACACTTAACCACTTCACATCGAATCATATATTTAAAAAAAATATATAACACATATATTTATTTATTCAAATCCAATACCTCGCATAATAAGAATTTATTTGTTAAATTCTCACTTAATAATTACTGAGAATTTGGGTTGTCACATGCACAATCTACTCTGCTAGGAGAACTTCAATAGTGCAGGAGATTAAAGTCGTTCAATTATGTTGTGTACTCAATCTTTGTGATTGAAAAGTCTATATGACTTGAATAGTTCTTTGTCAACTGAAGTTGCAATTAATATTTATGATCATTGTTTACTACCCAGTGGAGGATCCCTTCTCATCAAAGAAGAATAATGGAGTAGCGAACATTTGTTGTGTTCTTTATTTTCTGTCAATCTTTATTATTGCTTATATTCTCTGTTTGTTATTACCATCCTTGTTTAGAAAAGGGGATTGTCTAAAAACTCATATTCTATTACGACAATAATTAACTTGATTAATTTACTAGTCTAGTCTTAAAAAGAATATTTAAAGATCTATTCAAACCTTCCCCCCCCCCCAAAGATCTATTTTGCCATTCCAAGGTTTAACGGTCATGACTAAAGGCGTTAGTGATAGTAGCTTGAGTCTTTATATATATACACATCCAAGTATCATATATGTTACAATGTGAAACTGGGGTATTACAAGTTATATATGTACTTACATCACACTTTCTAGAGTGGTTGGAATTTTCCCAAAATTCACTAACGACACTTATATATAGTCTTCATATTTTGTAACGGTTATCAAAATAAATAATTTGTAAAAGTTGATAGGGACACACAAATGTTTTATTCATTTTTCTTAATTAATCTCATTTCTGTTCATTTTTTTTATCATTATTTTTTGTATAAGGCTAATTTTTTTTTAAAGAGCTTACCTTAATCTTTTTTCTAGTTTTTTTTTACTTTTAAAGATTTTCACTTTATTATTTTACTCCATTATATGCAACAATTATTGTTAGGTTGAATGACACTTCTGTTCCTCTAAGTTGTCACCGAATGTCAAAGTCATTCCTAAAGTTTATTTTTCGTCAATTGGGTCCCTAAAGTCGCAAATTGGTGTCAATTTAGTTCTTTTTCCATATTTTCACCTAAATCCGACTCAAGTTCGACCCAATCCTTTTTTTTAGGGCAAATTTATCTTTCAATGAAAAATTAACTCTCCAAAATATACTTTAGTTTCCCTACAAAGACCAAGGAGAAAAAAGTAATAGCATAAATATAAATAAATAAAAAATTAAATCATAAACACAATCCATCCATTCTTCATCTTCCTCCTACCTCCTAATAACCCACTGTTCATCTTCTTTATCTTAATTGAAACATGGCCCCAACTCAAAACCATGAGCCATTATAAACTTAGTCCAACAAAGCAACCCAAACGATCTAAATAAAGGTCTCGAGTTGATGTAATAACTTCAAAAATCCGCCGTGAACCTCTAACCCAAACGGAAAAAGAAATAGGACGAGAAGAAGAGTTGTCGCTGCTTGCATCACCGATTTCCCCTTCAACTATCGTTGTCAATTTGCCAATATTTGGGTTGATTAGAGATGGTTTTCAATTTGAATACTTGATGGGTTCATCATTTAGCGCTAAAATATTATCAATGTGAATACCGCTACACCAGTCAAGATTTCAGGAATCTCTTTACAGTGTGAATTTGCCCTTTTATTAAGGGGTTATGTTTGTTGGTTGAAACTGTTTTCTAAGAAGAAGAATAGGGAACGTGTTTATTGATATAAATGAAAGCTTAAGCTCCAAATAGAGATATTCTTGGGAGGATCTGACATGAGTATTGCGGCGGAAGAGGAAAAACATTGTGGGCTAAGAAGAAGTTATGGCAGTAAAAGAGAAGCATGGTGGTTGTGAAAAAGGGTTAGGATTTAAGATTCATTTATTTTTGTGGCGCCCTCAAATCCGGGTACCTTTAAACCATGAATATGGTGCTCCACGATACTACCCATCTAACATAATAATAATGACATAATTGAAATTACTAATTAATACAACATGTCTTACTCTAAATCCCAGGTTCTCAGACATTTAAATCTTCATACATGGTGATATGTAAAATAATATTACAAATACCCTTAACTATTACAAAAAAACACTTCATTCACTTCTCGTTCAACTTCCCCTTTCCTTTGTCCTTACCAGAGCCTTCTACGTACTCAGGTTTCACTGAAACATTTAATTTAAAGCTAGAATGAGCTAATTACTCAGCAAGTAATAACAATTAATAGCAACCACAAAATCAAGAATCAAATGCTTCAATATACACACTTCTACAACTGAACAATAGTTGTGAAGAGACTTTGAATCGATCTAGATAACAAGATCTATTGTTTCGAATTTTTGAAACTACATACTGACTATACATGTTGAGCGGTCAAAAGACCTTGAACATTATTTTTGTTTTCGTAAAGGCTCAATAATAATTCAACTATGAACCGTCTGGCTTACGGGCACGTTGGGTGATCAGCCCTTTGTACCCTGCGGTGTACAACACTCTAGCTAAACGATTATATGTGTTTGTTTGACCACCTCAGGTTCGGTCGAAATTTTGTTGACATAAAATAATACCCCAATGTTAGGGTTATTCATCTCAGACTTGAATCTGAATCCGCATCGAAATAATTCGGGTTGGATAGCTCTACCTAACATCAATAATATTTCAAAGATTTACAATGAAAATCAATAAAATATTTAAATTTTTGTCTAGCCAAAACAAATAGCATTAACATCCATCTTAAGCAGTTCATGAATATAGAACTTCAAATTCTCAATAAAAATACAATTTAGCATAGCTGAATAACTTGTACAAATTCTAAAGAAATTTGTATAAGTTTAGGAATTTACACAATATATAAACATTGAGTAAAATTGAACATGAAAACATCTCAACGCATTCACAAGAATGAAGTCGAATGGATGTAAGAACTTGCATACAAAAATCATTGTACAATGTTAGAATACTTGCATTCAATGTATAAATCGAATGTAGTTAGAGAACTTGCCTGGTGAGTTGTTTAAACATGACGTTAATCCTCGTTCAATTATCCTACATAATTAAGTTCATATACATGTACCAATTAGCCACATAATTGACGTTAATTCTTGGTTTACATTAACTCTAATTCATTTTTTATATTGTTCATTTCATTTGAATATAAATACTATTTATGTGCTTTAATATTAGCCACAACATTTCATATTCCATGCACCCGTCTTAGCTTATGCGAACGCTTAAGCAATACGCTCGTGCATACGTTTAACGCTCCATTATGTTTATCTATTCTTAATTGATTAATCTTTAATCAACCTTCTAAATTGATTGGGGTCATTCTATAAATAGGTAGGTTATTTATAACATTTAAAAACATCTCAAGTTGAATTATACAACCCAAGTGTTCAACACTTATAACCGTATACGGTTTTGTTTCAAAACGTTGCTCATTTCTAGTCTTTCATTAGAATCGTTAATAAAACTTTCTAATTGAGTTCATCAATTCATAACTAGGTTAGTTTAAATCGTCTCATGCTTATTATACCAAGTCAAGAAAGGTAATTAAGCATATGCATTAAAGTTCCCTTAATAAATAAACTATTCTTGAAGTTCTGTAGCACGGCGCGACCGCGCTGAGATTTGGCTTGGAAATGGCGCGGCTGCGTCACTTCGGCAAAGATCATTTCCCAGTTTTATTTTTTGCAGATTTTCTAACCTTCTTCTCATTAGCATAACTTTCTCATCACAAGCTCAAATGACTTGGGACTTAATGCTATTCCTAGACCATATAATAAGGTACAAATTGCACTAAAGCTTGATCTTTAAAAATATTTTTAAGACATAGAGCAGAGAGCTTAAAAACCTATGTTCAACATAGTTCTTGGTTTCAACCAATTTGCTAAAACTTCTTAAAAAGCCTTTTAAGTTTGCTTTGAAACATCCATACATTTAGAGTTAAGCTATAACTCATGTATGTATTATAATTTCACATAAACATCAACAAATTTTCATATTTTAGTAAAGTATTCTCATTGAAGCATTTTGTCAAACAAGTTGTGGGCATAGCTTAGAAATTCAAGTTTCATATGAATTTATACATGCTTAATCACATAATCTCCATACAATTTCATCCTTGTATCTCCAGATAATATATACTCCCATCACCACACAATTTTCACCACCAACAGTGCTTACATAACATAATTTACTCTAATTTCCATGAATTAGTATGTAAATGCTAACTTGCCTTTTTATTTGATATAATCTTGTTTCAAGATTATTTTGTAATGGATTTGAATCCTTCCTTTGATAATGTCTTGTTCTAATTCTTCTTCAATTCGGTTGCTACTTCAATTTCTTAAGAATTTACTGAATAGTTATGTCTTGGAAGCATAGGTGTGAGAAGAACTTGAGTAATTTAAAGAGAGATGAGGAACTGATGATATAGAGAATGAAGAGAGTGGCTGCGAATTTGATAATTAGTTGTATGCCTCATGAGTCTCCTAATATTTGTTAGACACAGGATTTATCTAGTGTCCTTGGTACTAGTTTAATAACATGACAACTCCTTAACTAAATGACTCAGCAATAAGTTTCATTTTTATTCTCCCAACATGCATATTTACGTTACACACACACACAGATATATATATATATATATATATATATATATTATATATATATATATATATATATATTACTTTACATACTATATAAAATGCGTTCTTATTACCTGTATACATAATACATATTAACTTATGTATTAAAATTACATATTTCTTCCGATAAAAATAGAATTAATCCATTTAATAAAATAACACATTTAGTGTAACGAACCAATTATATTAAAATAAGTAATATACAATTAAATATTTTAATTCACTTGTTTAATATATACAACTAATTTTGTATAATTAAATTTAATCATCTCCTTCCCTCCATAAATTGTTATCAAACAATTTAATTATATACAAAATATATAATTTAATATATTCCATCTTTTATTCAAAACGAATTTAATTTTCTAAATTGATACCAATATACATATCATAAATATATTGGATCTCATATATTTTTTAATGTACATCCAAGGAAGGCTTATCCCTTGCTAAATGGGGTAGAAGGCAAATCAAGAAGGGAAAATCTGCCAAAATAGCTAAGTCTAACAAGCTCATTCAGGTTAAAGATTTTGTCGAGCCGATTGCAGAGCCTTCCAGCTCTCCGATCGTAGAGCAAATAGAATTAATAGCTGATGATGAGATGGTTGGGACGGCTTATGAGCCTGAGCTAACGCATGATGAGATGATGGCTGATACGACTTCTGAGCCTGAGCCAATGTATGTTGAAGAGACGGCTGGGATGGCTAATATGTCAAAGCCATAGAAAGGTGATGAAGAGACAGCTGTGAAGATTTCAAAACCTGAGCCAAAGAAGAAGAAATTAATAAAGATGACAGAGAAGAATGTGAAAAATACAGAGAAGAAAAGGAAGGAGGAGACAACCCCAGAAATAGCCTCATCAGTCGAAGCTACTTCTGAGGGGGAGGCGCAAGTTCCACTGCCTAGCTCTTCCCATGATTCATTGGTGCTAACAAAAATCATTGAATCAATTGTACTGGACATCGGAAGAGAGGCAAGTCCACCTGTTGTTAAACTAGAAGATGCTCAATCTAAGGGGGGAGCAACCAGAGACTACATATAGAGCCTCTCCAATCTATATAGCGACAGGAGTAGGGCATATGTGTGTGGAGTTCTTAGGCAAAGCTCTATACGACCCTACACGATAAGACATAGACAGAAGCACTACTATCGATGATAGTAATAGTGACTTACTATTCTATTTTCTTTCCTGTCATGCCTTTGGTGAGAGCACTAGCTCACAGAGATCTGAGCTTCATCACTTGGACATTCACAACATTCCCAAATGTCAAAATGTTGTCTCAAAATTTTCTAAGGGTTCTTAAGTACGCCTCTAGAATAATCTGCAATGATGAATCTTCTTTGGGTATATATAATAAGTTCACATTCATTTCTGATTCTTTATTCTTTAACACCCAACCTCTTCCTCGCAATGAAGCAGTTGTAGAGTCCCACACTATAATTGTTGAGCGATTGTCGAGCCCAATCCCTCAATCCCCGATCGTGGAGTCCTAAAACCCCACGATCGATGTACAAAACACTAACTCTCTAATTGTAAAGTCCCAAAACCCTACGATTGAGGTACAAAATACTAACTCTCTGATCGTAGAATCTCAAAACCCTACGATCGATGTACAAAATACTAACTCTCTGATCGTAGAATCTCAAAACCCTACGATCGATGTACAAAATACTTCCTCTCCCCTACACACTTCTTCTACACATAAATCTCATGTATAGATACATTCAAACTCATTATCTCATCTACCCTCCCCAATTGTAGAGTCTCAAAACCTTACGATTGAAACCCATACTCCTATAAATACTCAACATACTGTTCACACAGATATACCTTCAACATCATATACTCATACAAATATACCTTCTACATCTTATACACATACAGATATACCTTCCTCCTCCAATACTCAAAGCTTAGATCTTATAATTGCTCATTCTTTATTCAATTCAATAAACCGGGGACTAAGGAAAATGTTAAAGCTTTAATAGAGCAAATTCTAGAAAGAGACTTGGTAGTGTCGTCCAAGGTCTAGCTTAAAAGAATGCTAGATATTATCGTTGATGAATGCACAGAAGGAATCCAGGAAACGGCTACTGGGATTCAAAAAGGTCTAGCTCACATTGCTGATACCGCATCAAAAGTCCCTAGAGAAATGTCACAGGAATTTGGCAAAAGAATGAAAGAGCTACTTCATACTATTGCTGAAAATCTCCAGAAGCGGGATGAAATCTTCTTCAAGTAGATCGCCAATAACAAAGTAGTTGTACTTTCTCTTCAGTCTACAAATGTCGAATCCATCAAGTTTCTCACTGACAAGGTGTTCTCATTATGCTTCTGACTACTAGAATTCAAAGGCTTGGTAATATAATCAACGGAACGTACAAACAATGCCATGGCTCTTGTTCACCATCAAAGGGAACACGCTGATGCCAGACCCTAAGAAACTAGAGAAGACATTATCATGTCAAGGAACCAAATACAAGAGTTTGTCACTGCTGTCAAGCAGCTCTCGAAAAAAGCCCATGCTCTACGAAGCGACCAGGATGCTGACAAAAAGGGGGAGATGAGATGACCTTAGCAACAATCATTAATTCATCCTCTTCCTCCTGTTTTTAGAATTTCTTCAGCATATCAAGCAATCCCTCTAGGAACGATCGTGGTCAGTCTTTCTCCTTTTCAAGGCCAGGATCATAGAGCGCAGTAACTCCTACTGGCTAACGACTCCCACCCGGTGACCCAATGTTCATAAATAGAAATCTTCAAGGGGTTCACATTGAAGGGGAAGAAAGGTTTAAGATGCCTGATCATGGATCCAAAGACACGATGGAAGAAATTCAGAGAAGAGAAGCTAGTAAGAGAGAGTTACATAAGACGACGCGAAGCGGAGCGTAGAGATCTGCTCAGGAGCAAAAGGGGGAGAAGGTAGATAAAAAGAGAAGGTAAAAATGTTGTAAAAAAAATTTAAAACCTTTATACTTTGTGTAGACACCCAAATTTTACGTTCCCTATGCTAACCGTGACAGGAGGGCAAAATCGTCAATTAAACCGGCCTACAAGAGCGAAGGATGGGCACAAGTACGAACACTCGACGCCACCGCGACGATTTGCAACCAAAACCGACGTGACAACGAGGCCGTCCGAAATGAGCATTCCCGAATGATGTGGCACGTCTCCCAGTAATTACCGGACTGCAAAATACAAGCCTTTCGGTGAAAACCGACGTCACGACACGAGAATCAAGGCATGGTACGAAAACCGAGAAAGTCAAACCAGCCAGCCGCGGATTGATCTGCGGCCAATAAGTGCGCCTTTTGAAAACACAGAACTCGAAACATGGAAATCGAAACCAGGCTGAGTGGCTGGTGGGCGGCCAGCCAGCCGCAGATCAATCTGCGGCTGCCCTTGGCCAGCCTATTTCAGCTCATTCCTTCATTCAGCATACAGGGGACACACAGCAGCAGAAGAAATTCTGAAGGAGGAAGAAAATAGCAGCAGGTAGCAGCAAATTAGGGAGAGAAAAGAGAAAAATAGTGAGGATTTGTACCTCTTTTGTGAGATTGTATCACATATATTTTCTACTCTAATTAATATACGAGTTTATACGCATCGTGGTGTCATTTGCAAGGTGAAAAAGCCCTCTTTTATAGCATTTTTGTTATATCATTATGTTAAGCTTTTGGTCATTTGGGTCGCATTAAATGTAGTTTTTTTGTATATTATTGAGAATACACGGATTAGGGATTATTAGTGAGGGTTCCAATGGAACGAAATTCTTCCTAATGTCCCGATGATATCCATTTGATGATTTTTAGCTTGTTTAATCGTTGTAATATTCATTTTGTGGGTGTGTAGAAATTGTGGATGTGAGCCTAGGAACGTGACCCCATGGTCCAAATCCGATGATGGACAATTTTGGTGTATGTAATAGGATCGATTATCCTTGATTGTAAACAGGTAATCGTCGGGCCTTAAAACGATACCAAGTTGAAAATCGGGTTTAAGGCCCCGTAATAGTGAAATACGTGATTGTGGGCGTTTGGGGTTATTTTGATGGCTTACATGCCCATGAATAGCCCCAACGCATTTTAATGCTTGATTTGACTTATGACACAAAATTGATTTCAAAGCTAAACGATGAAGACTTTCATAAAATCAATCAAGTTAGGTTATTAGCACCACGAGGATAAGAAATTGGAAGTGTTAACGAATGTCGATTCCTATTTAACGAGAAGACAAAGAAAAAAATCGTTTTCAAACATCACATAAAATGATAGCGTTTTATTAAATCTTTGTGCATACGGTTAAGGGAATCCTAGAGGTTGCCCGTCATTATTTATGAAAGCAACGTATAGGTCCCGATTCCTATTTTGACGAAGGTTTAAAAAACTCTTGTTTTGCCAAATGACACCTAATGAAAATACCACGGCTTTTGACAATTAAAATCAAACCTTTCTCATAAAGAATAAAGCTTTCTCGTGTAAAGCCGAAGGACATTCTAAAGCACTCTCAAAACACGACTTTCCATAAAAAACCCCAAATGATTCTTTCATACAAACTCACCACAACATTCACATAGGCACACACTCGCGCACATATACACATTTTAAGAATTAAAAGGATAGGAAAAGTATCAAGATTGCGGTAACCGTGTTTCACGGAAGTTGGGGGGTGCCCAACACCTTCCCCTCACTTAAGCAAGCCCCCGAACTCTATGAATCTCGGTTTGCAGACCAATTAATTCGAAGTCACATATGAGCCAGCGATTTACGAAAACGAAACTCGAATGAGTTGGTACATCCATTTCAAATATACCAACTGGCGACTCTGGTCAATTGGCTCATCATAAAAAATGATCTTTCGAAATCCCGTCGACATTTGTGCCGACCTTTTCCAAAAAATCATCTAATAAAAGGCTAAAATTGGAAAGGGTAACAATCACCATAGGAAGCGATTCCTCCCGGCGTCGACACTTTATAAAAATTATTTTATTCAAATCAATAAATTCATTCTTTTCCTCTAGAAATACAATTGCTCACTAAATCTAAGTCATGTTTATATTCAAAGTATCTTGCATCGTAAAATTGATAAATGCTTGAAACTACTGGTTTTGTCATTATCAAATAGGGGGCGATTGTTAGGACAATTGTATATTTTGATTTGATGATGATGAGATAATATATATTTGTAACCAATAGCTTTTGTAAAGTCTTTAAAAGTATAATTAATGTAAAAGGAATTAGAGTAGAAGATTAAGTTTGTTAGGTTGATCTATTGAATGAATTGAATGTATAGACTATAGGAATTTAAACAATCGTAAAGATGTTTAGATGATTAAACGATCGTAGAGTCTGCTCAAAGATCTTAAGGCAAATCGAAGATCGCAGAGTTTGCTCAGAGATCGTAAGGCAAAATGAAGATTGCAGGTCTGCTCAAGGATCGTAAGGCAAAATGAAGATCGTAAAGTCAGTAGATCGTAGAGCAAATCATAGAACAGATCGTAGAGTTTGCAAATCATTGTGTCAGTCAAGCCAAATAGTCTTCGACTACCATAAGACTCTACAATCAGGCAAATCATAGAGTATGTCAGTTTTGACATTGGAGTGACATTGGGAAGACTTATAGAGTGAATATTATCAGATGGTTGTTGATCATCCTAAGTTTAAAATGAAGATCATATCGAGTTGTGTCTAACAGCTAGTTTAGTGATATGACATCACCCACGTGCTTACTATTACAACAATCAGATGTGACCTATCAGAGCCGAAAGCAAGCTGACATATCCTCTCTAAAAGTCAATAATCAGAGATCTTCTAGGATCTGAGCATTAAATAAGCAACGACAACTTTCCAATGAGAAAATCTCGAGGACTTCTATAAAAAGGCGCGAAGATTCAATTTAACAATACGAATCACGAATCGCAAGCTGAATCGCTGCTTAAATTTTAAGAACTCTACTCTATAAAAGTAGAACGACTTGTTCTACTACTAAGTCCTTTTAGAAGTCGAGCATAACGCCACTTAGTAGAACCTCAAAAATCACTTGCTTTTTAATGATTCATTGGTCTCAGTGACCTGTTGTTACCAAGTTTAAGTGACTTGAAGAGTTCTTTGTGAACTGGTCTTAGTGACCCTTCTATCTTAGTGACATCTGCCAAGTCTGAGTGACTTGAAGGAATCTAAGTGATTTAATTGTAATAGTTCTTAATGAACTGATCTAAGTGATCACCCCTCATCCTTAGTGGATTTCCTACTCGAGAGTAGAAGAGTGGACAAGGAGATCTTTGTGCTCCGAACCACTTAAAGATTTCCTGTCTCATTTACTTTTCTACACATGCATTTCTGCATTTATCTTTTATATTTGTTGTGACTTAATTCCATAAGTGAACTAAATTCAGAGATGAGATTTCCTTAAATCTTTGAAGGGGTTTTTCAAACTAATATTCTGTTATGCACAATTAAGTTAACTTGCTTAATTTATAATTAGATATTCCTTATTTAAAACAAAAGTTTGTAAAGGATCTATTCAACCCCCTTCTAGATCTCCAAGTGTAATGACCACGATTTTCCTAGCATTATTATTACGGTTAATAATTGAATTTATGTTATTAAATTCTTTTGTTTATCGTTATTAATTTAAGTCCTTAAATAATTTGGACGACTGTTTATGACTATGTGTTATTAGATTTAATAGTCCACGAGTGTACTTGTAATTGTTAGGTTTGTATAACGCAAACATGCAATCAAATTACATAAATAAAGCGGAAGTGCGATAAAATCAGATATTAAAATTTTATACAAACCATCACCATGATCTTTCTTTATGCACAATTATTAATTAAATGAAAGCAATGGAGAATAAGAATTATACCCTTGTAGAATTCTAGCTTCCTCAGGTACATGTTCATCTCCAATTCCTTCGCGTTCTCCTTGAATTCCACCGATTAAATTCCTTCCTTTGATCAACATTAGCCACCCAAGTGTTTGGCCTCTAGAGGTGATCCACCAAGGAATAATACTTGTTCAAGAAGATGGGTGTTGGCAAAACCCTAGTTTCTATCTCTATAAAAATTGTAAGTACTCTCCACAATTCTTATGCAAGAGTGTGTAATCCTAATCTATGATAAGACTTCTCTTATTTATAGATGAAGGAAAACTCTTCCCTAAACTATTTAGGATTAGGGTTTCTATTCTAATTAAACTCCTTTAATTAAATTAAACTCCTAATCTAATTAGGAATTCATGAGAGAGTACTTCTATTAATTAATTTTCAATCCCTATTAGGAATTAAATAATAGTAATAATAATAATAATAAGACTCCTCTTATTAATTTATATTTAATATTTTTAAAATATTAAATAATAAATATTAAGCTATTTAATTTATTCTATCTCCATAGATTAAATTAAATACACTTAACTTATTATTACAATTATGCCATTTACTTCTTAAATAAATATTTTTCTTTTGCGGTGTGACCCTTTAGGTTCTCCATATTAAACCGGTTGTGAATAAATCAATTAGAACAATTCTAATTTTATTTAAATAAATAAATTAAAGTATTTAATGCATTTAAATAAATAATATTTATTCTACAATAAGGGTAAGCCCCCTTAGCGATCAACGACTTTCCAGATAATATAGATTTCAACATTAATCACAAAAGAACCTTTCAGTGAATAGTTGTCGTACAATTCAATCCTTCTACCATACAATGTCCCAATTAAATATAAGACATGGAATTACTGTCAAGTCTTATTTTATTTAATTATATGTATTTCGATTCCCAAATGCACAACTCTAAATAATATAAATTAGAAACTCCTTTCTAATTTCATTCTGCCTTAGCCAAGGACTACTGAGTTGTAATTTATCGAATCACATAGGACATTCACATCTTTTACTAGACGTGGTAGATTCTTTGTTGATCATTCACCTATCTCCACGTATAACTTATTATACTCAATCATACCCTTTGTTATACCCTAAAGGTCTTAAGGGATATGTCAAAGTATAACTCATCATACACAAGATACTGTGATGATCTCAAGTCCAAGGATCACTTGTACTACTATCACTAGAGGAATTCCTATTGACATGTGAGTAAAACTCCATTAGTTATTCCTTAGCGAGCCACGTCCAGTGAACTTATTCTCTAATAAGCACCTACATACTTGCTTTAGTGTCTCCACACAAATGATTATGAGATCAATCATCCTCTCCTAAGAGCAAGCAACGTATGTACTAATCTATCCGGATTCACTAATCCCCTTTTAGTAATCCAATGATTAGGAACGATTTTAGTTTGTGAGCTATCTAGAATTTAGATCTCATTAGCATGATCACCATCATGATTCTAAAAGCATTGCTCAAAACTATGGGTTTATCACATTTAATATAACAGCACTATGTAGATAATATAAAATGCCTTTTAAGAAAATCAATTCTTTTATTAATAAATGAATAAGATTACAAAGTATATGCTACATCATATCAAATATGATTGGCTTGTGTGCATACTACTTTCAGTAATGTTAATGGACTAGCCTAGTAAACAAGCTCAAGTGAAATTGTGCATTGGACTTGTATATGGTTAACAAAGAGGTGTTACACCAGGGCAGTCTTAATTTAGAGTCTCTCTAAGAGGTTATAGTGGAACGGTCCAAAGGAATTAATCAGGCCCAATCCCGATTGATGGGCAAGTGGACTTAAAGGCTGGGCAAGAGTGTTATAAGTTCCTTATATACCTACATAGGAGTGCTCGGGAAGCCCAATGTGAAATATGTTGCAACAGCCGAAGGCTGTATTGCTAATGTGAAGTAGTGGGTTATTATTTTAAATCCTAGCCTGATAGTACAACCAGCCGTGCTAGGCCGATGGCCTTTTCCGTGTGATACGAAACCCCAGGCATGCGAATGACTACCTGCCGATTGATTTAACAGAGAGTTGGTGAAGCTTTTCACCTAAGCACGCTTAACCAGCGGGTATTACTGACGTATATTGGTCCTACCCACTGGGTAATAACCAACGACTAGGTAAAGGTTTATCTATAAATAGAGACTCTGTTCTCTTGGGGAAGTTTGCTGAGTTTATGCAATACTAATATAAGAGAGATACTGTGAGCAGAGATGTAAGAGTAACCTTAGGAGAAATTCTTGCCATTTGGAGAGGCGAGTGGAATCCGAAAGCTAGGGAATTAGATATCGAAGCTCTGAAGAGGTGAGACTTCCTTTCTATTTCAAGCATTTATTTTACCTTGTCTAGTTAAATTCCCTTCTGATTGAGTCAGTAGGTGTCGAGTCGAGCATGATGAGTTGTAATGGGGGATTAACGTTAATCCCTAAGTCGTTGAGTGCAATGCAGGCATTACATAGATATAGGACAGGGTAATGACTCAAGCCTGAGTCGTATTGATGACCCTATCCTTATCTCTTAGCAATATTAGAATGATCAAAGTGGCCCGATGAGGTTCGTCGCCTCACCCTGAGCTCTTGGACCTAAGCAACTGGGTTAGGTACCGAGGGTTACCCGACCCCAAATGGTAGAATGGTTCCTATATCGGGATCTATTGTCAAACATGAAGGCATTAACCTTTGATTCCAATGGGTTTAGTTCAATATTGGAAACCGAAGGCCCTAGCCGTTTTGCTGAGAGGGCTTGGTATAGTCCGAAAGCGATTGTGATATAGATGAACCAATAGGTGGTTTCCCGAACCCAAACTCTCAATCCCCGAAGAGGGACTTTAGTCCGCCATTTGACCTCGAAGTCGAAAGGTTTCCCTAAGGAGAACCCGAATTCAAATCACTGGAGGTGGCGGGTTATCCGACCCCGAACCCGAACCTTGACTATTTCTCCGAAGTCACTAAATGAGTCGAGCATTAGTTCACCCGATCCCGAAGTGGTTTCCAAACCACGAGAGATCCCAAACTACGAGAGGTTTCCAAGGGGGGAAATCCGTAGTCGAACCCGAAGGTGCGGATAGCTGCTAAAGGTCCGACTCAGTGCTGAACCTGAAGCAGAATCTCTATTTACCAGTAAGGCTCGGACCTGACTTTTAAATTCGTAACTCTGAAGCCGAAATCTTAGAATAACGTTGAGGCCCAAACGTTTGACTTCCCGAAGCCAAACACCAGATACATCTAATACCAAAGAGGACCCCGACGTATGGGTTATCCCCGAACCACGAGAAGTTCCTAAAGGGGAGCCGAAGCCAACATCTTGTCGGAAGAGGGTTGGTCAGACCCAAAGGTATATCCCTAGTCAATCATGGGACTTCGGAAGAAAGTCGTGGAATGTAATGGGTGGTCACAGAGTTCCTCTGCTGATCCGAAGTGACTCTACCAATAGTATCAAGGTCCTACGGATTCGTAGAAGTGGCTTGTCAGATCTCAGGTAGGAAAGGGGAGTCCAACAGAGTTCATAAGCACCCTTTAAGTGAGTCTATCCTATTTGTTGTTAATGCATAGCTACGACTGATCAGAGTGCATAATTTTGATCACTTTAGGATACTCGCAGAATAGAATCATTGGGTAAATTTGTATAAGCAGTAAATCAGGCAAGTATCTAAACCTTAAGCACTACTTTTATTTTATGCAGATAGGTATATGTTATGCAAGTTCTTAATCCTATACTACGCACATATTGCAAGTTTTTTAATCTCACGTTACTTATTACAAGTTTTCCCGACCTCGAGATTATAACTATTGCAAGTTCTTGACTATCTTTACATTGAGCAAGTCCATTATCATATCTTGTGCAAGTTCCTATTACATGTTGCAAAATTCTCGAAGTAAGCTCGAGTCCTATTTCTCAAGCATATGCTAGGTGGTTTAATTGCTTTAAGATTATTCCACATCAATATCACTATTTTTCGCACTCAGTGCATTTGCTGCCATTGTATTGGTGAACAGAGTTCATATTTCAATTTTGATATTCATGAACTATTCGAGAGGAGTCTAAGCCATTGTTCGATTAGACACATACATGTTTGGTAAATTTAAAAGCTATCCCATCCCATAGTTGGGTGCGGATTCTTGGACTGAGATGAACAACCCCATGATAGGGAGTAACCTAAGTATCTGAACGACGATACACGAGATGGAGTTCAATGGTATGCATATTCATAGGGTACAAAAGGTTGATCCCCTTGCGTACATACTCTATAGTTTGCAACCTAAGGGGGGTGGGTCAAGGTGGCCGATACCTCACGTGTATGTTTATAGTCTATTTGAATGTTTGCAGTTAATAATCAATCTTCATTCATTTACTAATCATTGATTGCCTCATTCCAGTTATTCACTTTGTGGAATTCGTTACACTTATTCTTACTATAGAATCAATTGAAATTATTTATCTTCATTCATGAAATACCCCTTGTTCGTTTAACTTGCTGAGCAAACTCGTTGCTCACCATTGCTATATCATGATAACATTACAGTTACGCCCGAGTGCTCGAGTAAAGAGAAGGGCAAGGAGAAGATGAAGTTCTAGGCTTTGGATGGGTGCATCATCTGTTTTAATGTATTTTCTTAGACTTCGGATTATGTAACACGAACGATAGTAGTTATTTTTGTTACTTCGTGATGTCTAGTTAAGGTTATAGTCCTTGGGACCTGATTGTAAACCTTTTGGATGATCAATATATGATTGTTTATTCCGCATTTAGATATCATGTGTTGATTAAAGGTGTTTGGATGTTGCTTATCGTGAACACCAAATTCGAGGTGTTGATACCTGAATTTAGGGGTGTCACAGGTTGGTATCAAAGCTTTAGGTTATAAACTTTAGGAATGCAAAGCCTAGGTTATAACCTTACTATTAAACTCGTATTGAGTGCATTAGGAGATAAATCAGGGAGATTTATCATATTTGGTATTTTGATGAATTGGGAAATTCATCGAGTCATGTAGTACCCAATGAAATATAATTTCATTCCTTCAATGAATATATTTTATTGCTGTATTGATGTTAGTTTTGTTAGTTGTAGAATGGCTGAGTTAGGAGAGTCGAGTCGTGCTACTGAAGAAGAGGTGTTCACAGACATCTCAGTGGACACCGAGCAGTTAGTCGGCTATGCACCCGTTGCACCTGCCGAACCCGAGGAGGATGAGGACTATTTAGCCGAGTCTGAAGAACCTGTTAGAGGTAGAGTGTTGAGATCCGATGGTCAGGACAAAGATGATGAGTCCGAGGTGGACTCGGCTGATATAGAGATAGGTGGAGCTGCTGAAAAGGTACCCGAGGAGGGATCTCCGGTGTTCCACACATTTCAGGATGACTTGCTCGGAGACTATGTCGATCACATAATAGAGCAGGAGCAGATTATCGAGCAGCAGAATGCTCGTATTGCACACTTAGAGAAGGAGAATTCTATCCATTAGGAGATAGAAGAGCAGTATAAGGCAGAGGCGTACTCACTACAGTTCTAGATAGTTGAGCTGAAGGCTCAGATTCAGCAATTAGGGGGTGATACACCCCAGTTGAACCCCACAGTGCAGTAGCCGATGCTGCAAAATAGTCAGTTGAGGCATGCATTAGAACAGTCGGATGTCCGAGAGGTGGAACTGTAGTCAGTTCAACAGGTCGTAAGGGTTGAGCGGGACTTAGAGCAGGCAAACAGGATTCGGATGCAGGAGTTTTGGATTCGCGCAAACATAAAAGTGGATGTGCTAGAGGGAGAGGTTCGAGATGAATCCGCCAGGATCGATACCTTAGAGTATGCCATATATACGGCAGTGGCCAGACTATAAGACCGGGTCAGGAGATACCCTTGGGAGGAGGGCAGTAGTCAGCACATGATCAGACACCGAGTGGTTGATCAGTTAGCTCGATAGACACTCCGTCGAGCAGTTCACAGTAGCAAGCGTTGATTGTTGGTTTAGTACCCTTGTGTTTACCTGGTCGTTGTAGTAAGTCCCACTTTTTGTTATAATAGGGGCATCTTTTGTTGCAAATCCTTATGCATGGTTGTACGCATGGGATAGTGTTAGAACCCCGTCAGCTGTTTTGATCAGAGGGGTATAACGTTATTAATCCCCACTTTTTGTTCATTAGGGAATAGAAAACAGTTGATAGGCTATGCCATTGAGCATTTATAGCAGTATGCCAAATGTTGGGTCAGTCTGTATTAAAACATTGGTATATGAATATAAATGCAGTTGCTTCCTTTCGAATCTAATGTGTTTGACAGATGCCTATACTTTATTTTGCTTACGTCTATGAGGTGTTGCATCAGGGCAACGAACCGAAGCTCCGAAGAGATCATGCCTCCAAGAAGACAGCCACGAAACCAAAGGGTTGAGGAGTCGGTTAATAACATTCAGGGTTACCCAGACCCAATGAGAGCTTTTGCTGATATGCTGGCTGAAGCCATGCAGAGCAGACCTCCGCTAGGAGTGGAGCAGCCAGGGCACCACTTGGCTAGCTTCAAGGATTTTAAATTGGTAGGACCTCTAAAGTTCTTGGGAACCTTAGATCCAATCGCAGCCCAATCATGGGTAGAAGAAATGGAGATAGTGTTCGAGGTCGCTCGTGTGGCCGAAGAGCAGAAGACAGGATTTACCACCTTCATGACGAAGGGTGAGGCAAACTTTTGGTGGAAGGCTAATAAGGGTCGTGCTGGGGAAGGAGTAATTCCATGGGAACATTTCAAAGCATTATTTTTCGAGAACTACTTCCCAGAGAGTATGCAATCAAATATAGAGGTGAAGTTCCTAGAACTCAAACAAGGAAACATGTTGGTCGCCGAGTACGCAGCAAAGTTCAACGAGTTGGCTAGATTTGCCCCTCACCAAGTTGATACTGAGGCCAGGAAAACCAGGAGGTTTGAACTAGGGCTAAAACTATGGATCTACAGTCGAGTTGCAGTGTTGCAGAGTAGCACATTTTCCACCCTGTTAGAGAGGGCGATCATCGCGGAAGGAGGAAGTGAGGCGCTGGCAAAGTATAACCATGACAAGAAGAAGAGTCAGGATGGTAACAAAGGGGGAAGTAGTGGAGGTAGCAATCAAAATAAAAGGAAATGGAGTGATAGCCAAATCTCTGGAAGCAACAGGTCTGGAGAGGAGGCTAAGAAAGGCAACAAGTGTAACAACTGTGGAAGGAGTCACATAGGAGAATGCATGAGGGGGAAAGGCATTTGTCATAACTGTGGGCAACTAGGGCACATTGCTCCTCAATACCCCAAAGGAAGGAAGTCAGGATGTTTCTCGTGTAGAGCACCCGATCATCAGATCAAAGATTGCCCGAAGAGGAAAGGTGATGCAGCTAGTGGCAACTGGAACAATAACAACAACCACAACAACAACAAGCTAACCATCGGAGGGCCAGCTAATCAAGCGAATCAGCCGATGGCGCGCACATTCAACATGACCGTGCAGGATGCGGTGTAGGCGAAGGATGTGGTGTCAGGTATTATCTCGATCAATATTGTTAATGGCTACGTGTTATTTGATTCGGGTGCTACCTGCTCTTTTGTCTCGGAAGAGTTTGCTAAACAATTAGGCTTACCCCGCGAGAAACTAGAGAACCCCATGATCGTAGAAGTAGCCAATAAAGAGGTTATCCCTGTAGACTACATTCATAGGAATTGTTATGCTAAATTGAGAGGGGTTAAGCTTAGCGTGAATTTGATAATGATTCGTTTGGGAGAGTTCGATGTAATTCTTGGGATAGACTTGTTATCAAATCACGGAGCTGTGATTGATTGCCAGAAGAAGTGCATACACCTGAAGGCTCCAAGTAAGTCGAAGGTTGTATTCCATGGTAGTAAATCGACGAGACAATCTTGTTGTCTGACGATGATGCAAGCAAGGAATTTGCTAAGGAAGGGTTATATAGGTTATCTGGCTCATGTGGTTAATACTCGAAGAGTAGAGGGTGAATTAAGTCAGATACCTATAGCAAGGGAATTTCCCGACGTTTTCCCAGAGGAAATTCCGGGTATGCCGCCAGATAGGGAAGTAGAATTTGTGATCGACTTAGTACCAGGAACGACACTGATATCCAAGGCACCTTATCGAATGGCTCCAGTAAAGATGAAGGAACTAATGGTTCAACTGCAGAAGCTATTAGATAAAGGTTATATTCGACCAAGCGTGTCACCTTGGGGAGCACCAGTTCTGTTCGTGAAGAAAGATGGATCGTTAAGGCTCTGCATAGACTATCGCGAGTTGAATAAAGTTACTATTAAGAATAAGTATCTGTTACCCAGAATTGATGATTTGTTTGATCAATTGAAGGGAACGAAATACTTTTCGAAGATTAACTTGAGGACTGCTTACCACCAGTTGAAAGTAAGGAAGGAGGACATTTCGAAGACATCATTCAGAACTCGGTATGTACACTTTGAGTTTCTGGTAATGTCGTTTGGACTAACTAATGCACTAACAACATTTATGGACATGATGAACAGAGTGTTCAAGCAACATTTGGATAAATTTGTCGTCGTGTTCATCGATGACATCTTAGTTACTCGAAGACGAAGGAGGAACATACTGAGCATCTGACAGTAGTGCTCGAGACTTTGAGAATGGAGAAGTTGTATGCGAAGTTCTCAAAGTGTGAATTTTGGTTACAGAAAGTGCAGTTTCTGGGGCACGTCATTGACAAGGATGGTGTTTCGGTGGATCCAGCAAAGGTGGAGGCAGTTATCAACTGGGAGTAGCCAAAGACGCCGACGGAGATCAGAAGTTTCTTAGGACTAGCGGGATACTATCGAAGATTCATTCGGGATTTTTCGAAGATAGCATCGCCGTTAACCAATCTGACCAAAAAAATTGAGCAAGTTCATTTGGATGGATAAATGCGAGGAGAGTTTTATGGAGCTGAAGAAAAGGCTTAGCGAAGCACCTGTGTTATCATTACCCGATGATGCAGGGGGATTTATGGTGTATAATGATGCATCACACAAAGGCCTTGGTTGTGTGCTAATGTAGCATGGTAAGGTAATTGTGTACGCTTCACGACAATTGAAGGACTATGAGAAGGAATATGCAACTCATGACCTAGAATTGGCCGCGGTAGTTTTTGCCTTGAAGATTTGAAGGCACTACCTATATAGGGAGAAGTGTGAGATATACACAGACCACAAAAGTCTGAAGTATATCTTCACTTAGAAGGAATTGAATATGAGGCAACGGTGATGGTTGGAATTAATCAAAGATTATGATTGTGAAATTCTTTACCATCTGGGCAATACGAATGTTGTGGCTGATGCCTTAAGTAGAAAAGGCAGAGAGAAGTTGTTGAAGCTAACGACTCAGGAAGAGTTGGTGAATGAATTTGAATGATTGGAGTTGGAAGTGAGATATCCGATGGAGCCAGACAAAAAATTGTTTACAGTGATAGCAAATCCGATCTTATTGGATAAAATCAAGGAGGCTCAGGAAAAGGATGAAGATTATTGTAGTATCAAAAAGCGTATTTCCGAAGGAGAAGAGCTCAAGTATAAGGTCGATAGCACCGGGCTGCTAAGATTTGAAGGGAGAATCTAGATACCGATGGTTCCATAGTTGAGGGAAGAAATCCTTTAAAAAGCTCACAATACCAAGTATTTTGTTCATCCCGGGAGCACTAAAATGTATCAGGACTTGCGGTAGCATTTTTGGTGGCCAAACATGAAGAGAGAGGTAGTCAAATGTGTCAGTCGATGTTTGACATGTCAACGGGTTAAAGCAAATACCAATGACCTAGTGGATTGCTACAACCATTGGAAATTCTGGAGTGGAAGTGGGAGCACATCACAATGGATTTTGTGGTAGGACTTCCACCGACGCATAAGGGTTTAGACGCGATCTGGGTGATCGTAGACCGTTTGACTAAATCCGTATATTTTCTACCGATCAAGATCAGGTACAATCTGGAGTAGTTAGCGAAGCTATATGTGAGGGAAATTGTGTCAAGACATGGAGTGTCGGTATCTATCGTGTCCGATAGAGATCCGCGCTTCACATCCAATTTCTAGAGAAGTCTGCAAGAAAGAATGGGGACACAGTTGGGGTTGAGCACGGCATATCATCCTCAAACTGATGGCCAGAGTGAGCGAACGATTCAGACACTAGAGGATATGCTTAGAGCGGTCGTGATAGACTTGAAGGGCAGCTAGGATGACCACTTACCACTAGTGGAGTTCGCTTACAACAACAGTCATCACACTAGTATCGGCATGCCACCGTATGAAGCACTATATGGAAGGAAATATCGAACACCGTTGTGTTGGGATGAAGTGGGAGAGCGAAGACTGCTGGGACCAGAAATGGTGCAGCAGACACCGTTAGACTGATCAGAAACCGTCTGGTAGCGGCTCAGGATCATCAAAAGAAATATGCTAATCTACATCGTCAAAAGAGACTTCGAAGTAGGTAGCTTTGTGTTCCTGAAAATATCTCCCTGTAAAGGAAAGATTCATTTTGGGAAGAAGGGGAAGTTGAGCCCTAGGTTCATAGAACCATTTGAGATTCTGAGGTGAGTCGGTAAACTGGCGTACGAGGTAGCCTTACCTCCTGAACTTGAGCACATCCACAACGTGTTTCATGTTTCAGTGTTGCGGCTATACAAACCGGACTACAAGCACGTTATCTCCTATGAACCAATCCAAGTAGAGAAAGATCTATCGTATGAAGAAATTCCTGTCCAGATACTCGACAAGAAGGAGCAGATCTTGAGGAATAAGACCATTCAGTTAGTCAAGGTGCTCTGGAGGAATCACGCAGTGGAAGAAGCTATGTGGGAGCTAGAGGAAAGGATGAAGGTGAATTATCCGCATCTTTTTGAGTGACCTCATGTTGAATTCCGGGGACGGAATTCTTATAAGGAGGGGAAGATGTAATGACCACAATTTTCCTAGCATTATTATTAAGGTCAATAATTCAATTTCTGTTATTAAATTCTTTTGTTTATCACTATTAATTTCCTTAAATGATTTGGACGACTGTTTGTGACTATGTGTTATTTGATTTAATAGTCCACGAGTGTACTTGTAATGTTAATAGACTAGCCTAGTAAACAAGCCCAAGTGAAATTGTTTATTTGACTTGTAGATGGTTAACGAAGAGGTGTTACACCAGGGCAGTCTTAATTTAGAGTCTCCCTAAGAGGTTATAGTGGAACGGCCCAAAGGAATTAATCAGGCTCAATCCCGATTGTTGGGCAAGTGGACTTGAAGGCTGGGTAAGAGTGTTATAAGTTCCTTATATACCTACATAGGAGTGCTCGGGAAGCCCAATGTGAAATATGTTGTAACAGCCGAAGGCTGTATTGCCAATGTGAGGTAGTGGGTTATTATTTTAAATCCTAGCCTAATAGTACAACCAGCCGCGCTAGGCCAATGGCCTATTCCGTGTGATACGAAAACCCAGGCATGCGAATGACTACCTACCGATTGATGTAACAGAGAGTTGGTGAAGCTTTTCACCTAAGCACGCTTAACCAGTGGGTATTACCGGCATATATTAGTCCTACCCACAGGGTAATAACCAGCAACTGGGTAAAGGTTTCTCTATAAATAGAGACCCTGTTCTCTTGGGGAAGTTTGCTGCTTTTATGCAATACTGATACAAGAGAGATACTGTGAGCTGAGAGGTGAGTGGAATCCGAAAACTAGGGAATTAGATATCGAAGCTCCGAAGAGGTGAGACTTCCTTTCTATTTCAAGCATTTATTTTACCTTGTCTAGTTAAATTCCCTTCTGATTGAGTCAGTAGGTGTCGAGTCGAGCATGATAAGTTGCAATAGGGGATTAACATTAATCCTTGTGTCGTAAAGTGAAATGCAGGCACTGCATAGATATAGGACGGGGTAATTAGTTAAGCCCGAGTCGTATTGATGACCCTATCCTTATCACTTAGTAATATCGGAAGGACCAAAGTTGCCTGATGAGGTTCATCGCCTCACCCTGAGCTCTTGGACCTAAGCAACTAGGTTAGGTATCGGGGGTTACCCAACCCCAAACGGTAGAATGGTTCCTACAGCGGGATCTATTGTCAAACCTGAAGGCATTAGCCTTTGATTCCGATGGGTTTAGTTCAATATTGGAAACTGAAGGCCCTAGCCATTTCGCTGAGAGGGCTTGGTGCAGTCCGAAAGCGATTGTGATATAGATAAACTAATAAATGGTTTCCCAAACCCAAACTCTCAATCCCCGAAGAGGGACTTTAGTCCGCCATTCGACCCCGAAGCCGAAAGGTTTCCCTAAGGAGAATCAGAAGTCAAATCACTGGAGGTGATGGGTTATCCAACCCCGAACCCGAACCTTGACTATTTCTCCGAAGTCACTAAGTAAGTCGAGCATTAGTTCACCCGATCCTGAAGTGGTTTGCGAACCACGAGAGATCCAGAACTACGAGAGGTTTCCAAGGGGGAAATCCGTAGTCGAACCCGAAGGTGCGGATAGCTGCTAAAGGTCCGACTCAGTGCTGAACCTGAAGCAGAATCTCTATTTACCAGTAAGGCTCGGACCTGACTTTTAAAGTCGTAACTCTGAAGCCGAAATCTTAGAATGACGCTGAGGCCCAAACGTTTGACTTCCCGAAGCTAAATGCCAGATATATCTAATACCAAAGAAGACCCCGACATACGGGCGGTCCCGAACCACGAGAAGTTCCTGAAGAGGAGCCGAAGCCAACATCTTGTCGGAAGATGGTTGGTCAGACCCAAAGGTATATCCCTAGTCAATCATGGGACTTCGAAAGCAAGTCGTGGAACGTAGTGGGTGGTCATAGAGTTCCTCCACTGATCCAAAGTGACTCTACCGATAGTATCAAGGTCCTACGGATTCGTAGAAGTGGCTTGTCAGATCTCAGGTAGGAAAGGGGAGTCTAACGGAGTTCATAAGCACCATTTAAGTGAGTCTATCCTATTTGTTGTTAATGCATAGCTATAACTGATCAGAGTGCATAATTATGATCACTTTAGGATATTTACAGAACAGAATCGTTGAGTAAATTTGTATAAGCAGAAAATCAGGCAAGTATCTAAACCTTAAGCACTACTTTTATTTTATGCAGACAGGTATATGTTATGCAAGTTCTTAATCCTATACTTCGCACATATTGCAAGTTTTCTAATCTCACGTTACTTATTACAAGTTTTCCCGACCTCGAGATTATAACTATTGCAAGTTCTTGACTATCTTTACATTGAGCAAGTCCATTATCATATCTTGTGCAAGTTCCTATTATATGTTGCAAAATTCTCGAAGTAAGCTCGAGTCCTATTTCTCAAGCATATGCTAGGTGGTTTAATTGCTTTAAGAGTATTCCACATCAATATCCCTGTTTTTCGCACTTAGTGCATTTGCTGCCATTATATTGGTGAACAGAGTTCATATTTCAATTTTGATATTCATGAACTATTCAAGAGGAGTCTAAGCCATTGTTCGGTTAGACACATACATGTTTGGTAAATTTAAAAGCTACCCCAACCCATAGTTTGGTGCGGATTCTTGGACTGAGATGAACAACCCCATGATGGGGAGTAACGTAAGTATCTGAACGACGGTACACAAGATGAAGTTAAATGGTATGTATATTCATAGGGTACAAAAGGTTGATCCCCTTGCGTACACACTCTATAGTTGGCAACCTTAGGGGGGTGGGTAAAGGTGGTCGATGCCTCACGTGTATGTTCATAGTCTATTGGAATATTTACAGTTAATAATCAATCTTCATTTATTTACTGATCATTGATTATCTCGTTCCAATTATTCACTTTGTTGAATTCGTTACACTTATTCTTACTATGGAATTAATTGAAATTCTTTATCTTCATTTATGATATACCCCTTGTTCATTTAACTTGCTGAGCAAACTCGGTGCTCACCCTTGCTATATCATGAAAATATTACAGTTAAGCCCGAGTGCTCGAGCAGAGAGAAGGGCAAGGAGAAGATGAAGTTCTAGGCTTTGGATGGGCGCGTCATCTGTTTTAATGTATTTTCTTAGACTTCGGATTATGTAACACGAACGATAGTAGTTATTTTTGTTGCTTCGTGATGTCTAGTTAAGGTTATAGTCCTTGGGACCCAATTGTAAACCTTTTGGATGATCAATATATGATTGTTTATTCCGCATTTAGATATCATATGTTGATTAAAGGTGTTTGGATGTTGCTTATTATGAACACCAAATTCGAGGTGTTGATACTTGAATTTGGGGGTATCACACCAAGAGCCTTTGGGAAATAACAAAATTATTTTTTGAGAACTATTTCCCTCGTAGCATCCAGAGTCGCATGGAGATGCGGTTTCTAGAAGTGAAGCAAGGGGATATGATGATACCCCAGTACGCCACCAAAATCAATGAGTTGGCAAGGTTCACTCCACACCAGGTTGACATGGAAGAGAGAAAGGCTCGTAGGTTTGAACATGGATTGAAGCCCTTGCTTTACAATAGGTTATCGGTCTTACAGATCAATTTGTTTGACATTATATTAGAGAAAGCCATCATAGCGGAAAGAGGAAGTGAGACCTTAAACCAATACAACCGAGAACAAAAGAAGAAGAAAATAGTAGGAGGAAGTAAGGGAGAAGGTAGTGGAGGAAGTAGTGGAAATTTTAAGCGAAAATGGAACAACAATAATAATAACAATAAAGGGAAAGAAGTAGAGGTGAAAAAGAAAGTGGAAGCCTATTGAACCTGTGGGAAGAACCATATGGGAACTTGCCTGAAAGGCAAGAAGGCAAGAACGTGTGTTACAACTGTGGTCAGGAAGGCCACATTCCTCTGAACTGCCCCAATCCAAAGAAGAATGCATCTTTTGAGTGTGGAGTAGTAGGACACCAAACGAAGAACTACCCTAAAAAGGGGACAGACACTGGAGGAGGAAATAGGAACAACAACAAGAAGTTCACGATAACCGGACTCTCAGCCCCGAGCCAAACCACAACGAGAACATTCAACATGACGGTCAAGGATGTTGTAGCCTCAGGAGACGTAGTGTTAGGTATCATTTTGGTCAATAATATTAATGCCTATGTATTATTTGATTCGGGTGTTACCTGCTCTTTTGTGTCTTACGAATTTGCTCAACGATTAAACTTACCCCACAAGAAAC
This sequence comes from Aralia elata, assembly GCA_034770075.1. Taxonomy (NCBI): domain Eukaryota; kingdom Viridiplantae; phylum Streptophyta; class Magnoliopsida; order Apiales; family Araliaceae; genus Aralia; species Aralia elata. Next base: position 18,339,981 of record CM068379.1, read on the forward strand.
TAGAGCATCCTCTGAATATAAAAATATCTAACAAGGAGATAATCCCCGTTAGACATATTTATAGGAATTGTTGTGTTGATATAAGGGGACATAGATTATCGGTGGATTTAGTTCTGATTCAACTAGGAGAGTTTGATGTAATTTTAGGACTGGATTGGTTGTATAACTATGAGGCAATGATAGATTATCAAAAGAAAAGTGTAAATATTAAAACTCTAAATCAGTCTAAGGTAGTGTTTTATGGTAATCAATCGCCTAGACAGGCTTACTGATGATGTAGGCTAAGCGACTGCTTAGGAAAGGATGTGTAGATTATCTGGCCCACATTAGTGATGCTCAGAAAACAAAAGTGGAAATGGAACTGATACCCATAGTGAAAGAATTTACGAATGTATTTTTGGAGGAGTTATAGGTCTGCCACCAAATAGGGAGATCGAATTTATGATCGATGTAGTACCGGGATGGCACCTATTTCTAAGGCCCCGTATAGGATGGCTCCATTAGAAATGAAAGAGTTAATGGTTCAATTGCAGGAGCTATTGGATAAGAAGTATATCTAACCCAGTGTGTCTCCATGAGAAGCACCAGTTCTGTTCGTCAAAAAGAAAGACGGATCGTTAAGACTTTATATCGACTACCAAGAGTTAAACAAAGTAACGATAAAGAATAAGTACCCTTTGCCTAGGATTGATGATCTATTTGATTAATTGAAAGGAGCGAGATATTTTTCTAAGATAGGTTTAAGATCTGGATATCATCAGATGAAGATGCAAAAGGAAGATGTGCCAAAGATAGCATTCAGAACTCGTTATGGGCACTACGAATTTCTGGTGATGTTGTTCATATTGATAGATGCTCTGGAAGCATTTATGGACTTGATGAACAGAGTGTTCAAGAAGTATTTAGATAAATTTATAGGTGTATTCATAGATGATATTTTGGTCTATTCTAGAACACAAGAAGAGCATGTCGAACATTTGAGGGTAGTGTTGGAAACATTAAGGAATGAGAAATTATATGCAAAATTCTCGAAATGTGAGTTTTAGATGGAGAGAGTCCAATTTTTGGGACATGTAATTGATTAAGACGGGATTTCATTAGATCCTGCAAAGGTAAAGGTAGTGATCAATTGGGAACAACCGAGAACGCCAACGAAGGTGAGGAGTTACTTAGGGTTAGCAAGTTACTATCAAAGATTTATTCAAGATTTTTCTAAGATAGCAACTCTATTAACTAATTTGACTAAGAAGACGGTAAAATTTGTGTGGACGGAAAAGTGTGAGGAGAGTTTTGGGGAACTGAAGAAAAAGTTGAGTGAGGCACCCATGTTATCTTTACCAGATAATACAGGTGGCTTTATGGTGTACAGTGATGCATCGCACAAAGGACTAGGATGTGTAGTAATGCAGAATGGTAAGATAATCGCGTACACATCACCTCAGTTGAAGGAGTATGAGAAAAGGTATCCCACTCATGATCTAGAATTGGCAGTGATGGTTTTTACCCTTAAGATATGGATGCAATATCTGTATGGTGAGAAATATGAGATATATACAGACCATAAGGGTTTAAAATATATCTTCACACAGAGAAAGCTAAATATGAGGCGGAAAAAGTGGTTAAAACTAATCAAAGACTATGACTGCGAAATTTTGTATCATCTGGGAAAAGCCAATGTGGTAACAGATTGTTGTCCGATTTATATTGTGACGAACGAGAATTTTGTAATTTAATTTAAATATTTATTGAATTGAATAAATATTTTTCGATGATTTAATTATTGAATTAAATAATTAATTGATGAATTTATGGTAGATTAATTTAATTATATGTGTTACATTAATTAAATTGATGTGGAGAATTTTTATATTCAAGGTATGTGTTTAATTAAGTTTATTTGATTAAATGCGTTATTTAAATAAGCATAATGTTATTTCTAATTAATTTAATTATTAATTAGAGATTTAATAATTTGTCATATTTAATAAATGAGAATTTTATTTATGTGACTATGTGATTTAATGTAGAATTATTCTATTTTATTTAATTTATTTAAATTAGATTATTTAATTAATTAATTATGTGACATTAAACTATGTAATAAGTAATTTATTAAATTAAACCAAAAAGGAGCCTATAAAGGTTAGCTAAACGAGGCCTTAGTGGGAGTTGGTGCCAGTTATTAACTGACACTATGTTCTATCAGTTTATTAGTGTGTATTATCATTATACGCATCATTCTATCACCAGTTCTTAGCAAGTCAAAGAGAAAAAGAGAGAATTTGGGAGGGATTAGAAAATTAGAGAAGGGAAGAAGAAAGTATTTCATTATCTTGCTTAATCCAGACTACTAATCAAGGTAAATTTCTTAAATTTAAATTTTAACTTTATGTTCTTTTAAATCTTCTCCATGAACGTACACTGAGTTCTCTGTAAATTGAATTCAATGGCTAAATGTTTAATAACTTAATGTTAAATGTTTGTAAGCATGCATAAATGTATTTTATATGATTTATATGTGATTTAGAGTAATTAAATCCATGAAATCATGTTTATATTAGAGTTCTGGAATTACAGAGTAGTGATATACGAACATGGCTTAAATGTATGAAATTGATACTTGTTTTGCATGTTAATTGGTTAATTGATGACTAATTATGTTTATGCATGTAAAAATGAAGAAAACATAAATTAAACGGATTGATTTGGTTAAGAAACGAGTTCACGGTGATTGATTATGTTAACCGTATCAAAACATGATAATAAAGTATAAATAGCGAATTTTAGCCTTTAATTGGTTGTTTAGGTTGTCTATGATGTTAAAATCATTTCGTATATACTGGGTTTTGGTTTTATAGCACGTATGATATATGGGTAGTAATTAAATCAGTGAATTGTGAAAAAATTTGGCCAAATTTGACATTTTTTGTGTTCTGCGCGAACTTCAGTATCTGAGTCTGCGCACCAGCGCGGTCGCGCTGGTGTCAAGAACAAAAGTGGCGTGGCCGCGCCACAAGCAGACCAGACCCAGAGTCAGGCACGGCGCGGCCGTGCCGATTAGCAGACTAACCCAGAAAATTTATTTAAATGTTCAAGCCCAGAGAATGTAATTGTACCCTAATCTAATGAATATGAAAATGTAATAATCATACATTTTGATGTTAAATGATGTTTTACGAGATTAATGAGTAAGTTGATTGCATTTTAAACTCGTTATTTGTAAGGTTTACTAATGTGCTTAAGAGTTGATGTTGTAAATGTCATTAATATAATCAGACTTAGAGTTGAGTTAAGAAAAAAGAGAATATGCTCATGATACTAATTATGTTATAATTAATTGGTACCGTGACTTGAAATGATATGTAGGATTAATTGAGGAACGTGAATAGTAAACATGTAATCTACGCACGAGGCAAGTTTCGATACTCTAACTTGATTTTAATTACGCAAATTATACATCCTACCTTTATATTGAGCAAGTATCTTACCCTTACTTATTACTTTTACGCAAGTTTTCTAAACACTCTTATATTGAGCAAAATTATTACCTCTACTTTTCATTGAGCAAGTTCTTTACCATAATTCATTCAAGTTCATGAATCCAAATGTGTTATTCTGATTCATTTAATTAATACTTCAGTTATACAGAGTTTATTCAATTATATCTTTTGTAAGATTCAGTTTTGATTCTCGAATATCAATTACATTTTTATTGAACCTTGATTGACTAGTGAACCCTTATTGATTCGACTAGTCCATAGTTGATGAGCGTTCTAAATTCTAGAAGCATTATCGAAGTAAATCCAAACCAAACTTCCTTTGGTATGGACTCCGAAGTCAAATTAAGATGAACAACCCTTTTATAGGGGATTTTATTTTACGCGTTGGCATCTAGATGTTGTGCACATACATGGTACAAAGGGTTGATCCCCCTGAGTACAAGAAGTAAGGTCCATATAGTCTTACGACTGTTAAAGGTTTAAGGTAGAAATACTGATAACCTGGGACATAGTTCGTGGTCTTAAGACCCTCAGATGTTCTTTTGACTCTTGCCTTATAATCTTGACTCAAAATCTGAATCTTCGATTATTCAATATATGTTGATTATTTCGCATGTTATTATTATTGTTGTTATTGTACTTGCTGGGCAATCATTGCTCACCCTTGCATAATAACATTGTAGCTAAAGTTGAAAGAGTTGATGAACCATCCACTAGTAAGGGCAAAGGAAAAGCAAACAAGTGATGAAGACTTGTTTTATTTGTTTAAACAATGTTTATGTACCAGACTTGACTATGTTTCCGCATTTGATATTTTATTAAGGTTAGATGGCCTGGGATTTATTTATTGTTGTAACCCTTTAATGGGAGATTTCTATTTTATCTAAGAATTTTCATTTATATTGAATGGGTAGTTAGATGTGATGTGTTGTATATTCGGATAGTGAAGACCAAATCCTATGAAAACGAAGTACCCAGATTTGGGGATGTCATAGGTTGGTATCAGAGCTGTAGGTTATGAACCTTAGGTGGAAAAACCTTAGGGTAATAGCCTTTTATGAAATAGAGAACATAGTGGTGATAAACTCTTATCGAGTTCTAAGGAATGAATTACGGAATTCATTAAAGATAATAAAAGACTTTATGTGCTATGTGCTTATGTGTTAACAACCTATGTGCTGCGACTAGTACCGAGTATTAATTAAAAATTAAACTTTGTTGTCAGGATGTCGGATGTTGGAGGATTCAGTCAGCCTAGGGATGTTGAGCCCCGAGTGGCTGGAAAGGAAGAGCCACGTGACATCCATGTTATCCGGGAGCAGTTGATACAGAGAGAGCCATCTCCATTGATCACTGTTGTGGGTCAGGAGTATGAACCTGAGTCTGATCTAGAGGAGGATCCTGAGGAGGTAAAGGCTGAGGAGGATGATGAGGATTCAGAGGAGGTGCCCCTTACCTCTATCGATGCTGAGATGTACGATGCATTGTACGATCGTACTGTTGAGTTGCAAGATAAAGTCAGAGAATTGGAGGGACTGGCAAATAGACGCCAGACTCTTATAGACTAAAAGAACGAGAAAATTGAGGATCTTGATATACGTCTTGGAGACGTGGAGTGGAAGTTAGTTCAGGTAGAAAGCCAAAAGGAAGACCTTTTAGTTGAGAATAAGAAGATGAAACTTGAGATTTAGAAACTGAAGGACGATTTGAGTGAGGAGTCAGTGGAATGTGCTATAGCAGAGGATGCTTAGATGAACACCGCTCGACGTGCAGAGATTTCTGAAGAAGGCGAACGGGCAAAGAGGGCTAAGATTGAGGAGACAGACTACACTTTTCAGACGGCGATTGCTAGGGCCCAGGATCGAGTTCTCCACTATCCAGTTCAGTTCGAGGACTTGCCATGGTACATGTTGGATCGCAGGACGATGCTCCGTATTATAGAGTAAGAATATAGGAAGGCCGTTTGACACCTTAGTAGACCGTGATAGGAGACGTTTTGAATTATGTGTAAATATTTATGATAGTTTATGATGTAAATTCCAGCGTGATTATACACAATGGAATATGACTATTTAATCCTAAAGATTATTTGATCTTAGGATAGTTAATGTAAATAGCAGTGATGTTGTCTTTCTATGTTTAAGACTTTTGAATGAATGAAATAACAGCTTTATTTGAAGATGTTATGTGTTAAATGTTTAACCTGAATTATTTGAGTTAAATGTTGAACACTTAAGAAATTGAGTGATGATCTAATAAGCGCATATTCTTGAACAGAAAATGTCGCCAAGACGCCAACTACGTCAACAAGCACAGGAGAGCTCTACCAATAACACCAATGACGCCAATGTTAATCTTGTTCAGCAGTTGGTGAACCTTTTGGCTGGAGCACTTGCGAATCAGCCATAAGCTCCACCAGTGACGTTATTTAAAGATTTCAAAGCGGTAGGACCGCCAGAATTTAGGGGTTCCCTGAACCAGATCGAAGTCCAAACTTGGGTGATGGAAATGGAGAAAGTATTTGACGTTGCTAGGGTTAGTGATGACCAAAAGACTGCCTTTGTAACGTTCATGCTTAAGTCAGAGGCCAGTTACTGGTGGCAAGCGAATAAGGTGCGAGGAGGTCAGGGTGTAATCGCGTGGGAGAGGTTTAAAGAGATGTTCTTTGAGATGTATTTTCCGACAAGCTCGCGAAACCAAATGGAGATTTAATTTCTAGAGCTGAAATAGGGTACCATGACTATGCCGGAACACGCGGCGAAGTTTAATGAGTTGGCTAGGTTCACAACTTACCAAGTGAACACCGATGAAAGGAAGGCAAGGAGATTCGAATAGGGATTGAAGTCGTGGTTGTACAGCAAGGTGTCAATGTTCCAATTGAACACTTTTGCCAGAGTATTGGAAAAGGCGATTATCGCCGAAGGTGGGAGTGATGCTCTAACTAAGTATAACCAGAAGCAGAAAAAGAAGGGTGAAAATGAGAATAACAAAGCGAATAGTAGTAATAGTGGTGGTCACAACCAGAAGAGGAAGTGGAATGATAATGGATCTGCTGGGAATCAACAGGGAGGTCAAAAGAAGAAAGTGGAGGCGTGTGTTACCTGCGGGAAGAATCATATAGGGATATGCCTGAAGGGAAAGAGGGTTTGCTACAATTGTGGTCAGGAAGGCCACATACCACTAAATTGTCCGAATCCAAAGAAGGGTGCTTGTTTCACTTGCGGATCGAAGGATCATCTGACTAGGGATTGCCCCAAGAAGGCAGTAGGAGAAGTAGGAATGGGAGGCAACAAGGGGAACAGTAGTGGTAATACATTAGCAATAATCGGATCAGCACCAACAAACCGACCTACCGCCAGGACTTTCAACATGACCATGCAAGATGTCGTGCAGTCTCGCGATGTGGTGTCAGGTATCATTCCGATCAATAATATAGATGCTTATGTATTGTTTGATTCGGGTGCTACTTGTTCATTTATATCCGATGACTTTGCTAAGAACTTAGATTTACCTAAGGAGGAATTAGATTACCCTTTGAATATAGAAATTGCGAATAGGGAGGTAATTCCTGTTAGGTACGTACACAAGAACTGTAGAGTGGATATTAAGGGAAACGTGATGACTGTAGATCTTGTCCCAATCAAACTTGGAGAATTTGACGTTATTTTGGGAATGGATTGGCTATTCAATTATGGAGCAATAATTGATTGCCAAAAGAAACGTATTAACCTTATGACTCCGTCAAAGGTAGTATTTTACGGTAGCAAGTCGCCTAGACAAGCGAGTTGTCTGATGATGATGCAGGCCAGGAAGTTGTTAAGACAAGGTTGTGTGGGATACTTAGCCTACATAGTTGATACTCAAAAAGAGAGTCCGAAATTAAAAGAAATACATATCGTAAGGGACTTTGTAGACGTCTTTCCAGAAGATTTGTCAGGACTTCTGCCAGATAGGGAAGTTGAGTTTGTAATCAATTTGGCGCGAGGAACTGCCCCGATATTGAAAGCTCCGTACCGTATGGCCCAGTAGAGATGAAAGAATTGATGGTGCAGCTACAAGAACTTTTAGATAAGAAGTATATTCAGTCGAGCGTATCGCCGTGGGGAGCGTCGGTGTTGTTTGTTAAAAAGAAGGACGGATCGATGCGACTTTGCATTGATTACAGAGAGTTGAACAAGGTCACAATTAAGAATAAATACCCGTTGCCAAGAATCGACGACTTGTTTGATCAATTGAAAGGAGCTAGATATTTCTCAAAGATAGATTTGAGGAGTGGTTATAATCAGTTGAAGGTGAGGAAGGAAGATGTACCGAAGACAGCGTTCGGGACTCGTTATGGTCACTACGAGTTTCTGGTGATGTCATTTGGTCTAACGAATGCTCCTGCAGCATTCATGGACTTAATGAATAGGGTGTTTAAGCCATTTTTGGACAAGTTTGTAATAGTATTCATTGATGATATTCTAATATATTCCAAAACCAAGGAAGAGCATTCAGAACATTTAAAATCGACATTAGAAGCATTAAGAAGAGAGAAGTTATACGCTAAGTTCTCAAAATGTGAATTCTGGATAGAGCGAGTACAATTTCTTGGACATGTGATTTACAAGGATGGGATTTTGGTGGATCCGTCAATTGTTGAAGCAGTGCTTAACTGGGATCAACCGAAAACACCATCGGAAGTAAGAAGTTTCCTCGGATTGGTAGGTTACTACAGGAGATTCATTCAGGATTTTTCCAAAATCGCGACTCCGTTAACGAATTTGACTAGGAAGACAATGAAGTTCGTTTGGACGGAGAAGTGTGAGGAAAGTTTTCAAGAATTAAAGAAAAGGTTGAGTACGGCGCCTGTGTTGTCTCTACCGGATAGCACAGGTAATTTTGTGGTGTATAGTGATGTGTCGCATAAAGGACTAGGCTGTGTGCTTATGCAGAACGGTAAGGTCATTGCGTATGCGTCACGACAATTAAAGGACTACGAGAAGGGGTATCCTACCCCTGATTTGGAATTGGCTGCGATAGTGTTTGCTTTGAAGATATGGAGGCACTATCTTTATGAGGAGAAGTGTGAGATATATACGGACCACAAGAGTCTGAAATATATTTTTACAAAGAAGGATCTGAACATGCGACAGAGGAGATGGTTTGAATTGATAAAAGTTTACGACTGCCTTAAGCAGAAAGGGTCGAGAGAAACTGTCTATGATTACCGCTCAAGAGGAGCTAATTACAGCAATGGCGAAACTAGAGTTGGAGGTAAAATATTCGGAAGAGAGTGAGGAAAAATTGTTTCAATTAGGAACCAGCCCAACTTTGGTGGATAAGGTTAAGACAGTACAAATTTAGGATGACGAATGTGAGAAAATCAGGAAAAGGATATCTGGAGGTGATGAAGTGAAATTCAACGTAGATAACGAATGAGTATTAAGATTCGAGGGAAGAATTTGGGTTCCGTCAGTACCAGAGATTAAAGAGGAAATTTTGAGCGAGGCTCATAATTTGAGATATTCGATTCATTCAGGAAGTACAAAGATGTACCAAGATCTCCGACAGCATTTCTAGTGGCCGAATATAAAGAGGGATGTTGCCGATTGTATAGCCAAGTGTTTGACATGTCAGAAAGTTAAAGCAGAACATCTTAGGACAAGTGGGTTATTACAACCGTTAGAAATCCCAGAATGGAAATGGGAGCACATCACCATGGATTTCGTAGTAGGTCTTCCGATAACTCAGAAAGGTTTCGACGCAGTATGGGTTATCGTAGATCGACTGACGAAATTAGCACATTTTCTACCGATCAAGATCAGATTCAACCTAGATCAGTTGGCGAAGTTGTATGTGAAGGAGATTGTTTCGAGGCACGGTGTTCCAATATCTATTGTCTCAGATAGGGATCCGCGCTTCACATCGAACTTCTGGAAACAACTACAGGAATGCATGGGAACGCAGTTACGTATTAGTAGGGCATATCATTCATAGACCGACGGACAGAGCAAAAGAACGATTCAAACATTGGAAGATATGTTACGAGCTTGCATTATGGACTTCAAAGGAAATTGGGACGATCATCTGTCGTTGGTGGAATTTGCTTACAACAACAGTTACCACGCAAGTATTGGCATGCCGCCTTACGAAGCGTTGTATGGCAGAAAGTGTAGAACACCATTATATTGGGATGAAGTTGGCGAACGGCAATTGCTAGGACCAGAACTGGTGCAACAGACCGCAGAAATCGTCGAAGTGATCAGGGTAAGATTGATAGCAGCTCAGGATAGACAGAAGAAATATGTCGATCAACATCATAAGAATCGAGAGTTTGAGTCTGGTAGCTACGTTTTCTTGAAAATCTCCCTGGAAAGGGAAGATTCGTTTTGGTAAGAGGGGAAAACTGAGCCTGAGGTTCATTGGACCCTTTGAAGTGTTAAGAAGAGTTGGTGAGGTCGCATATGAGGTAGCTTTACCTCCAGCACTGGAACACATCCATAATGTCTTTCATGTCTCGGTGTTACGACCATACAAACCCGACTACAAGCATGTTATAAAATATGAACCCTTACAAGTTGAAAAAGATTTGTCTTACGAAGAAGAACATGTTCAAATAGTTGACAGGAAAGAGCAAGTGATAAGAAATAAAATTATACCTTCTGTTAAGGTGATCCGGAGGAACCACAACTCTGAAGAAACAACGTGAAAACTCGAAGATCAGATGATGAGAAATTATCCACAGTTATTTACTTAATCTATGTGTAGCGATTCTGGGGACAAAATCTTTGTAAGGGGGGAGAATGTAACGAGACGAATTAATTGAGTCGTAATTATGGGGACAGAATCCTTTTAAGGGGAAAAGATGTGAGGAACGAGAATTTGGTAATTTAATTTAAATATTTATTGAATTGAATAAATATTTTTTGATGATTTAATTATTGAATTAAATAATTAATTGATGAATTTGTGGTAGATTAATTTAATTATATGTGTTACATTAATTAAATTGATGTGGAGAATTTTTATATTCAAAGTATGTGTTTAATTGAGTTTATTTGATTAAATGCGTTATTTAAATAAGCATAATGTTATTTCTAATTAATTTAATTATTAATTAGATATTTAATAATTTGTCATATTTAATAAATGAGAATTTTATTTATGTGACTATGTGATTTGATATAGAATTATTCTATTTTATTTAATTGATTTAAATGAGATTATTTAATTAATTAATTATGTGACATTAAACTATATAATAAGTAATTTATTAAAATAAACCAAAAAGGAGCCTATAAGGGTTAGCCAAACGAGGCCTTAGTGGGAGTTGGTGCAAGTTATTAACTGACACCATGTTCTATCAGTTTATTAGTGTGTATTATCACTATACGCATCATTCTATCATCAGTTCTTAGCAAGTCAAAGAGAAAAAGAGAGAATTTGGGAGGGATTAGAGAATTAGAGAAGGGAAGAAGAAAGTATTTCATTATCTTGCTTAATCCAGACTACTAATCAAGGTAAATTCCTTAAATTTAAATTTTAACTTTATGTTCTTTTAAATCTTCTCCATGAGCGTACACTGAGTTCTCTGTAAATTGAATTCAATGGCTAAATGTTTAATAACTTAATGTTAAATGTTTGTAAGCATGCATAAATGTATTTTATATGATTTATATGTGATTTAGAGTAATTAAATCTATGAAATCATGTTTATATTAGAGTTCTGGAATTACAGAGTAGTGATATATGAACATGGCTTAAATGTATGAAATTGATACTTGTTTTGCATGTTAATTGGTTAAATTGATGACTAATTATGTTTATGCATGTAAAAACGAAGAAAACGTAAATTAAACGGATTGATTTGGTAAAGAAATGAGTTCACGGTGATTGATTACGTTAACTGTATCAAAACATGATAATAAAGTATAAATAGTGAATTTTATCCTTTAATTGGTTGTTTAGTTTGTTTGTGATGTAAAATCATTTCGTATATACTGGGTTTTGGTTTTATAGCACGTATGATATATGGGTAGTAATTAAATCAGTGAATTGTGAAAAAATTTGGCCAAATTTGGCATTTTCTGTGTTCTGCGCGAACTTCAGTATCTGAGTCTGCGCACCAGCGCGGCCGCGCTGGTGTCAAGAACAAAAGTAGTGTGGCCGCACCACAAGCAGACCAGACCCAAAGTCAGGCACAGCGCGGTTGCGCTGGTGCCAAGAACAAAAGCGACGCGGTCGCGCCGGTTAGCAGATTGACCCAGAAAATTTTATTTAAATGTTCAAGCCCAGAGAATGTAATTGTAACCTAATCTAATGAATATGAAAATGTAATAATCATACATTTTGATGTTAAATGATGTTTTATGAGATTAATGAGTAAGTTGATTGCGTTTTAAACTCGTTATTTGTAAGGTTTACTAATGTGCTTAAGAGTTGATGTTGTAAATGTCATTAATATAATCAGACTTAGAGTTAAGTTAAGATAAAAGAGAATATACTCATGATACTAATTATGTTATAATTAATTGGTACCGTGACTTGAAATGATATGTAGGATTAATTGAGGAACGTGAATAGTAAACGTGTAATCTACGCACGAGGCAAGTTTCCATACTCTAACTTGATTTCAATTACGCAAATTATACATCCTACCTTTATATTGAGCAAGTATCTTACCCTTACTTATTACTTTTACGCAAGTTTTCTAAACTTTACTCTTATATTGAGCAAAATTATTGCCTCTACTTTTCATTGAGCAAGTTCTTTATCATAATTCATTCAAGTTCATGAATGCAAATGTGTTATTCTGATTCGTTTAATTAATACTTCAGTTATACAGAGTTTATTCAATTATATCTTTTTTAAGATTCAGTTTTGATTCTCGAATATCAATTACATTTTTATTGAACCTTGATTGACTAGTGAACCCTTATTGATTCGACTAGTCCATAGTTGATGAGCGTTCTAAATTCTAGAAGCGTTATCAAAGTAAATCCAAACCAAACTTCTTTTGGTACGGACTCCGATGTCAAACTGAGATGAACAACCCTTTTATAGGGGATTTTATTTTACGCGTTGGTGTTTAGATGTTGTGCACATACATGGTATAAAGGGTTGATCCCCCTGAGTACGAGAAGTAAGGTCCATATAGTCTTACGACTGTTAAAGGTTTAAGGTAGAAATATTGATAACCTGGGACATAGTTCGTGGTTTTAAGACCCTCAGATGTTCTTTTGATTTTTGCCTTATAATCTTGACTCAAAAGCTGAATCTTCGATTATTCAATATCCGTTGATTATTTCTCATGTTATTATTATTGTTGTTATTGTACTTGTTGGGCAATCATTGCTCACCCTTGCATAATAACATTGCAGCTAAAGTTGAAAGAGTTGATGAACCATCCACTAGTAAGGGCACAGAAAAAGCAAACAAGTGATGAAGACTTGTTTTATTTGTTTAAACAATGTTTATGTAATAGACTTGACTATGTTTCTGCATTTGATGGTTTATTAAGGTTAGATGACCTGAGATTTATTTATTAATGATGTTGTAACCCTTTAATAGGAGATTTTTATTTTATCTAAGAATATTCATTTATATTGAATGGGTAATTAGATGTGATGTGTTGTATATTCAGATAGTGAACACCAAATTTTGTGAAAACGAAGTACCCGGATTTGGGGGTGTCACATATATAATGACAGTTCGCCCAAGTATACATGGTCAATCAAGTAATATAGAGATAAGAAGGATGTCGAACCCACAAAGAACAAAAACTAACAACTATTCTAATTATCAGATTATTATCAATTCACTTCTATTTAAACGATCACCAAATTTGATTTTTAGATTAAACTATTGGAAATTATAATTAAACTAAACTAACAAGAATTGATCTCCAAATATTTTAAGTTTAGGAATACAATTTTCCCAATTGCGTTGCAATAATCGCTTTATCCTATCGCCACTTTATCAATTCAATAAGTTGTTAACTAGGATTGCTTGTCAATTTATTAACAACTTTTAATAATTAACAAAAAAAACCTATTTCAGTTATATTGTTATTTTCATGCAAGACACTTAAAATAGATTCATTAAGCACAAACTCCTAATTAAGTTATGCATGGCATACAAGTATTCTCATCTCATACACTGTTATGTTATTCTGGAAAGAATCAACAAATTCATGCGTTATCATATTCAGATCTAATCATAGATTTCCTCTTTCAATTCCATCAAAGATATCAAGTTAACTGTTGGCCAAACAGTTAATAAATTAAGTATAGAATATGATAAACAACTCAACAGGATCAATAAGTGTAAATAGATATAATTAAATTAATGCATAGCAAAAGGTTCCATTGTATCCCTAATTAAAAAATTAGTTCATCATCCTAATAAAAACCAACATATCAAAAGTAAATAACATCCCAAGTATAGATAATGAATTAAGAATAAGAAGAAAAACTCTATCAAGGATCTCCATTTTCTGTTAGCTTCAATCTCTGGCTCTTTGTGTCTCCATTCCAATCTCCAAGTCTCCGCTAGATGGTTCTCAATTGCTTGCTTTCTCCCTTTTTAGTGTCTTTTAACCCTCCTTAAAATCCTTGAAACAAGTTAGCCAAAAGAATCTTTCTTGGACTCTACTTCTGAAACATAACAAAACAGCTCTTTTTGACTCGTTGATCTTTGCCTCGGTGAACTCACAATTCCAAGATTACAAAAATGCCTCTAAGCTCCAAATTTCCTGTTTTGACCCTCCAAAGTCGTTTTCTACAAAATAAACACATAAACAAGTAAAATGACACTAAAAATACTTAAAGTTAGTAAAGAATTAAGCCTAAGAAATATCCAATTCGTAGATATAAAACTCACTCATCAAATACCTCCAAACTCAAGAGTTTGTTTATCCTCGAGAAAACACACAAGAGAAATAAAAATCAAACTAATTAACCTAATAAAATGAATGCATATGCATGATCTACTAACTTCAAGAAATAAATCAACGTAATTAATAGATATCAAACCTCAAAAATAAGTAACTAACAATTTAGCAAAACTTCAAATTCATGCACCATCAGAAATTTAACATATCACCAATCTTATCTTACTTTCGACCCTTTCGTGTGTGTGTATTCAATATATCAAACTAGTTAAGATCTTAATCTACTCCATGTACCACAGTGCTCAATAATAGATATTTTATTACATATATTACTCTTTAGTACCCCTCTTATACACTTATTTTCACTTTTTTCTACTATTTTCTTCTTCTTTTTGTACAACGAGTGCGTTTTATGCTCCATCTCGTTAATTTTTTTATTTAATTCTTGTATTCATGACTTGGGCAATGTCTATTTTTATTAGGGTTTTCAATGTCACCCATGTAGCGAACTTTCCACCAATGACTCCCAAACCAGATGGCTTTAGGGCACTAAGTGTAGAAACACTCCTAAGGGCTTACATCTTCGAATGATAAAAAGCCACAAAAATAAACTAGTCAAGATCTGCTCAAATCTGTCCATTTTTCTTTATATATTTCTTCTTTTTCTTACATTTTAGACAGACATCGAAGCAGTCATTATTCATAATTTTTTTTCTTTTTTTTTCAACAAGTGATAGAGGTCTCTATATCCTTAATGAGCACCTAATACATAAAATTGAACTAAAACCTAACCAATTCAATACATTGGCGTACGCAATTAAAATCAAAGGGTCTCGAGTTTGACAAAAACAATAACAGTTAAAATTCCTAACTTAACAATCCTTATCCGTCTTACTAAACTGATTAGATAACTGATCAAAATTCTCATCATCGGCCTTCTTTAAATGTTCTACATTAATCTGTTACTCTAGTGGACCTAAATGCAATTTTATATGATCTTAAATTATATATATATATATATATATATATATATATATATATGAACGCAATAAACTAACTCTAATGCAAAAGAAAATATTTTTGTGATTTTTAAATTTTTACTTTTTTTAACCAACTATTCCTACAATATGCAAAAATAACTAAACGATGCAATGTACGTGAAACTAAACTATACACAATGATAGCATGAACAACCTACATATGCAACATGATATGATTATGTACAATGATAGGCAAATCCACCCCAAACTCATAATGAACAATGTCCTCATTGTTTATAAAATAAAGAAATTAAAACGGAGGACTTCCCTGACTGGTCAAGCGTTGCGCTCGACCTCCTCATCATCTATGTCGGGTGGTAGATAAACCGGCAATGACTGAGGCTCGAGGAATGAACTAGATCGGCACTCGTATTCATCCTAGCAAACATCTCTATCAACCCCTTATTGAAATTTGTCTGATAGGCAAACATGTGATCTTATCATGCCGCCAGTCTTCTATTTTGACGCTCCAATCACTTAGTCCGGTCGTCTATCTACAACTATAAATTGCGGAATTGAGTGCTAAATCGTGCCCTAGGTTGTAGTCCAGAAGTTATCGGTGCAGTAGAATCATCATCAGAAGCATGATCATCTTCATCACCGGATTGAGGTGGAATAATAAAGCCCAATACACGTGGATCCGAGTCGCCTCCTTCCTATACCTTGTATCTCTCAATTAAACCATGATCCAAAATAAGCAAAGGCTACTGCACAACTTCATCAGCTCCCCATCTAATGCCCTCTCATCGACATAAGCCACATATGAGTGGTGGATGTGGCAATCCTCCCTGAGCATGTCCCTTCAAATTCTTTCTAATAGACTCTTTAATCACAATTCCCACATTTATCTTTAATCCTATCACAATCGCATATAATAATACCGCCCTTTCTTTCGTGTTATCACTAATGTATTGAGACGACATGAGCTTGGCACAAAGAAACGCATACCAGATCTTTCCATATCAGCTCAAGTCTTTACTTGGGAAATACACAGCACCACGTGGACGCCTAGTCGTCTAAGCTGAACCAGGCTTATATAAGTCACTTACGATCTTCTCAAAGTTTGGATTTTCAATAACAAACCGTGCATACTGGCAATATTCAGGTGGCCTCAAATTGTAAAACTCATTAATTATATGGCCACTGAAAGATACCGGCTTACCTCTAACCATAACTTTATGCGGCGACTTATCCTCGTCGGTTACATAAAACTCTTTGACAATAGCTATAACAGTAGGTTTTGGTTGGTCCATGAAAGTATCCCATCCTTTTTCATTAATCTGTGTGCAATCTGTCCTTCTACTAACTCATCAGGACGAAGACCACGCTTGGGAGTTAGAGCTTTACCTGCAAAATATGTATCAAACTTTTTTGCACCTCTGCACTAACAAACTGTCTCCTATCATACGCTTGTGTAGACGAAGAACTTTCACCGCATTGACGTTTAGGAGCCATGTGATAGTAACCCAACCAATTCCTTACAAAATAATGCACAACCATACAACTGTTCTTTGAGACAAACTGTCGAGCACTTGGTGTGCCCTAACTGAAATCCCTTCTTCAATAATTCCCCCAAACTCGTTCAATGTCACCCAAATTTTGGGTTTGTTCTTAATACCTAAAGTAATGAAAATTACTCCAAAAACTTAATTGGGCCAACACAAACCCAATCGATAACCAAATAGATGTTACAGCCCCAAAATACTAAGTATAGACTAAAATAAAACCCATTAGGAACTGTAAATCTTTTACTTGTAATCTGCATAAATTCCTCATTCTTAAATAATTGTTACCTGAATCACACAAAGGGAAGCTCCAATTGAGATTTGATTCTCCAATTTTTGCCCCAATTAGCTCGATAGTGAAATAAGGTTCCTACAGTGGTTGTGAATGAGGTTAGGATTGAATATGGATATATTAATGGATGAAAGTGCAATGGATTGATAGTGGAGATAGAGAATTATGGTTTTAAGCTTTGGGGATTGAGGATTTAAGGATTGAGGTAGTTAGGGTGAGAGAAGATCGAGTTTGGGAATGTTTAGGAACGAGGGTAAGTGTAACCGATCGGGTTTCAGAGAGATTTTAAAAATAAAATTCCGACCAATTCGCCAAGGCGAATTCAAAATACTATAGGAGTTCGCCGGGGCAAAAATTGACAGAGGAGAATTGGCCGAGGCGGTTTCAATGTTCGCTGGAGCGAAGAATGACCGAGGCATCCTTGCCGAGGCGAGTTAATTGCTCTTTCTAAGTTCGCCGGGGCGAGCTCCCAATTTTTAACAAATTAAAGTTTGTCTTTACTGCAATCTCAATACCCAACACCTATAAAAATGAAAAAAAATATATGGAAAAAAACCAACTGGCGATAATGAGAAAACTTATAACGCAGATAAAATCCTAAAAATTAACTAAATAAATGCAATAATTAATTAAAAATTTGAAAGTGGGACAAATGGAAAACTAAGACAATGATTGGGTTACCTCCCATCAAGTGCTTTGTTTATAGTCGTTCAGCCTGACTGTGTTCGTTGTTCGTCAAACTAGATCCTCGAGTGTGATCGAGGTCTTTTGACGGTCCACAACTCCGCCCAAATAATGCTTTAATCTTTGTCCATTAAGTTTGAAAGTTTGTTGAGTGTTGGGGTCTTGGACTTCTATGGCTCCATACGGAAAGACTTTGGTAATTGTGAAAGGACTGGACCATCTCGACTTCAATTTGCCCGCGAATAGATTTAGCCTTAAGTTGAACAGCAGTACAGATTGACCTGGTTCGAATGAACGTTCGATGATTCGTTTGTCATGCCATTTTTTGGTCTTTTCCTTATACAACTTAGCATTTTCATAGGCGTGCACTCGAAATTCGTCCAGTTCATTCAATTGTAATAGTCGCTTCTCCCCTGCTTCCTGTAAACCAAAGTTAAGCTTCTTCACCACCCAATATGCTTTGTGTTCCAATTCGATGGGGAGATGACATGTTTTTCCATAAACCAGTCGATAGGGGGACATGCATATTGGGGTTTTGTAGGCGGTGCGATATGCCCACAAGGCATCGTTAAGCTTACTCGCCCAATCTTTTCCAGTATCTGTTTCACCTCTCTATTAGTGATTCTGGTCTGTCCATTCGTTTGAGGATGGTATCCCATTGCAACCTTAAGCCGAACTCCATACTTCGCGAGAAGAGTTGTAAAGAACTTATTGCAGAAATGGGTTCCCTCATCACTAATAATGGCTTTTGGTGTTCCAAACTGTGTAAAAATGGTCTTTCAAAGAAAATTTAGAACAAATTTGGCATCACTGGTCGATAGAGGCACTGCTTCCACCCATTTAGAGACATAATCAACAGCAACCAATATATACTTGTTATTGTAGGATGACGGGAAAGGTCCCATAAAGTCAATGCCTCATACATCAAATATCTCCACTTCGAACATATTATTCAAAGGCATCTCGTGACGATTTGATATGTACCCAACCCGTTGACATCTATCGCACCTCTTTAAGAATTCATGAGCATCTTTGAACAGAGTAGTCTAATAAAAACTGGATTGGAGGACCTTTGTAGTTGTCCTTTCACCCCCATAGTGTCCACTATACAGAGAAAAGTGGCAATACTGTAAAATTCCTTCAATTTCTTCTTTGGCCACACACCTCCGAACCATCTGATCGACACACTGTTTGAAAAGGAATGGGTTATCCCATATTTATTGTTTGACCTCGTGCAAGAATCTTTTCTTCTGCTGGTAACTAATGTCACACATCAATATCCCGCTAACGATATAATTCACATAGTCGGCGTACCACGGGGCTTCCGCTGCCACATAGAATAACTGCTCGTCCAAAAAAGATTCATTGATCACGATCCTATCTTCTTTCTACTGTTGTGAATTCTCTAATCTAGAAAGATGGTCAGCTACTTGGTGTCGGTCCCTTTCCTATCTCGAATATCCAAATCAAATTCCCTGCAGTAGAAGGATCCAACGAATAAATCGTGGTTTGGCATCCTTCTTTGAGATGAGATATTTTATTGCCGAGTGATCTGTAAATACAATCACTTTCGTTCCAATCAAGTGATGAGTGGGTTTCATACCTACGAATTAGGTATTGTTGAACTTAATTATTGTTATCTTTAAGTGTTTTTAGTATTATTTTATTTTTTTTTTGTGTTTATTTATTATAGGATGGAGTTGGAGGGGCATAGAAGTCATTTGGTGAAGAAAAGAATTAAAAAGGATTAAAATTTGAGCTTAATGGCATTTCTGTAATTACGTGGGCATGACCTAGCGCCAGAGGCGCTAGGATTTGTACTGAGGTAGCGCCAGAAGCGCTAGGGCCATGCCAAGACACTGTAACTCAGCGCCATTGGCGCCTCAATCAGTCACAATTCAGCGCCAGCGGCGCTACACCAAGCCACGACATACTGCAAGCCAGCGCTATTAGCGCCCAACCTAGCATACACATAGCACCAGAGGCGCTAGGGCATGGAATTTGTTGGTGATGTGCGGCTGGAGGAGGAAAAAGAAGCCAATTTGGAAAAGGATTCAAGTGATTATTGATCAGATAGATAGAAGGAAACCTAAAGAAGGAACTTGGAGACTTTTATGATTATTATTCTACTTTTCTAGAGATAGTTTTTGAGAGTTTTTTACTTAGGATTGTTATTGTTCAAGCGCTGGATTTTGATGTGGGTTTAAGCTTACTTTGGAATTTATTCATAATTGGGTTTGATCAGTCTACTTCTTCTTTATTCAATTGATTGTTTATTTTCCATGTGTAGATTTGATCCCATAATGGCTTTTGGTTCAGACATGAACTAATCTCCATTATGGGATTCTAACGGATTTTAATATGTAGTTTAATTATAAGCTTGATTGTTAGATTATTTTGCATATCATAAGGAATTTCTATCATGATTGTTTTGCATGTATGAATGCTTGATCACCATTCGATTTCAATACTTGTATGGAATTGAAAAATAACTTATAAGTATGGATTGTAATCATGATAGCTTGCGAATATGAGGCTTAATTGGGTAGCTTAATATTTTGTGAATCAGATAGAAATATACTGTTTCACCGTAAGAGTCAAAATAAGGACTTGTGCTTAAAATCAATATAATTGCAATTTCACATAGAAATATAGTATTTTGGTTATAGTGGTGATTACATGGTGTCTATCAAGTATGGATATTATGTAAGTAGGTCATAATGCATTGACAAATGGTTATGTCTATTTTAGTGTCCTTGGCTACTTTTCTGTGATATATGAACTTACTAGCATGATAGTGGTAATTAGATGAACTATTAAATGAAGTTAGGATCTCATTAATTCCAAGCTTGATATATTTCGTTAGTATTTGCATAGTTAGTTATTAATTGATATACAAATAATTTTGTCACCATAAGTGAGTCGATAGTTTAGGCAAATAAGTATAGTGATAGAACTGATGCATAGTGACTTAATTTAATCCTTTCTCTGTGGGACGATACTCTACTTCCTCTGTATTACTTGTTGACCGTGTACACATGCACGAGTTAGAGCTCTTTTATTAAAGACTTAAAAAGAGACAACAAGTTTTTGGCGCCGTTGTCGGGGAAAGACTTAAAAAGAGGCAAAATGATCCCCTCTTGCACCATAAAGTGGCATTTTTCCCAATTAAGGACCAAATTGGTTTCAACGAACCTTTTCAATACCAAGATCAGATTTGCCAAATATAAATCAAAACTATCACCGAATACCGAGAAATCGTCCATAAAAACCTCTAAATTATGCTCCACTATATCAGAGAAGATCGTCATCATGCATCGTTGAAAAATTGCCGATGCATTACAGAGTCCAAAAGACATCCTCCGAAAAGCAAACGTTTCATAAGGGCACGTAAAGGTTGTCTTTTCTTGATCCTCGGGGGTATTGGAAATCTGATTATATCTCGAGTAGCCATCCAACAAGAAATAAAATTGATGCCCCGCTAACCTATCAAGCATCTGGTCGATAAATGGCAAGGGGAAGTGATCCTTGCGAGTTGCTTTATTCAATTTTTGATAATCCATACAAACCCGCCACCCGGCTACCGTCCTTGTCGGGATTAATTCATTATTTTCGTTGGCTACCACAGTCAAGCCTCCCTTCTTTGGTACAAACTGCACCATACTAACCTACGAACTATCTGATACGGGGTAAATGATACTCGCATCCAACCATTTCATAATTTCTTTCTTAACTACTTCTTTCATTATTAAATTTAACCTGCGTTATTGCTCTATCACCGGCTTAGCATCATCCTCGAGCAAAATTTTATGCATACAAAACGAGGGACTGATTCCTTTTATGTTCGCTGTCGACCAACCAATGGCCGTTTTAAATTCCCGCAGCACTCTTAGTAGTTTCTCTTCTTGTGACTCATCAAGGGATGCTGAGATAATGACTGGTAATGTAGAAGACTCACCCAAGTAAGCATACCGCAGATGGTTCAACAACTGTTTTAGCTCTAAAACTGGTGGTTCCTCTACAGATGTTTTTGTTTGGGTCGTTAGCTTCTCTGCTCGCTCTAAAGACTCATACTGCCTTCCAAACTGAACATACGATGGAGATGCATTCAAAAGTTTTAAGTATTCAAGGGAAATCAAAAAATCTGCCACTTATGAATTAACCAAAGTTGTTTCAAGTGGATCCTTATGCAAACTAATCTCTAAAACATCATCCACTGAAACCTCAACCCAGTCAATTTTAAAGCACTCTTCCGCCTCCTTTGAAAATTTCACCTTGAACACACTGAAAGTGACCTCTTGATCTTGAATTCTCATCGTCAATTTGCCTTTTTACACATCTATCAAGGTCCTCCCCGTAGCTAAGAATGGACGCCCAAGTATGATCGAAATTTCTTTATCCTCCTCAAAGTCTAATATTATAAAATCTGCTGGGAAAATAAACTTATCGACTTTTACCAATATATCCTCCACTATTCCTTTTGGATAAGTTCCGCTAATTGTAACATGACATGGTAGGCTTCACTTCCGGTAGACCCAATTGTAGATAAATTGATAACGACATTTAACTAATACTGGCCCCCAAATTGTACAATGTTTTTCAAAAAAAACTTAACCCCGATAGTGCAAAGTATTATGAACCTACCTGGATCTCTAAGTTTCAATGGTAGCTTTTTTTGCAAAATCGCGCTACACTCTTCTGTAAGTGCAACTGTCTCAAAGTCTTCAAGCTTCCTTTTTCTCGATAGAATCTCTTTCATAAACTTTGTATATCTCAACATCTGTTCTAGGGCATCTACGAATGGTATGTTTATTTGTAATTTCTTGAATACCTCTAGAAACTTTGAAAACTACTTAGCTTCTTTTGCTTTTAGGAGTCTTTGTGGAAAGGGAACTAGGGGTATATACGAATTTGGCTTGATCCCTTCAAATTTCTCAACAGATTTTTCTTTGCTCTTTTTCTTTTCAGATTCCTCTTCCTCTTGTACTGTCTGCTCCACTTTATTTTCTTCCTCTTGTAGTTGCTTCAATTTCTCCTCAATAGGATCCTCTAATTCCTTCCCACTCCTCAAGGTAATAGCCTTACGCTGCTCATTTTTGTCTCTCGTCGGATTCATCTCCGTGTCGCTTGGTAAAATTCCTTGAGGGCGAGTGTTCAAAGTAGATGCCAACTGCCCTATCTGATTCTTTAGATTCTTTATTGTCACATCATGGTTGTTTTTCCACGTATCTAGATTATTTCTCCACATCTCATTCTCCTTGATGTATTTTATCATAAGTTCCTCAAAATTTGGTTTCCTTTCCTGCTGTGGGGGGTTGTTGTTGACGAGCTTAAAATCCAGGTGGTTGCACTGGTCGCGGTGCTTGAGGTTATGCTTGATTGTCTCGCCACAAAAAATTCAGGTGATTCCTCCACCCGAATTATAACTGTTTAAATTGCCGCCAAACTGCTGTTATTACTGCCTATTAAAATTACCCACAAACTGCACGGACTCGGTACTAATGGCACATTGATCCGATGGGTGATTCCCCGCACATAACTCATATATCACTTTCGCTTTCTAAATGTTCTGTACCCCAAGTGCATCAATCTTCTTAGTTAAAGCGAAAATATGAGTTGTTACCTGTGCAGAAAATGTTGTCATTGTATCTAGTTCTAGTACCAATGTAGCTTTTGGTTGTGTCATCTGTACCGTAGGCCATTGGTAGTTATTAGTTGCCATGTTTTCCAATAAATTATAGGCCTCCTCACAGTTCTTAGCCATTAACACTTCACCCACTGCTGCATCTATACTTGTTCTCACTGACTGCTTAGAGCATTGTAGAAAGTTTGGACTTGTAACCAGTTAGGAATCCATGATGGGGACATCTCCACAGTAGATCCTTGAACCTCTCCCGGGCTTCGTACAATGATTCAAAATCTTGCTGAACGAAAGAAGTGATATCATTCCTCATCTTCCCCGTCTTTGTTGGTGGAAACAATTTGGCAAGGAACTTTTGCGCCAAATCATTCCATGTCGTGATAGAACCCGATAGCAATAAATGTAACCAGCTCTTGGTTTTATCTCTCAATGTGAATGGGAATAGCCTCAATCTTATAGCATCCTCTGACACCTCATTGTACTTGAACGTATCGCATATTTCTAAGAAGCTGACGAGATGGTCGTTGGGATCATCGTTTGGTAACCCCCCAAACTGAACCGAGTTTTGGATAATATGGATTGTGCCTAGCTTGATCTCAAAACTGGTAGTTGTAATCGTAGGCCTAGTGATGCTTGACTGAATCTCCGTCACTCGTGGCATAGCATAATCCCGCGGTGATTTTTGTTCTTCTTCTTCACCCATACTATCCTAATTTACTAAGATGGCCTGATTGAAATTTAGTCTCCTTCGAAATGAATGCTCAATCTCGTTGTCGTAAAGAACTAATTCTAGACCCTTGGATCGCGTGTGCATACACAACTAAAATTACCCCCGTGCACATGAAATACTTGGATCACCACTTAAACACACTCAAATTGATGGAAGCTTGCAAAAGTAAATAAAACAAAAAATTATAAATAAACTAAATTGATAAAAACTAATAACGAAATAATTATTAGAACTATTCCCCGGTAACGGTGCTAAAAAACTTGTTGTCCGATTTATATAATGACAGTTCGTGCAAGTATACACGGTCAATCAAGTAATATAAAGATAAGAAGGATGTCGAACCCACAAAGGACAAAAACTAACAACTATTTTAGTTATCAAATTATTATCAATTCACTTCTATTTAAACGATCACCAAATTTGATTTTTAGGTTAAACTATTAAAAATTATAATTAAACTAAACTAACAAGAATTGATCTCCAAATGTTTTAAGTTTAGGAATACAATTTTCCCAATTGCGTTGCAATAGTCGCTTTATCCTATCGCCACTTTATCGATTCAATGAGTTGTTAACTAGGATTGCCTGTCAATTTATTAACATCTTTCAATGATTAACAAAAAGACCTACTTCAGTTATATTACTATTTTAATGTAAGACACCTAAAATAGATTCATGGCATACAAGTATTCTCATCTCATACACTGTTATGTTATTCTAGAAAGAATCAACAAATTCATGCGTTATCATATTCAGATCTAATCATAGATTTTCTCTTTTAATTCCATCTAAGATATTAGGTTAACTGCTGGCCAAACAATTTTAAGTATAAAATATGATAAACAACTCAACAGGATCAATAAGTGTAAATAGATGTAATTAAATTAATGCATAGCAAAAGGTTCCATTGTATCCCTAATTGAAAATTTAGTTCATCATCCTAATAAAAACCAGCATATCAAAAGTAAATAACATCCCAAGTACAGATAATGAATTAAGGAGAAGAAGAAAAACTCTATCAACGATCTCCAGTCTCTGTTAGCTTCAATCTCTGGCTCTTCGTGTCTCCACTCCAATCTCCAAGTCTCCGCTAGATGGTTCTCAATTGCTTGCTATCTCCCTTTCTAGCGTCTTTTAACCCTCATTAAAGTCCTTGAAACAAGTCAGCCAAAAGAATCCTTCTTGGACTCAACTTCTGAAACATAACAAAACAGCTCATTTTGACTCGTCGATCTTTGCCCCGGCACACTCATTACACTGGTGAATCCGCCCCGGCGAACTCATAATTCCAGGAATTACAAAAATGCTACTAAGCTCCAAATTTCCCGTTTTGACCCTCCAAAGTCATTTTCTACAAAATAAACACATAAACAAGTAAAATGGCACTAAAAATACTTAAAATTAGTAAAGAATTAAGCCTAAGAAATATTCAATTCATAAGTATAAAACCCACTCATCACAGATGCCTTGAGTAGAAAGGGTTAGGAAAAATTGTCAATGTTGACAGCCTAGGAGGAGTTAATAAAGGAGATGGAAAGGATGGAAATAGAAGTGAAGCAACCAAAGGTTTCGGAGGAAAAAATGTTTATGATGGAAGCTCATGCAACTTTATTGGACAGAGTTAAAGAATGGCAAGATAAGGATGAGGAGTGCGAGAAAATAAAGAAGCGAATAGCATAGAATGAGGAAATTAAGTTTAAAATGGATGAGGATGGAATTTTGAGGTTTGAGTCGGTACCAGAATTGAAAGAAGAGATTTTGAAAGAGGCCCATAATTCGAGATATTTGATTCATCCCGATAGCACGAAGATGTACCAAGATCTTCGTCAACACTTTTGGTAGCCAAACATGAAAAGAGAAGTCGCAGAATACGTAAGTAGGTGCCTAACTTGTTAAAGAGTTAAGGCTGAACATCAGAGACCGAACGGTCTACTACAACCTCTAGAAATCCTGGAGTGGAAATGGGAGCATATTACGATAGATTTCGTAGTAGCACTCTCGATGAGTGGGTTTTATACCAATGAATTGAGTACGTTTAGCTTGATAATTTGTGAGGTTTTAAGTATTTTAAGTTATTATTAGGTATTTATAGTGTTTTTATGTTATTTTATAGGAAGAAGCAAGGAAACGCACTTCGGATATCTTTTGGAGTACAATATACAAGTAAATGCAAGAAGGGAAGATTGAAGGGCTTTCAATGCCAATTTGGATTCATGTTCTTGGTTTAAGACTTAAAGTTTATTGTAGAGCTCGTCGAGAGTTTCGATTTGATAGGTGGCATACCCCGTAACTCTTCCTGAATCAAAAGTTATGACATTTTTATCAACAGAGATCAATATTTGGAGTTGCCATTTACATAGCAGCCACTTGAACCCCAATTTCAACCTTGATCCAGCTAGAATCGCTCAATTCTTATTGAATGAAAGTTATAGATCTACTTCTTAGCTTTTTGAAACATCTTGAATCGTCCCAATCGGAGGTCGGATGAGACAGTTATAGCCATTTTACTAACAGAGGTCAGAGTAGAAAATTGTCTGGCGCGAGGTGTGCCAGAAAACCAAGCAAAGCAGCGTGGGGCGTGCCAGACCATCAGACTTTCTACACCTCTAACGCGGCGCCCGACCAAGGAAGCTTAAAGCTATTTTTATGTTATGATGTCTAATTTGAATTGTAATTGGATTCTTGGAGGTTTAATTAATTAGGGTTCCCATTAAGACTATAAATATTTGTTTTTGACTTGGGTTTGAGAGACTTTTGACTACAAGAATTAACAACCACCTAAAAAGGCTTGAAGATTAGATTGGAGAACAAAACGAGTCAGACATTGAAGACTAAGGAGATTGGAGATTCCCACAAGAGTCTTTCTTCTTCTCTTTATTTTATTTATCTGTAACTTTGAATGTTCTTATTATTTGAGATGATAGATTTCATTAGGATGATAAACTAACCTTTTGATTAGGAGTACAATAGAACCTTTTGTGATGCTTTAATTTATTTATCCATATTTTCACTTATTGATCTTATTGAGTTGTTTATCATATCTTGTGCATAAATATTAATTGTGTGGCCAACAGTTAATCTGATATCTTAGATGGAATTAAGAAAGGAAATTTAAGATTAGATCTGGGTATGATAGCGTATAAATTTGTTGATTCCTAGTCTGGAATAATATAACAGTATATGAGATGAAAATACCTATGTGTCATGCGTAACTTATTTAGAAGTTTGTGCTTAATGATTCTATTTTAAGTGTCTTGCATGAAAATAGCTATATAACTGAAATAGGTCTTTTTATTAATCATTGAAAGATGTTAATGAATAGATAGGCAATCCCAGTTAATAACTCATTAGATTAATAACGTGGAAATAAGGTGAAGAGGTTATTGTAAAACAATTATTATATTCCTAGATTCAACATATTTGGTTATTGATTCTTGTTAGTTTAGCTTAATTTCAGTTTTAAATTTAAATTATTCTCAAAATCAACATTGATGACCATTTAAATTAAATTGAATTGGTAGTAAATTGATAATTAGGATAATTATTAGTACTTGTTCTCTGTGGGTTCGACATCCTTCTTATTTCTATAATACTTGATCGACCGTGCTTGCACGTATTTGTCATTATATTAAGCGAACAACAACTCCTAACTACTCAAAAGGGCTATGACGCAATATGGGTTATAGTAGATCGACTAAACAAATAAGCGCATTTCTTGTCGATTAAAATAAGGTTTAATTTAGACCAGTTAGCCAAATTGTACATAAAATTATTTCAAGACATGAAGTGCCGATTTTGATTGTATCCGATTGAGATCGACGATTCACGTCGAATTTTTAGAGAAGCCTTCAGGAGTACATGGGAACGTAGTTGAGGCTAAGCACTATATATCATCCTCAAACGGACGGGCAAAGCGAAAGAACAATTAAAAGGTTAGAAGATATGTTGTGAGCCTACATCATGGATTTGAAAGGAAATTGGGACGATTACCTACCACTCGTGGAGTTTGCATATAACAACAGTTATCATGTAAGTATCGGCATGCCGCCATACGAAGCTTTGTATAAAGAGAAATGTAGAATGCCACTGTGCTGGGACGAGGTAGGGGAACGTCAACTACTGGAACCGGAATTGGTGCAGCAAACTGCGGAGATGGTACGAGCGATACGAGCTAGACTGGCGACAACTCAAGATCGGCAGAAGATGTAACGAACACGAATTTTACATTAAATATTTAAATATTTATTGAATTAAATAAATATTTATGTGATTTATTTGTTGAGTTAAATAAATGTTTGATGAAATTGTTCGTAGATTAATTTGATTGAATGTGTTATTAATGCAAAGTAATTTTATAGTGCAAGGTGTGAATTTAATTGAGATAATTTAATTAAATGAGTGATTTATTAATTGTGACGTTGCCCTAATTAGTTTAATAATTAATTAGAGATTTATTGATTTGTTATAATTAAATAAATGAGCATTTTTATTATATGATTAATTGATTTATTGAGTAGTAGTAGCTTTTATTTAATTGTAATATAATTTTTTTTATTAAAGTGTGACAATAAACTATATAATAAACTAGTTAATTAAAATAAACCAAAAAGGAACTTTAAGAGGCAAACCAAACATGGCCTTATGAACATGGGAGCAGTTAAGTGCGTACTGGCCTTAACTGATACCCATGTTGTGCCAGTTATGATTATCAGTCTGACAACCCGGATTTTCAGAAGTTATTAAATAAGAATTTAATAAATAAAATTCTTGTTACGAGATGTGTTGGGTTTGAATATATGTATATATGTGATATGTATTGTGAAGTATGTAATTTGATGTGAAGAGAATTATATGTTCGTGTATTTGAGAGAAGAGGCTTAATAATTAATTAAACTATTTAATGAAGTGAAGGAAATTGCTACAAAAAGATATTTACTGAATATTAGAAAGTTGAAAATTATATTGTGAAATAATATATTTTAATTATTATGCCTTGTTAGCAAAGAAATTGTTATGGATTATATTTCATAATAATGTGAATAATTCACTTGATTAAAATAGTGAATTAATGTAAATATATATTTATTTTGATAAAACGAGAAAACAATATGTTACATGTTAATGTATTACGATTGTGAATTTCGTAAATGGATAAAATATTTATTGAGTAGAATAAATATTTTAATTGGGATGTTTATTTAATAAAATAAATATTTGATGAGAATATTGTGTGATAATTTATTTGTATGAGAATATTAAGTAAAGTGATAATAAATATTTTTATACTTAATGCGTATTTTATTATGCATGGATGTTGATAAGACGTTGGTAATTTATTAAATGAGAGGATGAATAATTTTATTAAATAAAATTATTTATTAAGTGAAAGATGATTTTATTAAACAAAATTATTTATTAAATAAAAATTATATTTTTGTGTGACTAAATTAATTGTTATAATTTTATTGGTATGGAATAATTGAATTATTAATAAGAGGGTTATTTGTATTTAATTAAATTTAAGTGCGACAAATGTATCATATAGTAAGAGTTTTATAAAAATAAATTAAAGGGTATTTTAAAGGGTCAGCCAAACATGGCCTTGTGACCCTTGGTGTTTGTAACCACTGAGCCCCTTGAATTGCATAACTGCTAAGCCTTTAGTTTTTACGTTAAAAAAAAACTCAGAACAAGAGAAAAAGAGAGAGTGGGGGAATTCTCTGTGAATTAGGAGTGAAGGTTTAGAAATCAAAGAAGGAAGAAGGAGGATAATCAAGCCCTCCTAATTCTGTAACTAAGCATAGAAGAAATCAAAGGTAAATTCTCAAATTGCTAGTTTTTATTTTTCTAAAACTAGTTCTCTGTGATTGGTCTTGATGATTAATTTGTTGAGAAATTAGTTATATATGTTGTTAGATTATGATACTCTGATTATATATTGATTATAAACGATTTTGATTGAATTAAATCCATGAAACTATGTTTAGTTAGACTTTAGAAATTTACAAAGAAGAAATATGTGAATATGGCTTAAATGTATGAAAATTGATGTTTAATTTGAGTAATAATCTGTGAATTGGCGGTGGATTGTTGTTATGCGTTAAAAAACGAAAACAACGGAAGTTGAACGGACCAAATTGGTTCAGAAACGAATCTGTAGTGAGTGATTGCGCTAAATTTATAAAAATTAATAAAATTAGCATGAATATTGATATTGGAGGCTTGAAATTGGTTGTTTGAGTTGTTTAAGATGTTATAATCATTGTATTCATGTTCGGTATTGATTCTATAAAGATTATAATATTTGGGTATGTCTAAATTGTGGTTAAAATGAAGAAATTGGGAAATTTTGGTCTGGAAATTCTGCAGTTCGCGAACTGCAGAATCTGGAATTCTTGAAGCTCGCCCCGGCGAGCTCAATAGGCTAATTTTCTCGCCCCGGCGAGAATTTTGTGAAGCAATTTCTCGCCCCAGCGAGCGTTTTACGTTATAATCTTCTCGCCCCGGCGGGAATTGCAGAAATGGAAATTTTTCTTATGTTTAATTCTTTTCTTTTTGGCCATCATATGTTACCCTAAACAAGAATTACTTATAACCATTATACATCTAATGTAAAACAAAGTTTAAGACTTAGCTATTGGTTAAGTGTCGATTAAAGTGAGACGCAATAAAATGAAGGTTTATAAGGAGAACTTAATTTCTAAGTTGAGAATTGTATAAAGAATAAAAATGAAAGATTATGAAATGTTAAGTATAATTAATACTAAGTGTTATTATGTGGCTAATAAATGATGTACATGATTGTATATATCGTGTAGGATACGTGAAGTGCAGATATATATAAGCTGGTTATGGTAATTGATAATCTATAAACCAGGCAAGTCTTTCAGTTCCTATTTGTTATGTGAACTAAATGTTTAACTGTTTAAAACTATGATGTATGCAGCATGATGTACTTTATATGTGTTGCAAGTATGAAACGACAAAGTCAAAATATGACTACGTTCGTTGAATAGAGAATGTTGATTAAGTTATGGAACTCAATCTCTAATTGTTACGTGTTGATCATAATGTATAACATGTTTAGCCAAATGTTTATGATTTAAATAATGAGCATGTTATCTATGTGCTATGTGATGCATGCAAACTGTTAGATTTTGCTGAGCTGTCGAGCTCATTCTTGCAAATAACCACTTTTGCAGGTTAAAGATACAAGGTAAAGTGAAGTGCTGCTTGAATGGCATGATTCAGATGTAATGCATGCCGATTAATAGCTCAAATTATGTTTTTGAACCATGATTAAGGTTCTGAATGATGTATTTGAGAATGTATTAAATGTAACAGATGTAGAGTTGTTAAATTTGTATTGAGTTGTAAATTTAATATTATCCGTTGTATAAAGGGTATTGAATCTAGAAGTTTTATTTTATTATAACTCTGGTGAAGCGAATCAAATATGATTCTAGAATATGTAAATGATTAAAGGTTATGATTCAGGGAAAGCAAAAAAAGAAAACTGAAAAGTTTTTATTTATTCCGCATTTTATTAAGTTTATTATCGATTAATGACGTAAATTTAGAATATAGACGTATTGTTAACGACCAAAGTCGAGAGTTGGAATTGTATGAAATTTGGGGTCATTACAGTTGGTATCAGAGCTGATAGGTTAGAAACCTTAGGTAAGAGTACCTTAGACTATAACCTTAGAGAAAAGAGGTGAAGATGATAGAGTTAAAAGAATAATAAGTTAAGTATGATTATGGTACAATCGTACTCTTTAATGGTTGATGTATGGTATCTGGGCTAAACAATTCCTTCAGAGAGCGGAGGTTGATACGAACTAGCAACCGATCTAACTCACTGTGAGAGACAGTGTAGACGAGACGGGAACTAGTTTGTTGATTGTTTGTGGGAAACCACTCAGGTGTTATACTGAACACTGTTAGAGACTCGATGTGTACCGAGTATAGAATTATGGATATATATGCTTAAGAAGTGATTTTCGTACAGATAGATGCATGAGATGAGTAAAGACCTAGAAACGTTACAAGAAGAAGATGTGAATGACGCGAAGTAAACTCGAATAAAATATTGAATAATATGAATGAAGTTAGAAATTCTTAAAGGAAGAATTTATATATAAATAAGAAGATTCAAAGAAGAATCTTGAAGAGTTATAAAGATGAGAACCATGAGTTACCTGACTCCAGTAATAAAAATGGTGTTAATAAATAGACGATATCTATAAGATGAGAATGATATTAATGATAAAGATGAACTCAAATACAGTTTAGAGAATTCATGTGAGATAAGATTATGACAAAATGATTAGGTTCAAAGAAGAACCTGAAGAGCTAAAAGAACAGGGAACACCTGAGTTGATTTATCATAAGATAATGTGATTAAAGAGAAGAATAAAGAAGATCGTAGGATGAGACAATCATAAGACAAGAAAGAATCGTAAGAAGAGTTGATGATAGAATGAGATCACGATGTGATCTGCTAAAGTTGTAAAAAGGGTCAGAGGATCTGAAATGATTGAATAGTTGTAGCATAATGCTATAAAGAGATGGTACTATAAAATAGTACGAGATAAACTCACGAGGAGTTATGGATGATGAAGTACGAGAAATTCGTATCAAGCAAAGAGTTAAGTTAGGAGCAAGATGAAATTAGGTGGGATTTCAATCGAGGACTCATGTTAGTGGCTGAGTTGTACAATTCCTGATATGGGACGGAAATTTGTGCTTGGTTTGAAAACTACTTAGCTTCCTATATTAATATAGTGGTTGAGTTGAACAAATCCTGGTATGGGACGGGATTTTTCCATGGTTTAACAACCGCTCAGCTTCCTATATTGATTAGTGGTCGAGTTGGTTCGACAACCACTTAGCTTCCTATATTGATAATCAATAAAATATTGGTGTCGCACTATCGAAATACATATGACGAGAAGGTGATTTTATTTTCTCATATTTATATTTGATAGTTAGAGAATATTTAAAATTAGGTGCGGTTCTTAAAACTCATACTTATGGTAAGTTCGTGACTCATAATCGTATGGTAGAACCCCTCAGCGAATGGACGATTTTGGTCTGACTAGGATAAGTTCCTAAAACCATATGATTATGGTAAGTTCCTGAACTTCCAAAGTGTGGTATGTTTGATGAACTACATTGGGTATAGAAACGTTATGGAAGAGAGAGCATTGATGATATTGAAGAATGATAGGATGATTGAGTAATGGAGCAATGGAGTAAACATTGAAATTGATGGAGAGAAAATGGATATTCCCAATCTTCTAGCTATGCCAGATTTTCAAAATTTATTGACATCGTGCTGAAATTCGCAATTTTAAATTCTCAAAAATATATTGGGTCAATGTTTGAACCAATAAGTTTTAAAATGTGCTATTATTCGTATGTTTATGCTAATTATTTCAGCTAGATAAAAAAATTATTTAAAATTATCAAAATGTATTTTGAACGATGGAGTCATCAATGCAACTGAACCTAGTGTTGGATGTGATCGAAGGATCGTCAGCCCACTATGGTATGATGTAGTATGACAAAGTCCTAAAATGACGGCATCCTCAACGTACTATTAAGACGGTACAGTATCATGACGTCATAAAAGAATTTTATTTTTCTGTTAAGTTATGAAAAGATATGCCAATTGAGTTGGCTAAAAGTATTTTGACTAATATCCAAATTGTTGTTCAAGGTCTATGCTAATTGATTCGGCAAGACGACTGTTGAAAGATGTTTATGAAATTCAAGAATTATTTGAGATTTTATGCCAAACCAGTTTATTCTGGTGCGGAATTTATATTAAGTCTGAGGTGAACCAACCCTGTAATGGGGGCTACGCAATAGCGTTAATATGTATGTGCACAATACATAGTACGAAGGGCTGATCACCTGGAGTACGAGAAGAGATGGTCCATAGTCTTTGACTGTTAAAGGTTACGGTAGAAATATCTGTTAACCTAGGACAAGGTTCAAGTCTTTACGACTTCTCAGCAGAATATTGAAAGTTTTAGAATGAATCTTTAAATTCTTGAGTTATTCATACTGCTTTCCAATTATTGAACAATTGTGAAAGATTCTTATTCTTCTAAAAGGTGGAAGTGGAAAGAAAATATTCCTTAAGAAGGATAGGGTATAGAATGTGGCATGTGATGATGAATAAGTTAAACAAACTATAATAACTCCAATAAAGGAATGACATTCCAGAAAGGGAAGAGATAAATTTAGTTGATGATGACTAATGATGAGAAATTTTTAGAAGAGGAAGATGAGAAGAATGCATCGATTTTAGAAAGATCCTTACAGAAAGAAATTGGTGTAGAACCCAATGAATAAGTAGAGGTTAACGTAAAGTCCATTTCGTTAAATGGAAGGAACGAATATTAGTAAATCAAAATTTCGAGGACGAAATTCTTAGAAGAAAGGGTGAATGTGATATCCCGAGTATTCATGCGATGTTAAATCAAGATATTTTATGATTTTAATGAGTATGTTATGCAATAATCCTTGGAGAAAGGAAGTGAATGCGTTAAAGGGTTAAAAGAATATATAATACTCGAAGTGTTTCAAGTTTAAGTGAAGGTGATGAAATAAAACCTACACTAAGGTAATGTGTTGAAGTTATTCAACGATAATTGTGAAAGAGATTTTTGTGGAAAACGAGTAAGGGAGGTTTCGTTGATTCCGAGGACGGAATCCTTATAAGGAGGGAAGGATGTGACAACCCGGATTTTCAGAAGTTATTAAATAAGAATTTAATAAATAAAATTCTTGTTACGAGATGTTTTGGGTTTGAATATATGTATATATGTGATATGTATTGTGAAGTATGTAATTTGATGTGAAGAGAATTATATGTTCGTGTATGTAAGAGAAGAGGCTTAATAGTTAATTAAACTATTTAATAAAGTGAAGGAAATTGCTACAAAAAGATATTTACTGAATATTAGAAAGTTGAACCATGATTAAGGTTCTGAATGATGTATTTGAGAATGTATTAAATGTAACAGATGTAGAGTTGTTAAATTTGTACTGAGTTGTAAATTTAATATTATCCGTTGTATAAAGGGTATTGAATCTAGAAGTTTTATTTTATTATAACTCTGGTGAAGCGAATCAAATATGATTCTAGAATATGTAAATGATTAAAGGTTATGATTCAGGGAAAGCAAAGAAAGAAAACTGAAAAGTTTTTATTTATTCTGCATTTTATTAAGTTTATTATCGATTAATGACGTAAATTTAGAATATAGACGTATTGTTAACGACCGAAGTCGAGAGTTGGAATTGTATGAATTTTGGGGTCGTTACAATCAGTTTATACGCTTTATTTCCCTTAGCCAAATTAGAGAGCACAGAGAGAAATACAGAGAGAGTTCTAGAGAAAATTTGAGGATTGAAAGGAGAATTCCCATCATTTAACAATTTAACAACTCATCAGAGGTAATTTCCTAAATTTAAATCTTAATTTACGTCTTTGAGTTTTCACCATGAATGTTAAATTTAGTTCTCTATAAACTAATTTTTATGACTAAATTATTAAGAACTTGATGTTAGATGTTTATTAGTATGCATAATTTGTTTTATATGGTTTGTATGCGATTTATAGTAATCAAATCCATGAGATTATGTTTTGGATTGGAGTTTTAAAATTTATAGAGGAACAGTATATGTTTAAATATGGCTTATATGTATGAAAATTGATGCTTAAATTGTATGTTAATCGGTAAATTGACGGTTGATTATGTTAATACATGTGAAAATAAAGAAAACGGAACTTAAATGGACTGAATTGGTGTAGTAACGAATCTATTATGAGTGATTTCGTTAAATTTGAAGAAACTTTGATAAAATGATAAAAACCTCAAATTTTGGTTCTTAGATTCATGGTTTATACGATTTAAGTTGTTAGAATCATGTTAGAAGGCTTGCTAACGATTATATATGAATTATAGTAATTGGGTATGTTTAATTTGATGTATGAACAAGAAAATTGGAAGTTTTTGGCCCTGTTTCTGTGTTCTTCGCGAACCTGGAAAACTGAATCTGCAGTCCAGCACCGCAGCGCCGGTATAAAGAGGAAAACTGGCGCCGCAGCACCGGCCCGGCTTGTCCAGGTCCGAGTTAGCCCGGCGCCACAGCACCGGTATAAAGAGAAAAACTGGCACCACAACGCTGGCCCGATTTGCCCGAGTTCAGGTCAGTCCAGCGCCGCAGCGCCGGCTAAAGGCTTAAGCCCGGTACCGCAACGCCGGTCCAGGTCGGGTCAAAAAAACCAGAAAGTGAAATTTTTTCAGATTTTAAAATAAAATAATTTCACATATATGGAGCAACATGTTAATTATATAAAAGAATAACAATAGTTTAATGCTTTCTAAAGTGATTAACTGTTAAATAAAGGAAGTGATTAATTGAACTTTGAATGTTAATTGTTCAATGTGACTTGAATGTATAGGTTACTTAAAGAGAAAATAGATATTATTAATTGTAGCAGACGCGCGAGGCAAGTTTCCATACTCTAACTTAATTTCAATTACGCAAATTATAAATTCTACTCTTATATTGAGCAAATTTCTTAACTCCACTTTATATTGAGCAAGTTCTTTACCCTAGTTCATTCAAGTTCATGAATTCAAATGAGATATTCTAATTCCTTTTTGTAATACTTCAGTTATACAGAGTTTATTCAATTGTACATTTTGTGAGCTTCAGTCTTTGGTTCTTAAGTACCATTTACATTTTAATTATTGATTATTGAGCCTTGATTGACTAGCGAACCCTTATTGATTCGACTAGTCCATAGTTGATGAGCATTCTAAATACTAGAAATATTATTGAAGTAAATCCAAACCAAACTTCTTTTGGTGCGGACTCTGATGTCAAGCTGAGATGAACAACCTTTTATAGGGGATTATTTTACGCGTCAGCGTTTAGATATTGTGCACATACATGGTACAAAGGGTTGATCCCCCTAAGTACGAGAAGTAAGGTCCATATAGTCTTACGACTGTTAAAGGTTTAAAGTAGAAATGCTTGATAACCTAGGACATAGTTCATGGTCATGTGACCTTCAGATGTTCTTTTGATTCTTGTTTTCTAATCTTGATTCAAAAGTCGAGCTTTCGATTATCCGGTATCCATTGATTATTCACATGTTATTATTATTATCATTATTATTATTGTTATACTTGTTGGGCAATTGTTGTTCATTCTTGCATAATAACATTGCACCTAAGGTTGAAAGAGTTGACGAACCATCTACTAGTAAGGAAAAAGGAAAGGTGAACAAGTGATGAAGGCTTGTTTAATTTATTTGAAAGATGTTTATGTAATAGACCTATATTATTTATGTTATGTTTCCGCATCGATGTTTTGTTTAAGGTTAGATGACCTGGGATTTATTTGTTTAAGATGTTGTAACCCATGAATGGGAGGATTGTATATTAGTTATAAATTTCATTTATTTTCTTATTTATGGGTAGTTAGATGTGATTGATTTGGATAGTGAACACCAAATTCTGTGCGAATGAAGTACTCGGATTTGGGGGTGTCACAGAAGAAGTATGCTAATCAACATCGGCAGAAAAGAGAATTTGAAGCCGAAAGCTACGTGTTTCTGAAAGTATCTCCCCGGAAAGGGAAAATAAGATTTGGCAAGAAAGGGAAGTTAAGCCCTAGGTTTATAGAACCTTTTGAGGTGTTGAGAAGAATAGGAGAAGTAGCATATGAGGTAGTTTTACCTCCTGAACTAAAGCACATTCATAATGTGTTTCATGTAAACCAAACTATAAGCATGTAATATCATATGAACCTATACAGGTTGAGAAAGACTTAACGTATGAGAAGATTCATGTTCAAATAGTTGACATGAAAGAACAAGTTTTGAGAAATAAATTGATACCTTCAGTGAAGGTAATATGAAGAAATCATACGGTAGAAGAAGCTACACGGGAGCTTGAAGCAAAAATGAGGCAGAATTACCCACATTTATTTGAGTAGTAAAGTAGTGATTCCGAGGACAGAATCCTTGTAAGGAGGGAAGAATGTAATAACCGTGCGTAGCATGGAAATAATGTAACGAGAGTTATGTAAATTGTTTTTATTAATGAATTATAATGTTATTTGAAAAAGTTATATTTCAATGGAAATAAAAAGAAATGAATATAAACTAACTTGGAATGCTTGGAAATAATAACCAAACAAAGCAAATCCAAACAACAAAGCTTCATGGAAGCCCAATGCTACAATTAAGAAACCTAAGATAAAAGCCCAAACAACAAGTCAAATTGGTCAAGGAAGGTCAAAGTTTTGGCAAGAATTTGTCAACCTTTCTAGAAGCTTTAAATAAAAAATAATCCAAGAGAAATTCTAAGAATCCGACCATTAGGTGCCCCCATGATTTGTCTACCCTAAATCCTTGTTATGATTAAGGTTAGTGAAGGTTTGACTAACTTAATGAAGGGGGAGGCATGTGAGAATAAGGAGAATTATGGGGCTTGACCAATAAAAGACTAAACAAGAGAGGTCAACTTATAATTTTTTGCAACTAGCTTATATATACATATACATATATATATATATATGTGTGTGTGTGTGTGTGTGTGTGTGTGTGTGTATATATGTATATATATATGTGTGTGTGTGTGTGTATATATATATTAATACTTCACTTTTCTTCATTTTAACCAAGTAAAAAGCAAGATAAAAGAGAAGAAGAAAGAGAGCAGCCCACAGCTGGAAGGAGAGAGTCTAAGGGAGAGAAAAATTTAGCTAGCTTGCAAGGAAGTGGAGGAAAGGAAGGAAATCAAGCAAACCAGCAAGGAAGGTATAAATTTTTAACCCTAGCCTTGTTTTAAGTTATGTTTTCTTGTTGTTTGTGGGAGGTTTGTTGTGATTTATGCTGGATCTAGGTGTATAACATGGTTTATGATGTTATATGGTGGTTTTATGTAGTAATTTCTTGGTAGAGTAAGAAAACATGAAAGAGACATGTTAAAACCTAAAGACAGAAAACCCTAAAACTGGAAACTGAAATCCGAACAACCATATCTCTTAGTATATGAGGTATTTTTGAGTGTATTTTTGTTATGTTAGATGTTTTTATGAGTCGTCTAAACACTACAAAAATAAGGGAGTTAAAATTCTATGTATATGATTTTTGGCGAATTTGTAATATCCGAAAGATTTTTGTACATAAGATAATAAAAAATATGAATGTTTCAATAAAGTTAAATTATAAATTAGAAAAGTAGTTTCTAAGTATGTATGCATTACTAAACATATGTTATATTTATGCAAATGAAAGTTAGGAAATAAATTGGGCTAGTAGAAAAATAGTAAAACAAAAATGGAAATAAAAGGGACTAGGAAATAACCAAGTCTTGGTCCATTAGTAAAAAGCCATTTGGGCTACTTGGGTTACATGAAACATAGCAAGTCACTTGAATACACAAGTCAAACCAAGCCCAAGAACCAACTCCATTAGCAAAGGCCAAGCCCAATAATCAAGCCCACTTTGACTAGCCCAAGCCTAAATCTATAAAGTTCCTTATGCACATGTTTAATTGGAAAAAAAAAAGAAAAAGAAGAGATAAGTTCAGCAAAAGGAGGGGGAAGAGAGTCAAAAGGAGCCATGTGATGGCTATCATAGCCCACTTTTGTGTTGGCAAGTAATGAAAGGGGAGATGTGGCCACATTTGTGACCAATTGTTCCAAATGGAAGGTTTAATCTCCTAATTAGTCACTAATCATAGTGATTACTTGCAAGGTTAGCAAGATTGGCTAATTAATCTAGGGGGTGCATTAGAAAGAAGGGAAGTTGGATGGTTTGACCAAGAAACAAAGAAGAAAAATTTGTAAATTTGGCCTATAGATACCCCCAACTCACTTATCATCCTACACTTTACCAAAATAAGTGATAAAAAGCTAGAGAAAGAGAAAAAAAAGAAGAGGGAGGGTCGGCCATGGGAGGAAGAGGAAGAAGAGAACAAGCAACAAGAAAGAACAACAATCAAAAGTAGGAACAAAAGGTTAAATTAGGTAGGTATAACCCCTAAAACTTTCTTTATTCAAGTTTTCTTGTGAAATAACTAGAGTTATGTTAATAAACATGTATCATACTTATATACACCTAAATATATTGGATCATGGTGATAAATAGCTTAGATGATGGAAAAACTAAAAAGGAAAACAAGAAAACCTAGAAAAAAAACTTAAACTAGTTTAGGTCAAAAACCGTAAAATCTGACCTAAAATTATAACATGCATAACTCTTAGTATACTTCTAATTTTTGCATGATTCTTATTTTGGATGATAGATATGTAAGTTAGCTACAATTCGGAGGTGGTTCAAGGCATAAATTTCATGTATATTATTTTTAGTGAATTTTCTACCAAAATAGGGCAGACTGTCGAACATTCTGATCTTATTTTTGTGCAGACTATTTTGAACCCTTAAATTGCTTGAAAAAATTCAAGCTTCTGGTGTGTGATACCTAGTGTATAAGGAAGGTCCTGTCCAAAAATGAACAAAAGTTGACTTAAGATGAAGAAGTTATGACCAAAACAAAAACAAAAACTTTAAAATTAAAATTGCGATAACTTGAGCTTTACAACGCTGATTGGGCTGAAATTTTAGGTGGTAGCAAGTTTGTATGTAGAGGAGATTCTGTCCAAATTTCATAATTTTTGGACATAATCTAAAATATTATTAAATGTTAAATTTCGGACAGAAACTAGCCCAAAATAAATACTAACTATACTTGAAAAAATTTAAAAAAATTAAAAAATAATCTAAAATGAAGTTATCTAAATGGGGCCAGAAGGAATAATAATAATAAAATGGTTAAAAGAGTTTAGTGAATAAGATATGATTTAAGAAATTACGAAAAATTATTTTTAAGGTTACTGGGAAACGCATAAAGTGGTTTACCAATAGATATGCGGTAAAACAAGACACATGGCATAGAGTAAGGGTAAAATGGTCATTTTGACAGTAAGATTACAAAAAATTATGTTGGTACTCGAGAATGAATTACGATAACCGAAGTTACCAAAACGGAATTATAAAAAGTTACCGACGGTAACTATTAAAAGTAATCAAAGATTTGATTATGTAAATTATTATGAATGATATAGGGAACCATTTGAAAACGAAAAGCGACATTGATAAAGGAAGTACCTTTGAATCAGGCAAGTTCTCTGACCTATTGTAAGTTCCTCAATTTATTGCAAGTTCCCTAACTCATAGCCAATTTTGCAAGTTGTGTAAGTTCCCGCACTTATATACATTTCGAAATGTTCATTATTAAACTATGATTGTATTCTTTAAAGTTCTTGTTATTCCTGAATTATTTTATGAAATGAGTTATGCCATTTGTTTCGGCTAAACTCAGTTGACAAGATTATTTTATGTAATGAGTTATGCCATTTGTTTTGGCTAGACTCGGTTGATAAGATTATTTAAATTAATGAGTTACGCTATTTGTTTCAGCTATACTCAATTGATGTGACTAGTGATGTGCTTCTTTAAATTATTGAATTGTTTAAAATTTTTAGAGATAGTTAATGTAATCCAATCCAAATTACTTTGGTGCAGATTACGTGCCTAAGACTGAGTATAAACAACCGTGATAAAACGAATATGTATGTCGGATAACCGACTTGACGCTTTAAGCGTGAAAGAATGGTTATGCATAACTTGTGGTACGATTGGTTGATCTCCTATGGTACCAGTAAAGATTTAGGGATGTTATTGGGTTGGTCACCTAATAATACCCTATAAAAAGTTCACAGTCTTTGTGATTGTTGAACCCATGAAGAGTTTGCAGTCTTTGTGACTGTTGAACATTGTGAAAAGAATTCATGGTCCCTACGACCACTCAGTATAATGTCACAAAGATTTGAGATTAAAGGAATTTTTTTCATGTTCTATGCATTCATTCTGCTTCATAGTTTCTAATAATCAAAACTTTGTGAAGATATCTTTGTTCCTTCCTCAATTGACAAATGTTATTTATTCCTTCTAAACTTTCAGATATTGATTCGGTTATAGTTATCCATAAAATTGAATAAACTGTTTATACTTGCTGAGCAAATTAGTTATTCAATCTTGCAAAATCTTATATATTTTGCAGCTATAGCTGAAGTACCCGAAGGGTCGAGGAAGAGAAAGCTAAAGAAATAATAGAGGATTATGATGTAATAGAATGATATTATGTTGTAATATTGAGATTGTATTATTATTTGTAATAATGAAGTGAGGTTGAGAGAACTTCGAAAGAAGGTAAAAGACATTTATAATTATTGTCTGTCTTTTGAATTTTGTCATTAGATAGAAGTTGTGGATGGGATGAATAGTGAGCATCAGATCTGCTGTAGCAAGTACACAGATTTGGGATAATGAAAAACCCTAGAAAAATGAAAAACCCTACTGTCCTAAATTTTCATGGGACAGTTTCGGGTCCTTAGCTTGTAAAATAAATTAAGGCCTTTTGGGATCTGATAACATATGGTAACAAGAACACCCTATCCAAAAATGAGCTAAAACGAACAAGAAATGAGTGAATCATGACTAAACGAAAATTAGATTTTGAAAAATTGAAACTATGATAACTGGAGTTATATAACTCATCTTGGCATAAAATTTAAATAAAGAGTACCCTCTGATATAGAAGGCATATAGTCCAAGTTTTGTAATTTTTGAAGTTAATCTTGAATTTTAATGAATTTGGTAATTCTAGACAGAAATGGCCCTTTTAAAAATACTAAATAAAGCTAAAAAA
The DNA here is from genome assembly GCA_034770075.1 of Aralia elata. NCBI lineage: Eukaryota > Viridiplantae > Streptophyta > Magnoliopsida > Apiales > Araliaceae > Aralia > Aralia elata. Next base: position 18,383,057 of record CM068379.1, read on the forward strand.
TCTGGAAAAATCAGATTTACGTGTAAAATATTATTAACTAAGTGAGGCCAGGAAATTCATAAAATGGTTGATGAGACTTAATAGAGAAATTAGGGTTAAGGAAATTCAGAAAATAATAATTAATGTAAAGTCGTAAATTCAATATTATAAGTTATCGACTAAAACGCGTTAAAATGAGACGTATGAGCTTAAACAAGCGTTAATTAAACATTTTATGTCAATAATGCGAGGGGACGTTTAAGACTAAATGTTAGTCAACAGAAAAATTAACGAAGTTAGTAACGGTAATTTACCGGTAATAACTATTAATAATAATAGTTAATTTAATGGAAGTAAATCCTTATGGTTATTGTAGGTAATTATTCGGAGAATGAAGCAAGTTTTCCTTGACTTGCACAAATTTAATATTCCGTGCAAGTCTTTTAATTTTAAAGCTTATATGAAAATTTTCCCCACCTATGTGCAGTTAAAGAATTGTTCTATTATTGAACTACTTTGAATTCTTAAAGTTCTTGTTAATCATGAACTGTTTTAGAGATATAAGTCTATGTCATTTGTTTCGGCTAGACAAAGTTGATGTTATAATTTTCGAATTGATAAATAATTCTTTGGAGATAATTAAAATTAATCCAATCCAAATTATTTTGGTGCGGAATTTAAATGTTAAACTGAGATGAACAACCCCGAAGTGGGGGATATTTTGTCGGGCGACCGACTTGACGCTATATGCGTAGGAGAAATGTTATGCATAACATAGGGTGCGATAGGTTGATCCCCTAAAGTACCCTTGGGGAGTTTATCAATATGTGTGACTGTTAAACAAATTTTGAAAAGTTCTCATTCTTTGTGAATGTTGAACATGGTATAGAGTTCACGGTCCTTATGACCACTCAGTATGATGTTGAGATTTGATACTTGATAAATTATTTTATTTCTTAATTATTCATGTTGCTTCACAATTATTAATTATTTAATTGTTGAAGATCCTTGACAATTATTTCTTTCTATTCTTGAGATATTATTCATTGAACTGTCATATACTTGCTGAGCAAATTTGTTGCTTACCCTTGCTATATTACTGTTTTTCAGCTAAAGCCGAAGTGTCAGGTATGGTATGGATAAAGGAAAAGGCAAAGAGAAAGAATAAAAAAAATTGTAGTATTAAATTGTATTATTAAACTGATGCATTAAATTTAGTGAAGATTATTGTAAATTATGTATATAATGATATAAGTTAAAGTTAAAGACTTGGGAGGATAATGGTTATGTAAGATGTAATAGACTAGAAATATTTAATGATATTAAGTTATGGGACGGTAGTTAGCTAATAGTGAGCACCAAATCCGATATTTCTAGTACACAGATTTTGAGAGTGTCACATCCTTTACATGGCCATTTAGGTTATTGTACACTATGCATAGGCTCCACGCAACAGTTATTGTCTGTCTTAATAACTGTTGTACTATTGTGCAGACGGGTTTACTCCTATCCTTTTGATCTTGCAATGGACGATCCAAATTAGGTTGGATGGCTAGATGGTCCGATCCAACTTTAGACCTGAATCATCTCCCATATGTGTGTATGTTTGTATGTATGTGTGTGTGTATATATATATAAAGATTACTTAAGTCACCAATTCTATTACATATAGGATACCTATAGTTAATGTTACAAAACAATTCTAACTTATATATTAATTATTAAAAATTAGTTAGCTAGCTTTTAAAATTAAAACAATATTGGCAACTCATTATTCTACAACAATTATATTCCTAAATAACTATATATTAAAAATATAAAAAAATATTATAAGTAAATAATAATTAATATAAAAAAACTGTAATGTATATTACAAAATATATTAATGATTAAACTTTAGTAAACAACTCTATTTCATATCGAATAAACTTTAGTTATAAGATTAGGGGAAAACAGGACTTGCCCGGAAGGGAGAAAAATATCTCTTTCCGACGCGGAGAATGACCCCCGGAATACGAGTTATATAGAGTGAGCATGGACCTGGGACTCATCTCTTTTCCTCTATTAGTAAAGTTATTAAGGACTCGCTTAATTAATATTAAAAAAATCCTAACTTATATATTATTGATTAAAATTTAGTTACCTTTTAAAACTAAAATCATGATCGTAACTTATTATTCTGCAATAATTTTATTTTTTATACAATTTATTTAGTTAATTAATTATAGAATAGAGTTTGACATAAACGCTATGTTTAGGCTTTTAGGTTTTCACTCAACTTTGAACTCTAAAAATGCATATATAAATACGAAGGATTGAATATAAAAACTAAATATCTTAAATTTAAAAATTATATGAAGACTTAATATTAAATGGAAAATAACAAAAGAATCACATTAGTAACACTTAAATTGTGAGTATTCGATAACTGTATGTGATCTGTAGTCATTCGTTTTTCAAGCAAAATTTATAGTAGTTCTAATATAATAGTAAGTCAATTTGAAATTCAAAAAATATATTTTATAATTATTATATATAAAATAAATTAATTAATTAGAAATACTTTTATTTAAAAAATAACTGCATGCTTCGCATGGGGCACTTAGTTAGTATTATTGAATTTTACAAATAAGACTTTTTATGGAACAACGGAAGTATAAGAGTATATTTGAGATTATTTAAAAAAAATGTGATTATTGATTTTGATTAGACAATTCAACAGTTTATCTTTGCACTACGGGTCAAAGATATTCATTTGTAATACCAATGGTCATGATTATGCCAAACACCAGTCCATCTTTGTTTTACGGGCCAAAAAAAACTTTCACCACAAGCATTTGCCTGTAACACCAAAGGTCAGGATTATACCAATACACAGTTCCTAGTCATAATCATGTCAATCACCAGTTCAGCCAAAGAGAACTTTTCACCATAATTTAAGTCTGAGGATTATAACAATGATATAAAGGATGAATAAAAACAAAACAATGAGATCAAGAATAAGAATAAATATTAGAGATTGTAATTTAATTTATCCAGAGACCAAGCATGTCCAAATTGTCAACATGATAACCAAAATGTGGAGTCAAATTCAAGAATAACATTCAAGATTTATATTTCAAAGATAACGATTAAAATTTTAATAAAAAGATTCAGGTAAAAAAATATTAGATGAAGTATAAACTATTAAGGATATTCTACTAATTTCAGAAATTTTCATCATTTAATAATAAGGTTATGGAAACGAATAATAATTCTTTACCATAAATAGAGAAATATGAAAGAAAATGATATTCTTTATGATTATGAAAGAAATGATATCCTTTATGAGTACAACAGAAATGATACCACTCACGAGTTATGAATAAAATGACATCCCTTACCTTAGTAGGAGACTAGATCTCACTGTTATGAAAGAGATAAATTTGAGAAAATCTTGCACTATTAGCAATATTCAGAGTATCCTTATACTCAAAAGAAATACGTACAATATTATAAAAGAAGAATTTTGTGTTTCTAGTGTAAGTTTCATACCCCAACTAAGCAATCTATTTATAGGAGAATTGCAGCATACATCTATTTTAAAAAAATCACGGACGAAATAATTGAAATATTCACGGACGTCTGATTTTAAAAATATTGATATAATATTCTAATAAAACAAATAACTTTATATATAATATAATATATTCTAATTATAATCTAATAAAACAAATAACTTTATATATAATATAAAAAAAATTTGTTTTATATAGAAAGTTTTCTGTTTTATTACTAATATAATAATAAAAATAAATAAAAACTGAATGAAATTTTCTGCTGACGGTTTGACAAATTGGCAAGTGGTGGGTTCATGGAATAATAAGTCAAACTTACGATAAACGCTTCATGTCAAATCCCAAAAATTAAACAAATATATAACTACCACACATCACTTATCTATAATCAACATATTTTCAATTTTTTAATAATTATTCACCATTAATATTATAGACTCACAATATTGACAACCAGATCATTCCCAAAAAAGAGGAGGTTTTCCGTAGAAACGACGCGCAATTAAATAACCTCTTTCCTTGACAGAATTTCTAGACAGTGTCAATAATGCTAACTAGTCTAATAATATCATATCAAATAATATGAGTTACAGTGTCGTGACAAATAATATAAAATACTATGCAGATGTTACTGTAACAATTATTGAATCAAAATACTGTGCAATTGCTATTATATCAATTATTGAATTAATAATATGAAATATCGTGCAATATCGTGTGCTACTGTGGAATACTGCGTACTACTGTGGAATAACGCATTCTACTGTAGAATAACGCGTGCTACTATTCTTTTATTATCAGGTATTTCAATAGTTGCAGGTGATAGTACCATTGACATTTTGTATAAAATATTAATATTGTCGTTTTCCATATCCGATAATTAATCGTTATGGGGCCCACCAATGATTTGTTATTTCGGCGTCGTCGTACTTTACTGAATATAATATTCCCCGACAGAAAGAATATTCTCCGACAAAACGAATATTCCCTGACATACTGTTTATCTGATAATTTGCATATATCACCCTTAACTATAACATTTATCAATTAAACACTTTACTGTTTAGAATAATAATTATAAAGAAAAATAAACTTTCATTTCATAAAAGTCGGGTCCTCACACATGAGCTCAAAGAATCTGCCCCAAGATAAGTTGGTTTGGAGCAGCAATGTTCTCGTTCAATAAAATTTTCAATTCGAAATAGCTTTCGATAGCTGCAAATAAATTGCTTAACAAACAATAACTTCAACAAATGAGTTTAGCCCAACACAAATGGCCTTAACTCTTAAAATAATTATCATGATCAATATATCAACTGATTTGATATTCAACGAAATGATTATAAGCTTAGTTATGAAAAAGAAATTCCAAAAGCACAGTGTGCGGAAACTTGCCTGATTTGCGTGTACTTCCCTCCTCCACGTTATTAACGTCCTTTGGATGATATCCTACAATATTCATAAAATTTTACTTAATTAACTTAAATATTCTAAATAATAGTTACCGTCAGTAACTATTCGTAAACCCGTTTTGGTAATTTCATGTAACTAAACTCATTCCCGAGCATCCTCTCATGCTATTTTCATTACCTCACTCTTATAATATCCATAAATCACTCAAATATGCTCACATGTTCCGTTTAGACGTATATTAACCGATAAAAATATATTATGTATTTATAGGTTTTACTTTTATTTTTCTTAACTCCATTTTCTCCATTAAACCTCCTTAACCATTTTATTATTTTTCTTTCTTCTGGATCCACTTAGGTAAATATATTATAGACTTATTTTAATTTTTCCAGATTTTTCCTTTCATTATTAGTATTTATTAAGGGGCTATTTCTGTCCAAAATTTTATTATTTATTAAAATTAGAAATTACTTCCAAAATTGATGAACTTTGGACAATAATCTCTCTCCATTAGTGGGTATCTCCACTTTAAATTTCATCCCAAAACGAGTTGCAAAACTCAAGTTATTCATGTTTTAATTTTAAAATACTTAATTTTGTTTTAGTCATATCTCCTTCATCTTAAGTCCAGTTTTGTTTATCTTTGGACACAACATACCTTATACCACCAGGTATCATCCCTAAAAAGGCCTGATTTTATTTCATAAGTTAACCATCCAAAATTATCCCCAAAAACATTAGGGCAGTGTGTTTCCTTTGTTTTCCAGTTCTATCCTGCTTTGGTAGAAAATTCACCAAACATAATCTATAAAGGATTTTAATCTCAAACCTCCCCAAAAATTTAGCAAATTCATAGATCTATCTATCACAACAAACTTCACTCAAAAATTCATTATATACTAGGAGTTATGTCATTTACCATTTTGGGTCAGATTCTGAGGGTTTTTTAACTAATCTAGCTTAGGTTCCTTTGTTCTTTCTTTTGCTCCAATGGAATTTCTCCATGATCAATGGTGTTTTCAACCATAATCCAACATATTTAAGTCTATACATGTATAATACATGTTTAAACTAATAAAAGAAGAACTTTCATTAAGAAACTATGTTTTAAATGGATTTAGGTTTTTACCTTTTGGTGTGAATGCTTTCCTTTTTAGTTTGATCTTCTTTCTCGTCTTGTTTTCTCCTTTTTTGCTCTCCTTACTAGCTCCTCTCCTTACTCTCTCTATGCTCTAGACGAAATGGGGAATATATGTGTATGTTTGTATTGCTTTTTAGCTTGCTTATTGGCTTTATATAATAACTTTTTGGTTGGTGGCTCTAAAATAGGCCACATCACCTCCTTTCTTTTTACTTCAAAATGAACCACAATACATATAAAAGGCCAACAGAACCTCCCTTTCTCTCTATTAGCTGACCTTAAGGGGTTCTTATTCCCTCCAAAATATCTTTTCTCCTTTTATTTACTCACTTATTTATTTAATTGTCTATTTCACCTTTTGACTTCTAAAAGTTAACTTTTCCAAACCATTCATGCTTACAGTCGATTCCTTGGTATCTTCGTTAACCCATAAGCAACAATCATTGGAATTCCAGTCCCACCTCCACTATCATTATACTTTGGCAGATATTGATTAGTCATAATATACACATAACCCTCTTTCTCGGTATGGCCAGAGTTTAGAACACTCTTAAGCATTTCATCAAACACCTTGTCCACAATACTAAACTTATTTTGATTTGTACAGAATTTTCCCAAAACTAGGTTTCTTGCTAGAAAAGGAGAGGAGAAAAAACTTATGGGAAGAGAATTACTCTTGGTATGCTCCTATAGTTCTTCAACTTGATTATTGGGTGGAGTTGAGTCTTTAATTTTCTCCTTAAAGCCTTCCTCATCCCCACCATCCGCGACAACTGGATCAATTTGTTGAATCTATAATTGAGTTTGGTGGACCTCTTCCTCTTCACAATCCACAACCTTATCATCTAGATCTTTCAGTTACTACGCATAAACAGTCCTCCTCTTCCATATAGCCACAAATAAGCACTTTTCGATTATGCTTTAGATCGGATTTTAGGCGAGCTTGCTTCATAGCTTCAACAAATTGATCAACAAATTTTTCCATAGACTCTGAGAATCTCTTTGCTAATTTGTCCCAAGCAGCCATGATAGGGTCAGGTTCTATGGATTTAACTCTCAATGAAAGCACCATTGTTACCGATTAAAAGTCTCAGTTAGACTTTAAAAGAATTGCAGGAGAAAAAGAGAGAGAAGAAGGAGAAAAGGAGATTGAAAATTTGGTTTCAATATATTCGATATCTAGTTTCATTACATAGCTACCATTATATAGATTTTTTTACCAAAAAATCCTAGTCTTCCATCAAAGTCTAATCTCAACCTTACATTTATTTATATATATTATGTTATACTCATAACAAAATCGGAGAAATTGAAGAACGAAAATGTGTTAATTTCTGACTCCCAATCCTCCCCTCACGATGTTGTCAACAAATAAGTTACCAACAACAAGCAGTTCTTCCTCATTTCAAAGACTTAGTCTTTCGTCAATAGAAATTCATCTCTGATCTGGGTCACCGGAGCTGGGCGCTTATGCCTGCAAATACGACATTTTATGATGTCCATCATTGACGAGATTTAATCGGAAGCAACCGACAAAATTTTGGTTGTTTTAGCTTCCAAAAACATTAATAATTGTGCACATACAAGAGCATCATATTCAAAACACAATAAAGGAAGAACATGGGCTAAAGACTTTTTTTTTTAACTAAAATATGTAATTATGTATACATTTAGGGCATGTTCGGCAATGACTTATTTTAAAATGACTTATAAGTTAAAATTTAAAATTACTTATAAGTTATTTTAAGTTTTAATTTATAAACAAAAGTGTTTGACATCATTTTTATTTATAAGTTAAAATAAGTTGTAAAGGTGTTTAGCTAAAATGACTTATAAGTTAAAATAAGTCATAAAGGTAACTAAAATGAGGGCAAAACAGTCTTTACATTTGGTCAAACTTACTTATTTTAAAATGACTTATAAGTCATTTTGAGAAGTAAGAAATTGTTACTTCTCAAAAATAACTTATAAATCATTGTGTAAGTTAAAAAAATAAATCACAAACGAACACTTGAACAGTAAAAAAATTACTTATAAGTTGGTCAAACCAACTTATAAACGGTAGCCGAATAGGCTCTAGTTAGGCAAATCTTCGACCATATATGAAACTGAATTACTATATTAAGCAAACAATTTTTTTAATTGATAGCAATCTTTCTAATTGTTGAAAAAAAATTATAGAAGTTATAACAAAATTATTGGAAAAAAATTAAAGACTAGAATACATAAAATATTAATAAAAAACAAAAAAAAACATAGATTTATTAATCATAGACCTTCTTATTGGTATATTTTAAAGCATGATAAATAATTCAATTTGTTATCTTATTAAAGTGATACTCTACAATATTTTTTTTGCTACTTATACTCTACAATATTGTTAATTGGTTCATCTAATTCAAAAGATTTTATTTTGACTTGAAATTAATTCAAAAAATTTTAAATTTCAAAGTAAATAAAAAAATATTTAGTCAATAAAATTTAAATACCATAAACTATTTAAACAGAACTACCAATTACAAATAAAGAATTTATTTTGGCTTGAAATTAACTCACAAAATTTTAAAATTCAAAGTAATAACAAAAATATTTTGTCAAATAAAATATTGGAAAGTATTTAAAAAGAACTGTTTAATTATTTATTATTTTTGAGATGTAAATGAATTTACATCAAATTTAGAAATTTACTAATTGACTTTTTTAAAATTAAAATGAGAATGTAATAAATCTCCTAGGTCTATGCAACTAATCCCTAAGTTACAAAATATAAAATTATTATTGACTTTTTAAAATCAACTTAACACATTTTCATACTCAAAATTGACATGAATTTCATTAATTTCAATTAATACAATGATTATTATTGTAAATTATCAAAAAAATACTACTCATTGTAAATTTATTATTTTGTAATTATTAAAAAATTATCTTAATTTTAAATTTAAAAATAAAATAAATTTTTAAAAGTCAATAATAATATTATAATCCGGAACAAAGTAAGTATGACAATAATAAAAGATATATTCTCACCTTTATAAAGTTTCGAAGACATTCATGACACATCAGGTAGGGACCAAGGAAATATTCTTTTGGATTTGTAAGAGTAATTTGTACCGTGTGACCGGCCAATTCCAAAGACCACAACTAAAAACAAACGTGTGGGGCCTAGTTGCCTGCCGTCCACGTTACACTGGGTCATTGGAGCATTTTTCAACATAAATTTTATTTTTATTTTTTATCAATATTGGAGAGAAAATACTATATATTGTGAATCTTTGTACCTTTTTTTAAATATTAAGAATAATATGTTTTGCATCTTTTAAGTTTATTCAATTTTGTACATTACATCTTACACTTCAAAACGTGAAACTTTGCATCCTGTATTTTTAGCGAATCGGTACATTACACTCTCCGGCCCAAAATCTATCGCTAAAAATGATGGGGTTAGTATATAAAAGTGATAGATTTTACATTTTTAGTGATGAATTTTGGGTCAGAGGGTGTTATGTACCGATTCGTTAAAAATGCGAAATGCGAAGTGTCATATTTTAAGTATAAAATGCAACTACAAAATTGAGTAAACTTGGGGGATACAAAGTGCATTTAACTCAAATATTGATGATAACTCTCCCGAAGAGATATATACTCCTCACGTCCCTAAAAGAATAGCTAAATATACAAATATTTTTATTCTTTAAAGGATGAATTAAAATACATAAAGTGAAAAATAAATATATCATTTAGTATAATTCATAGTATAAAAAATAAAAATACTCATTATTTTATATAATTTTGTGTGGTCAATAGAAATAAATTTAAAAAAAAAATTACTTTCTTTTTTTTTTATTTTTTTTATTTAACATGTATAAATTATATTTTACTTATTTTTTGAGACGGAAAAAATATTTGGATTGGATCAATTTTCATGTATTAACATGTTTAGAAATTGTAACCCGATCAATAATTGTGGCAATACAAGACAATTTTGAAGTTCCGACGGCTCAATTTTGAGCTGACGTGACTTTTAGGACAGATGGCTTTTAGTTTGAGTGTGCTGCTAAGGTGGGACCTAAAGTTGATTCATTTTTACAATATTTTATTAATGTGATTATCAATTAAGTTTAATATACAAAAATATTAACATTAAAATTTAAAATATTTACAATATTAAAGGAACATTTGAAAAGGAAAAATATTGTTAATAAGTGCAAAGTGTCCATATAAAATATATATTAATAGAAAAGTAAATTATTAGAGTGGCCCATATAATAAAAATCAGTAATATAGAAAAAATATAAAAAAGTATAATCATTTTGTTGTTTTAGTCTTTTCGTTTTTCGATCAATTGTTGTTTTAGTCTAGCATACCTACTCATGACAAACAAAATTATCTTGATCTAGCCGGTTTAATTAAATATACTGAAAAATTACGATGACTATTGAAAGTTGATTAAATATGAAATGGCCTTTCGAGAATATATGACTAATGAAAGGTATCTTAAATTTTTTGTTTTAAATAATTTTATTTCTTAAATATTAAGACAACAATAATATAATTTTCCTTTAATCATTATTATCAAAATGATAAGAGTAAATAAATGATATATTGAAAAAAATGTGTAACGGATGAGAGTCAAATTCATATAATTATAAAGGTTTAAATATAAATTATTACCCTAAACAGTTGTCTTTTTCCCACTTCGATGATCCACTTTCAATTTATTTTTTAATTAGATGATTAAATTATTAATTTTTTTCACATTCGTTCAATTAGACCTATCATTTCATAAAAGAAATTGATAAATTCACTCGCTTTTTTGATATTTCTACCACAAAAATGTCGTTGTATATGTATAGTGACGGTGGAAACCGTCACTATACATCTAAAGCGGGTGAAAATAATCAAAAAAACAGGTAAATTTAGTGTTTCCCTTTCATAAATTGATGACATGAATCCCTGAGTAGACTCATTTTCAGTTTATGTGTAATTAAAAAATATTATTTCAAATATCTTTGCACATTTATTATACATCACGGGTAAATATATCAAAACACTATATCCAACATTAAAACTAAAGAAAATCACTTCTTAAATCATCAAAGACACAATTCTTTTTCAATAATTCAAATCAAAATCACCACGGACACAAAATTTCACAGTCAGTTCTGGCCATTTCGTAGGTTTCTTAGATCTTATTTAGTAGATAGAAGAGTTTAGATAGAATTATTTAAATTATTATTTTTAGTTATTTTGATTTAATGGAAAAATGAGGTTGATTTTATTTTATTTTATTTTTAGGTTTCTTAGTTATTGTATTTTGATTGAAAAATTAGTTTTTCTTAATTATTTATTTCTTAGTTATTTTGATTTGTCACTGGTTTGATTGAATAGTTAGTTTTTTCTTAATTATTTATTTCACAGATATTTTGATTTGCCATGGGGCTAAAATAATGTCAGAGTATATTTTCATTTTAATTTAGTTTCTTGTTTGTTTATTTGGGTTAGAATTTAAGTTGGGGTTTGAGCGGAAACGAACTGACATTGTGTAATTTTTTGTGGTAGTGTTGATTTTGATCCGAAATAAAAGAGTGATTGTGTTTTTAATGATTGAAGGAGTGATTTTCTTTAGGATACGAAGTGTTTTGACTTATTTACTCTCTGACGTATAATAAATGTGTACAAAAATATTTGAAATAACAATTTTTAATTACACATGAGTTGAAGATGCATCTACTTAGATATCCATGTCATCAATTTTTGATGCGGGGAGTCTAATTGAACAAAAGTAAAAAAAATTAATAATTTAATCATTTAATTAAAAAAAATTAAAAAGTGAATCATCAAAGTGAAAAAAATAATAATATTTTAGAGTAGTTATTTATATTTATAATAAACAAATAAATATATTAAGGGGGTCTTTTTATAACAGACCCTTAATATATTATATTTTGGCAGTTGACCAAACTTATTTAGATAAATAGTTTTTTTTTTTCGGCTTTGTTGAACTTCAAGCCGAGTGAAGCCTCAGCTAGAGCCGAGCTAATTCATTTCATGACAGTTATTAGACAATTGTATTGAACCAAACACGGTTGGACTTGGACCCAAGAGGAGGTCGGTCGACACAAAATTATTTTAAACTTGGTCAGATATACCCTTATCATTTTACAATTTTATCTTATTCCAAAACAAAAAAAAACAAAAAAACACCGAAAGTCTTTGGTCCGAATGATATTACCCAACTCATGTTAACCACATCAGATTGAAGGTTGGAGTCTTGACATACCAAGATAAAGTTTGTGAGTGTGTTCAAAAAAAAAAGTAAGGGAAAATGATGGTTAAAAATTATAATAAAATAAATGATACTCCCTCCGTCCTAAATTAATTGTTCAATTTTGACTTTTTAAAGTCAAATTGACCATTTTTAAAACTAATCTTTTTACTATTTTTGCTAAAATATAGGTGCAGAGATTATAACCAAAAGAAAGTATATACAATTTATTACTAACCCCAATTTTTATAATTTTAGAAATATATTTATATATGCTTAATTATTAATTCTAAAAATAGTTAATTTGACTTAAAAAAGTCAAAATTGACCAATTAATTTGGGACGAAAAGAGTAATAGTTATTGTTTGCAGGATAATAATACGAGAAAATTTTAAATTTAAACGAATTTATTAAAGAAAGTTGAGGTTGTAGGCATATTTTTATAGTTAAAATTGTTTCTCTTGTTTTGATGAACCTTTATAACTTTTGTTTGTTTTAAAGTGATTTAAGTTAAGAACAAACATGTCCGGACGACAAAAGAGATAATAATTTATCTTTGGCGTAACATATGAAAAAAATTACATGTTTAATTATTATGAGTTTAAAAACATTAAAATTTGTTTACTTTGTCAAAAATAATAGTCAAACTTTTTGTTAATTTCATTTTTTCGAATGTTAAAGTTTGTATAAGATTCACTTAAACATAGTTTAATTTTTAATAAAATTTTTATTTTGAAAATTTAATAATGGAAAAGAATCATTCAAAAAAGTGATACAAATCTTTATATATATAAATTAGTAAGAAAATAACAATTTTCTATAGAAAAACTATTTGATAAAATAAACAATTTGAATAAGTACAATAGTAACAACCAAAAAGTGTTGTCATAAACTCTAGCAAATTAAATAAAATTAATGTTAAATTCGTGGGAGCGAGCTAAACAGTACTACTTTGTAAATTATTCTAGTGCATATACTTTTATATTTTATACAATATGTATATGTATGTATATATATATATATATATATATATATATATATATAATGGAAAAATGAAGTATGCGTTTTAGGTAGTATTTGATAAATTTGAGTAATTAAGATCTGAATGGCTAATATATCTTAATAAATTAGATCATTTGAGTGAAATAGTATTTGAACTTAAAATGATAATTAAAAAGTATTAAATATCTAAATAACTTTTAAATTTAAAAATATTTCAAATTGACTTCTCAAAAATCAATAATGATCTTAAAATTTAGAATTGAGAGAATACAATATTTATAGAGGCTTCATAGATTTAAATTTTTCATTAAGAGACAACTCTTAATGATTTTGATTTATATCTTCCTCTTACCGATTAAGAGACGATAAGAGGCAAACAAAATTTTATCAAATAATTTTTTTCTCTTACCAAATCAGATGTGTAGCTATTAAGAGGTATTAAAAGGTAAAAAAATACCACCTTAGACACATACAAGTTTATATGTGTCATATTATTTAAAGAGATTTCATTAATGATGTTTTTGACATTTCACTATTTTCGTTAATGGTTGTTTTGATATTTCACAAATTTGTCAATCAATTACGTCGTATTAGGTGCAGGACATACACAAGTTTATGTGTATCTAAGACACATACTTCATTTTCCCATATATTATATACATGTATAAAAACTATAAAATTAGGCAATTGATATGGTAGATCAAATATTTATGCTACTAAAACAAATATATATTTAACCTTTTATACTTATTTTCACAATATTTTGAACTTTCAACCACATTTATTTTTGATATTATCAAAGGCCTAAAATTATTAAAAAAATTATAAAACCCAAATAACTTTTACGGTTAGTTTTGGTAGGATTGAGCTAGGATGCGACACCTCACAATATGAGAAGCTCTGTTATCCATATTTGATGAATTCCTCTTTTTGGATTTTGTTCCCATTTTCACTTTTGGTATCAACAACACAATTAAATTAACAGTAAAAAAGAAGAAAGAAAGGGGAGAATATTGCAGTATAAATTTGCTACAAGGATAGTATTGTCCAAAGAGTGGTGTAAAATCAGGTCACATATGATCTCATCACGCACGCTCTCTTACCCCCTTCCCACCTGCTAATCTAAAATGTACAGAAAAACACAAGACTTTGGTAATATTTTTCTAAATTCTATAACTAATCTGATCATTCATCCACCGTATTTATATTCTCTCTATATCTCTCATCCTTTGTTATTACACGGATTTCTTTGCCTATATACTTAAAATTCAACCAATATATCATCTAGTCTCTTCTAAATTTCCCCAAAACCCATAAATTTGTATTACTGAGTCAACTTATCCACCAACAACAAACCCATCAAAATTCCCCTTTTTCTCATCCGGGTATCTCTCAATTACCTCATAATCTCCAATTCTAGTGTTTGTTAAAGGGTTTTAATCGGATTATTCATATGGGTCCGACGGAGGATGAAAAGGGCACGTTGGTGAGTCAACTCGTTGAAACAATAAAGGAGATTTCTCGGTTACCGGAGTGCAGAAACGCCTCAAGGAAGATGTACAGTAATTTGGTCAGGAGAGTGAAATTATTGAGCCCTCTGTTTGAGGAATTGAATGACAATTATGAAGCGCTTGGTGATGATGAGATTAGAGGGCTTGACTTACTGAGAATTGCTTTGAACATGGCTAAGGAGTTTCTCTTATCACTTAATGAAGGCAGTAAGATCTTTCAGGTATTTGTTTTTTTTTGTGTTTTTTAACTCATTCAATCCTTAATTACTCAACCGTTGTTTTAGTTGGATTTTGTGCTTAAGAGCATAATTAATTAGGTTTTTGGTTTAAAACATAAAAATAAATCTAGTTATTATTATTATTATTATTATTATTATAATGTAATTTGTTTTGTAACTATAGCTTCATTATATTTAAGATATGCTTAATAGTATTATTTAATTTGGTATTTGTAAGATTTTTGGAATATGATTTTTTTAGAATCTTGTAGATCTTTTCAAATAAGCACATATTTTTTAATTTCAAATGATAACTATTTAGATTAATTGGAGGACTAATATTATGATAATATTTTTCTAAATGTCAAAATATATAAGCAAATACTTGCGTTTTGGTACGAACGTTCCAAACATCAGAGCCGGCCCTGGCCCAGAGCAACCAGGGCGACCGCCCAGGGCCCAAAATTGAAGGGGGCCCAAAAATAATTATAAGCTTGTGTATATATATGTATATATGTGTACATACATCTAAAGCTTCACTGGTCCAACGGTAGAATAGTTCTTGTCCATGGTATATACCTGGGTTCAATTCTTAGCTGCCGTTTGTCCGTCATCAAAATGAGACTTGAGAAGTTGAGAGTAATTTTTCAATGCTTAAATTTTAAGGAAAAAGAAAACGAAATAGTCTAATATGACAAATGACTAACCATAGGATTAATTTCACACAATGACCTTAAATGTGGCACAATATTGACTACAAAGGCAACCTTACTATTTTTTAATTTATTTTTTTTAAAAATACTTTTACAATTGTTGATATAAAACATTGTTTTAATTATGTTGTGAAAAAACTTTTTGTCAAATCTTTATATTAAAAAAAATGTTTCATCTCGACACACTACGAACTCCCGTCAAATTAAAAAAAAATATAAAAGTATTAAAAAAAAATTGGCTCGGGGGTGCTGCCCCCGAACCCCCCGCCACTAGGCACGCTCGAGAAATTTCGCCCTGGGCCTTAAAAAACCCAAGGCCGGCTCTGCAAAACATATAGTACACTTGCATGTTTCGGAACATCGTGACAGTCTAAAACTTTTTCCCCTACTTAAATAACTTTTATTGCACAAGCATAATTCTATTTTCACTATTTATAACTGACGAGCATTCTCTCATATATCCCTTGGGCCGTATAACTGATGGCTAAGATCAAATTTATGAAAGGTTGTGATCGACTATTTAGAATCATTCTCTAAAATATCAAGGATATTTACAAAGTATAATAATGAGTAAATATAGAATACTATTAGAAACCCGAATATGTAAGAGAATGTTCTAGGGAATACCAACTATTGTAATCAAATGAGCAACTTGTGGGTGTTAAGTAAGCGATGACATGACGTAATCTCGTTGAAAGGAATAATATTAGGGGTTTCAAATTTTTTGTCTCAAATGATGTAACATTGAATAAGAAAAAAGGTACTTTATGACATAGCCAATCACAAGAGATTTACTCGTCTGGTGGGAACTACACTCGGTTACATATGAATTACTGGCTAACTAATGTAATGATTACATATCACTTGAGACAAAAAAATTGATACCCCTAGCATACCCCGTTGAAGATGCTATTGTTATGACATTACTCTTAGAAACAACTCAACTGGTTTTAACTATAACTCAACTACTTTTTATTATATCTTTTTAGAAAACTATTCCCAGTGGACTACGTTTGAATAAACGTATTTAGTACCAACTAAGCGATTCAAAGAAATTTACTCCTACCATACTATGTGCATTCATGCTTGAGTGTTGTCTTTCTCTTGTCTAATATGTTTTTATATTGATGCAGGCTCTGCAAATGGACAAAATTACAAGTAGGTTCCATCAAGTAACCAAACAAATTGAAGAATCATTGAGTCATATTTCATATGATAACCTCGATATATCTGAGGAAGTTCGAGAACAGGTACTTCAAAATCTATTAATTTTCAATGAATTATTAGGGATTTTTGTAACCCCTATGGGTTGCTCAAGTAGTAGTGAGCATCATGATCATTTTAAATGATTCTATAAGGTAGAACTTAGATTAAAAACTCCATACGGACACTTTGGGACCAGAGGATTTACCCGGTGCATACCCACAGGGTAGTGGTTGCAGCTGCCCCCATGAGGAGTAAAAAAAATATAATAATAATAATAATAATAATAATAATAATAATAATAATAATAAAGGGAAAATAGATGAGGGATTTTGTAATGTTCCTTTTCTTTCTTTTTACTGACAAAAGTTATGCCCAACTTAATTTTCTTTCAGATTGAACTCGTGCATGCACAATTTAAACGAGCAAAAGGAAGAATGGACTCACCTGATTTACAACTGCAGATGGATTTAGCCGTGGCACAAAAAGAAAAAGACACTGATCATGCAATTCTAAAAAGGCTGTCAGAAATGCTGCATCTCAGAACTGTAAATGATTTAAAGAGAGAGTCACTCGCTATTCATGATATGGTTATATTAAGTGGTTCAGTTTCAGATGACTGCTTTGAGACTATGTCCTGTATCCTTAAGAAGCTAAAGGACTATGTAGTGATGGGAAACCCTGACATTGATATGTCTGAGGGTGAAAAGGGCTTGATTAGGCACAGATCTCCTGTTATCCCCGATGATTTCCGGTGCCCAATATCCCTTGAATTGATGAAAGATCCGGTGATTGTCTCTACTGGACAGGTAAGAACCACCAGTTGCCTTATGTATGTCCATGCTGGTAGCGATGATATGACCATTTTTTACATCCTTTTGCAGACGTATGAAAGATCCTGCATTCAAAAATGGCTGGATGCCGGGCACAAGACATGTCCAAAGACGCAACAAACTCTGTTGCACACTGCGTTAACACCCAACTATGTTTTGAAGAGTCTAATTGCGTTGTGGTGTGAGAGTAATGGTGTTGAGCTCCCAAAAAAACAAGGGAATTGTAGAAACCAAAAGTCAGGAAGCACAAGTTCAGACTGTGATCGAGCTGCCATTGATGCCTTGTTGCAGAAACTTGCAAATGGGAATTCAGAACAGCAAAGAGCTGCAGCTGGTGAGCTCCGATTGCTGGCGAAGAGGAAAGCAGATAACAGAGTTTTTATTGCTGAAGCTGGAGCCATTCCACTACTTGTAGAATTACTTTCCTCTCCAGATCCTCGAACGCAGGAGCATGCGGTTACTGCCCTTCTAAACCTTTCCATAAACGAAGCCAACAAGGGAACTATTTTGAATGCAGGTGCTATACCTGATATAGTTGATGTATTAAAAAATGGCAGCATGGAAGCAAGAGAAAATGCTGCAGCAACCCTTTTTAGTTTGTCGGTCGTAGACGAGAACAAGGTGGCAATAGGAGCAGCGGGTGCTATCCCGGCTCTCATTGATTTGCTATGTCAAGGGACTCCGAGAGGAAAGAAGGATGCAGCCACAGCTATCTTTAACCTCTCGATATATCAAGGAAACAAGGTGAGGGCTGTAAGGGCAGGAATTGTGCCGCCACTGATGAGATTGCTCAAGGATGCTGGTGGTGGAATGGTGGATGAGGCATTAGCAATATTAGCAATACTTGCAAGCCATCAGGAGGGGAAAATGGCAATTGGTCAAGCGGAACCAATGCCTGTTCTTGTAGAGGTGATAAGGACCGGTTCACCACGGAACCGGGAAAATGCGGCAGCTGTATTATGGTCACTGTGTGCTGGTGACGTGCAGTACTTACAACTGGCAAGGGGGCTTGGGGCAGAAGAAGTGCTTAAGGAACTATCAGAAACTGGAACTGATAGAGCCAAGCGAAAAGCAGGAAGCGTCTTGGAACTTCTCCAACGAGTTGACACGGTTATTACTCCGTAAGGTTCAAGCTAGATGTTTATAGGATATTTCTTTCTGGACACTTGCATAAGGTACGAAGATCTTATACTCAACTCGGGAATGTTGTGGGAAATTACAGTGTTTGAATAAACGTAATTTTAAGTAGAATCGGTGTTTTTGTACAAAGGTTGATGATGAAGCAAGTATTTTTTTTTTTGTTGAATTGGTGTTTAAAGATGGCATATGCTGTTTGTCACACGTTTTGTTAGATGGTGATACTTTCGTTTATGCAAGTGAGAAAGATCAGCATTCCGTTTTAACTTTTGAAGCGGTTTTTTGGTTTTGAAGTCTTGCCATTTGCATCTTCGAACTGTGTTACATCGGACAGTTACGCATTGGTGATTGCAGTTTGTTTACGCATAGGCAATTCTTACAAACTTACGTAAGACGTTAAACCTTGTACCCCTCTGCTCTGCATTTTCTGCTGATATATCCCATTGTAAGTTGCAACTTAATTATAAATTTTGTACTGCATAGTAAAGTTGCCAAAGTGTAAGAATGACAACCTCCATCTTCGAAAAAGCTCGTCTCATCGTGGCATGTACTATAGTTAAAATGTTTTACTTGGTACTTTCTTGTAAAGACTATGACTCCACCAACATTCTTTGTAACATTCTTTGTGCTTGTTCATGTATCAGTTTATGGACTCTTAAACGCACTTGAAAATCTTATTTATCTACAAACAGATTATTCTAAACGTAGCTTATTAATTCTCAAATGTAACGTTTAGAGATCAAATATGGTAATCAAACCTACTAAATGATACCATTATACAGCATTTCGTTAATATATACTATATGTTGGTAGCTTTCATGATCTCTACTAGAATAGCTATGAATACCTTGCTGACATGATTCTCTCCAACGGAACAACTATAAGGAACAAAAACATACAAGTACACAATTAGGCTATGCTTGAAATCAAGTATATAATCTTTGGTAAATATGGTAGAAGATGGCTATTTCACACTCTTGCATGAGATTACTTCAAAACGATATCGTTTTGTATTGAATACACTCCCTCCCATATTCTGCACAAAAGGGTATTTTTATAATTTTTCAAAATACTGTTATTATAAAGGGATATCTCTTGCAAGAGCGTGAGATAGACTTCACCTCCCGTGCCCTCGGTCTTTTCTATTGTAAAATCAGAGTCTCATTTAAATTTTTTATTTTATTTTATTTTTGCTTTTTTAGGTTTTGTAGGCTATATTTAGACTTGATATTTTTCAATATATTTTTTACCACTAACAAATTTTAATGTGCCAATTTTTTTTTAGTTAAAGAAAATAAGTCATGCTCATTTTAGGACAGGGTAAACAAAGAATGTCGTGAATAGTGGAATCACATGAATCATTGTTACTTTGGTCAGTTTAGTTGATAAAATTGAAACAATAAGGTTGAAAGGTTAGATGAGACCATGAACTTGAGGGATTAAAAAAGTGCAATTAAAACTTTATATATTCTTTCTTTTTCACTGAGTATATTCTAAATTAATTTCGTCTTTTATCTAATGAATTCAGAGGGTTCCTTCTCTTCCGTGACGTTACTCGTACAAAGGCTATAACAAGTCGACCTCCCACAATTAAAACATGTTGAAAAGTATACACTTCGTCCAATAAAGATGACTTAACTATACTTTTCTCACAAACAAAAATAATAAATAAATAAAGTGAAAAAAAATAAACAAGTTTTAATTTTATCGTAATGCATTACATCACGTAAATTATAATACTCTCCTTTTTTAGAAAGTAGTGAATGTCTATTAAATACTTTTAAAGGTAAAATAATTTTTATATTATATTTTGAATTTGAATTGCGTACTTGGTGTATACTTTGTTGGCTGAATGAGAGAATGCATTTGAGCTAAAGAATTTTCTTCTGTTATAACCCGTGAGCTAGGTCAGTATAGGGAACGATTGCCTATATGACTTGGCCTTGACCTCTCTCTCTCTCCTTACCCCTCCCTCTGCCACAATATGGATATGCAGATAAAAAAGAAATTCAGTTCCTTGTTTTCTTTCTTCCCCTCCGCTTATAAATTCAGGTGCAGAAACCGAATGTAGGACATACTAGAAGAAAAGAGAAAAATTGAGAGAATGAAATTTCTGTAGAATTTTATTGTGAAAGTATAATAAAATCAGTGCATTCCATCTCCAAATTTCTTTTGTTCTATAACACGTTATCAGCAAATGCCTCTGACCAGTTGAGACGGTAAAATCTGTTCTGCTTTTCCCAAAGGCACTGAGAGATCTAGAAGGAGGATTGAATAGATTCTTTAAAAAAATTTACTTTTAAAGAGTTATTATCAACTTATAATTAAACAAGTTAATTAGATGGTTATGCATAGCAGAATGATAGTTTAGAAAACCCCTTCAAAGATTATAGAAAAATCATAGTTCTAAATTTAGTGATCAAATATGGAACTAAGTCACAGACTAAATCGTAGGGTACTTAAAATAATGCAATAGGAAAGTAAACGTTGAAAGTAAATGACACGAGAGATTTTAAGTGGTTCGGAGCACAAAGATCTCCTAGTTCACTCTTCTACTCCTTGAGTAGGTATCATCTACTAAGGATGGGTGATCACTAAGATCTGTTCACAAAGAACAGTTACAACGATTGAATCACTAAGATTTCTTCAAGTCACAAAGACTTGGAGCAAGTCACTAAGACTTGATTACAAAAGTCACTAAGATCAAATAATCACAGAAAGAATAATATGTTTGAGGTATTGCTAAGTTGCTTTAAGTTTGACACATAATGACTTAGCAGTAGAACAAGATGTTCAAAATCGTAGAGTACGACCCTTTTTGAAATGGTAGCAATTTGACTTTTAATCGTTCATTTAATATTGTTTATCTGAATTTGCTTGCTTTTTATAGACCTTCCTCGAAATCAAATCTTCCTGTTAGAAAGTTACTGTTGCTCTATTAAAACTTGGACACTTGTAGATCTTTGATTGTTGACTTGTTAAAAGGTGTGTCAACTTTCGGTTAGGATACGTCACTTTCATCGTACTGACTGCTACAGAAACAAGCACGTGAGTACCGTCTTTTCACCAATATAGCTGTTAGACACATTTCTAAATGCCCTTCTCCTTAACCTCAAAGGTTTTGACACACTACCTTGGGGTCTTCATTATACGAAGATCGACATTGTCAGTCCATGTCAGAGCTGATGAATTCTACGATTTTTCTTAATCGTAAAGTTGAGTGTCTAGTCGTAGAGTATCTGGCTAGGCAGACTCTACATTTTACACTGAACTTCAGTACACTCTATGATACTTCTTCTTAGTCTTGAAAGACTAAGTTTTCATTTCTTCTTAATTTGACGATCTTCAATTTTGCTCTGATTTTTCGATCATTGCTTGTACTTTATGAACTTTGAGGTTTGACTTGGCAATTTTGCATACTTAGAGTACTCACAGTTGTAGCTTTACGATTTTCAGAACTATGATCTGTAGACTCTACAAACTTCAACTGCTTGCTTTACGATCGACTTTAAACTTAAGTTTTATACAATAGGTTCATTCTACAAAATTGATCAACCTAACAAGTTTGATCTCTATACTAAGTCCTTTTACATCAATTTCATTTTAAAAACTGTATAAAAACTATTGGTTACAAATATACATTAATTTCACATATCATCATCAAATTTAAAGATATGTATTGTTCTAACAATCTCCCTCTATTTGATGATGACAAAACTAGTAGTTTCAAACGATTATCAATTCTAAATGCAAATATTTCAGAAATTTAAACATAACTTATATACAGTGAACAACTATATTTCTAGGGAAAACGAATGAATTTATTGATAAAAGAATCATTACAAAGTGAGAAAAAAAAATTACAAGAAAAAATAACTTCTTTGCCTCCTACCTCTTTTACTTCTTGGAGGATCTTTTCTTCCAGCTTTTCTTCTCTTTAGATAACTTTCTCTTCATTCCTCTGTTCTTCTTTGAATCTCTTCTATGAAATCTCTAGGTCCAAGATCTGGCATGTTGAACATTTTTTCTCCTTCTATGTGAACCCCTTTGTTAGTTCCCGAGGACACAATAGAGATCTAGAAGGGGGGTTGAATAGATCCTTTTTTAATACTTTTTCCTTTTAACATGAAAGTATATCAGTTATGATTAATAAAATCAATTCAAGCACAACGGAATATACTTTAATGACCCCTTCAAGGATATAAACATAATCTCAGTTCAATGATCAAATCTACGATATGGTTGATAGCAAATATAGCAGTTATGTGCATAATGTAAATGACATAAAGTAAATAACACGAGGTTTTAAGTGGTTCAGAGACTGGACAACTCCTACTCCACTCTTCTACTTCAACAAGTAGGAATCCGCTAATGGTTTTAGTCACTAAGACAAGGACGCTCCGCCCTCCTCAAGTCCAGCATATATGAGTTGTTTTTAGTCCCTCGAACAAGGATCCTCTGACCCTTTTCAAGCCCAACAGATTTGGAACTCCAGTTCACTAAGAACTTTTCAAAGCCAACAGCCTTGGAATACTGTAGACTAAAGTCAGCAGCCTTAGAATCTCTTATACCCTTTGGTACTCAGCAAGTCCAGCAGACTTGACTTGGTTTAGTCACTTAAGACAAGGACGCTCCGCCCTCTTTGGTGTGTTGATTGTTTGTTGGGTTATGCTGCCAAGATGAACTTTGATCTCCTTCATCTTTAAGTACTCAACAGCTGTTTGTGATCATCTTCTGGATACTGCTGATGTTTGTCATTGATGGTCTTCTCTTTCTGGTATTTAGCAGGTACAAGTGATCACTCTAGATGTACTGCTAAGTTCTTTATAAGCTTTGTACTTAGTAGTCCTTGAACACTTGTTGTCTTATGTACAAAACCTGTTTTGCATCTTCTTCTCTTCAGCTTTGAGTGTTCATGGTTGATCACAGAGACGCTTTTTTAGATTTACTTTCAGCTCTAGTTACTCTTGATCTTGGCTTCTTGGTCATTTGACTCTTAACTCATATGCCAGCCCTTTAGCATACTTCTGATGTTGCAGTGAAGCCTTCAGCAGATTTGTTCAATCAGTGTTCTTGCTCTAGTTCACCACAGACACACCCAACACTCTTGATGTATTTTGCCATATATAAATTCCGTAATCTTTTCCGTTTGGAATCCTACCATTGCTAGTTTCCTGTTGCAATTCTTCCTATTGGAGATTTCCCTTGCAAACCTCTTTATTGTACTAATGGATATTTTACTCCTTGAGGTCTGCTAGTGATAGCTGAGTCAGCTTCCATTAACTAGTACCAAGGTAGTGGAGTCATGTGTGCTGACTTTTGCTGTAGTAAACATGGCTGTTTGAACCCCACTCAGATTGGTTCCTTATTTTGCTCATTTAAGTACTCAGTCGCTCATCTCGGGATAATAAACCTAAGTGCTCTGATGTCTTCAATCCTTGCTGGCACTATCTTACTCTACGATCAACTGGGTGTTAGCTTGTTGATCCTGATCGTAGAGTTATCTGCTTGCTTCATAATGTAGTCTGTTGCTTCTGATCGTAGAGTTAGCTGCTTGCTTCACAATGTGGCCTTATGATCATGCATGATGTGCACCGCCTTGGAGCTCGTAAAGTAGCTGATTGCACTATTTTGCAGTTGTGCCTTCTTGTGCTCTGTGATCTTCATTGAGCTTTACGTTCCCAGAGCATAGGTTCATGATCTTGTTGGGCTTTTTGCTGCAACTTGCTTATCACAGAGGACTGTTATATGTTCTTCAGATGTTAGCTCTGTTGTTGTGTCATAAATGACTGCTTTATGGTCTTTTTGGCACTTTCATTATAGAGGATTGCTCTACCTAATCTTCAGAGATTATCTCTACTGCCATGTAATAAAGGACTGCTCTATGATCTTCTGATGCTTTGTTTAGACCGTCAGAGTGTCTTTGCTATCTTTGGCTCAACTCTATGATCACTTGATCTGGCTAGTGCTTTCCTATTCTACGACCTTGTCTATGGTTGATGAGTGTGTTTTATATACACAAATTGGGTACTTTTAGCCTTAATAATTTGTAAGTCTTTAGCTATTTCGTTTGGTTTTATGTGTTTTAATCTTATTCTTGTGTAATATAATTTTGTATTACTTTTATATGTATTTGTGTGCTTTTATGTGTTTTTAGGTTGTTTTGTAGGTATTGAAATAAAAGCCCTTGGAATAAATGCGTTTTCGACGTGAAGTTGGTATTTTAGCTGCTTGTTTCTCAATTTCACCCATGTTCCAATCCGAATCTCTCAAAACTCAATGAACAAAAGTTGTAGATTTTGATCTTAGTTTTCCAAAACATCCGGAATCATCCAATTTGAAGTTTGTATGAGAGAGTTATGGTCATTTTACCGTTGGATTTTGCATGCATTTTACGCAGAAGTTGCTTCGGGCTCAATTTGAGCTTTTCTACGGTCTGTATCTCGACGAGCTCCAGTTATGGAAGTTGTAGATCTACTTCTTAGCTTTCCATAGCCTACTTAATCGCCTTAATCCGAGTTCGGACGACGAAGTTATGACCATTTTCCCAACAGACGTCAGAGCTGGAAATTGCAGCAGAACTGCTGCCCGGCGCAGCTGCGCCCCTTCCTAGTACAATCCCGGCGCAGCTGCGCCCTTCATGCAGAAAACGCATATTTGGGCGGCGCAGCTGCGCCCAAACGCAAGCCAAGGGCGGCGCGGCGGCGCAGCTGCGCCCGGCATCCAGGGAGTTCAGTTTTCGGCGCATCCAAGCGCGCAGCTGCGCCGGATTCGCCAGATTTCGCGATTTCAGCTCATTTTTGGTCTATATTGGTGGGCTAAGCTAGGTTTTTGCCTTAGAAACTATAAATACAATATGTAGCCTCCATTTTAGAGATACCTATACCCTAGAAATCAGATTCAAGAGAGGGGGGAGCTACCAAATTCATCACCAAGGAGGGCCAAAGTGCTACAAATCAAGCTATATCAAGCAAAGGCCAAGGAGAAAAAGCATCAAGGATTGCAAAATCAAGGAGGAAAAGCTAGAGATCATCATCAACCCAACAAGCCACATCTGAATATCCATCAAAATTGGTTTTATCTCTAATTTCCCTTCTAATTTGTAATCCAACATGATGTATAATTTGAATATGATGTTATTTGTAGCTACCATGAACTAGATTTTTATTCTAAGATTTCAATGGAACCCAACACCTAGTTTGAATCAAATTATCTCTCTTTGATATTAGTTATCATTTTAGAATTGGATATCATAGTTTGCGCTTTATGTATTAATTACCTTGATCATCAATTACCATGATAATCTATATGGAATTGAGAAAGGAAATATAGATTGAGATCTGATTATGCTAGCATGTGTTCATGAATTCTGCATGTGATGGAATTTAAGTTTCGTGCCTAGGATAGAGATATACCGAAGCACCATATGTGGCCAATTAAGAACTTATGCTTCAACCCTTTTGATTGTAATTCACATAGAGATATAGTGCGTTAGTCATCTAGGGTGTTCACATTCATTCTATCAATTGTGGATTTAGTGTGATACGAATATGGTGCATCGAGAGGTGGCCATATTTTACATTCGTGTTCTCGACCAACATTCTAACGTGATAAATTGCGAATTGAATGTCTAGCATGATTTATGCTGAAAGTATAATTGATTGATCACCTATATGAAATTGAAAAGTGGATTATAGTGTTGAGACTTAGTTTTGATATCATACAAAAGTTAGAGATTTTTGAGGGTGATGTATGAGATTATGTGGCGTGTGTCTTATTCATTGTCTTCAAGAATGGATGACTTGCTAGTATTTGGGATAGAGATATACCTAAATGCCGTGTGTAACCATTATGAGATTACAAACTTAATGACTCCCTACACGGAGGTTCGTTCGTTTGATGGGTAGATTGACTAAGATTATGTGGCGTGTGTCTTGTTGATTATTCATGGAATTGAATGGATTGTTGGCATGTGGGATAAACATATATCTATGTGTCGTGTATGAGTGATTTTCATACGACCATACACTAAGGCTTATGAATAAGGTGAATTTCTCGGTTAACAATTCTTGTGTATTAACTAGTTGAAAAAGAGAGAGTTAAGAGATTTAAATGAAGTGTTGGGGGAAATTGTAATCTTAGACTTGTTAATATTTGATTTTATTATCTTAATGCTTTATTTGTTATCTTCGTTATTGCAAAACAAAACAAACAATTCATGTTTTCATTGTTTAAATAAGATTGAAATGAAAAAGGTTAATACTTGGTAAACATTAGAAACAATTCCTCGTGGGATCGATACTTTACTTACTCTTTATTACTTGTTGACTGCGTATACTTGCGCGTATTTATCGATTGCGAAATCGACCAACAATGGTGCAAGTTGTAGGGTCTTGATAGATCGTAGAATTTGTATTTGAGCTGCCATGTGATCTCTGTTATGGCTTGATGCTTCGGATGCACTCTGAGATCTTCGTTTGTCTGATAACTCATGCTCAACTTACTTAGAAGTCTTTATGAAGATTGCTGCTTTAACTATGAGTGCTCAGGTAGAGATTGCTCTACGTTGTTGCTTGTTTATAGATTGTTCATGGGAGTCGTAGAATGACTGACCGTGTTGACTCTACGATCAAGACAGCTCAACGACCTTCTCTTTGCTTTTGCTCTGCAATACACACTCTACGATTCCGAGTAAGCCCTTTGATCTGCCAAGTCCTACTCTACGTTAGCCTGGCAGATTCTGTGATGACATGCTCAACTCTACGTCCATGCCATAGTTGTTCTACGATGCCGAGATGAAACTTTGCGTATGCCTGGTCCAACTCTACGATGCCGAGAGAACTCTGTGATTTAGCCGAGCCTCACTCTACGTTTGCCTGACAGACTCTGCGTCCCTTTAAACTGACTGAACTCCAAGTTGGCTGTCTGCTCTACGATCCTTCACTGGATACTTTATGAAGTACTCAATGATCAGTCTGGCCTTTGCTTATTACATACATTAATCCAGCTCATAAGATCAACCTAACAAGTTTGATCTTTTTCTATTCTAAGTCCTTGTACATCAAATTCTTTTAAGGACTTTAAAATACTTAATATTACAAATATGTTTTAATCAGATAGATATTAATTTAGCTTAGATCAACCTAACATATTTGATCTTTTCATTCTAAGTCCTTGTACATATATATTTCATTAAGGACTTTACAAGGATTTAACAATATGAATGTTTTTCTTATCATTTTGTCATCAATCAAATCACATATAATGAATAATGGTAATCTCATGCAGATCTTTATAACATTCTCCCCTTATGATAATAGACTTAACGATCTCATGCAGATTTCCAACAATCTCCCCGTATTTGATGATGACAAAAACACTTATAGCATAACATTCATTTCAAGCAATACATGCAGATGTATGAGTATGAATGTGACTTATGATACAGTAAGTCACTATATTACTAGACAAAGAAACATGAATGAAGTGATGTGCATTAATAATAAACATTCATATAACATATTATAAAATTTAGACATATGCAGTTCACAAGCTATATTAGTTCAACAAGGAGATCCTAGATCTAGATTTGCAGTTCCTGCATATAACAATTAATTCCTCTTTGCTCGTTTAGAATGTACCTCCTTCTTGTTGATACCTTGTGACTGCTTTCAACTGCTGTTTTCTCATGGTTCCTCTTTATCCTCCTCTGGCTTCTGCTCCTCCTCACTTCTTGCAACTCTTCCTTTATCTTCTTCTTGCTCCCCCGTAGTTGAAGACTTCTTGTCTTTGATCTTCAGTTTCAGCTTCTGATTCTTCATGACAACTCTGCTTCTCTTGCTCCTCTTTTTATGCTTCATCTTTTTCTCCCCCTTTTTGTCATTAATCATTTGGGACAGGTACTGAACATGTGTAATGAGCTGTTCGACTAAGTAGGAGGTATTTCTAACTTTCATTTTCACCTCCTGCTGACCGAGTTCCATTTGCTGAGAGAGGGACTAGCTGAGGTTGTCAACTTTCTCTGAGAGACTGAATGAATCTCTCATTTTTCTTCTGAAGTTTCACAGCTTCTTTCTTTTGTTTCTCAATGGACTTGAGATATGTCTGATCTCTTTGATGAAGTTTGATGGATATCTCCGTGAATGATGCTTGAAGCTGTTTGTAGAAATCATTCTATTCACCTCCAGGCATATCCTTTGTTGCATCAGTAACTGAGGAAATGTTTTCAAGTAACTCTTATGAGTTTTTCAACAACTCTTGATCAATCAAGGGATCTTCAAGGATTGGTGTAGTTGACTTGGATTTCTCACTTTTGTAAATATTTTCAAGAGCAGTAACTATATCAAAGAAATCTTTGTGGGATGAGGAAGGAATATCAGAAGGTATTTCAGTGGAGGTATTTGACTTTTGAGGGAGTTTGACATTTGGCTGAGACTGGAAGGCTGCAGTCGTAGAGTTAGGGGGTTCTACAGCCATTGACTCTACTGTCTTGTTTGTTGATTTGCCTTTATCAAGGTTTTCCAGCATATAGTATGGAATGTATATACCTTCAGCATGTCGGTAGACTTTGAAATGTTGGGAATTCTTGATCAGCATCTTTGGAAAGGTTTGAACTCTTGGGAAGTTTTGAGAGATCATCTTTAGATTTGGAAATTGTGAGTAACACCAGCTGATGAAGCTCTTATCTCCATGTGAAATGGCCTTCAACCACGACATCCATGGGTAGAACCATGTTAGTTGTTCACTGTCAGGATCATATAGTACTGTAGTTCGATCCAGTTCAATGTCTTAAAAATTGTTAAGTAGATCCTTTATGGTCATTGATACCACTTTGATTTGTCCGTTGCCATGATCTATCCATCTTGTTGGCAACACAACTCCTGGTTTATCACCAGCTTCCAGCACTATCCTTCTTCGAATTCTTATGGCTGCTGGGAGTGGTTCAGAGTTGCTTTCTGACTCATCATTTTCAGAGTTGGAGTCCTTTAGTGCTTCATCCTCTTCCATTGCTTCCTTTCCCTTTCCAACGTCAGTCTCTCTAGCATTCTTTCCATTTGAACTTGCTTCCTCTATAGTCACTTTCTTTGATACTTTTACTGGCTCACCAGTCAACTGTTCTTCATAGCTTGTTTCCATATCAGCATCATCTCCTGTTGATCCATCAGGAGTCTCTTCAGTGGTCATAGCTTCATCCTTTCTTTCTGACTCAGATTCACTGATCCTTGCAGTTTCTTCATCATCTCCCTTATCATCATCACCAAGATCAATTATCTTAGGTGGAACATCTTTTCTTCTTTTTCCACCTGGAGATTTCATCATTTGTCTAAGTCGTGCACTCTGCCTTCTTCTTGCTGAAGACTTGACAATAGGTGCCTCAGATGTTTCTTCCTCTTCTTCAGATTCATCTCCAGAGATAGAAGGACTCTTTAATGGGGCTGCCTCAATCTTTAACTTCTTCTTGAGTGATTTTGAAGAAATGGGCATGGGGGATAGAGATTCATCAGATTGTGATGACTCACTCTTCAATGTACTTATTTTCCTTTTCCCTTTGTCTATCCTTGAAGTGCCTTTGCTGCTGCTACCAGACATACTCAATCTCTTATTCTCCATGGGGTTCCTTTTTCAGTTGTCAAACAATTTAGGGGATATAACTTTGTTGACATTTAGGGTTTCTCCCTCATCATCCCCAATCATACTTTTCAGCCTTTTTTTCAATATGATGCTCAAGAACCTTCCATAGTAAACCTTTAAGATAGGTTTATCTGAAGCCTTCATTTTCCTGACGTCCTTGGCTATCCAATCAGAAAGCATAGCTCCAAAGTTTATCTTTTTCTTCATGACCATGACAGTCATAATCTTCAATTGAAGATCACTTATAGTGTCATGAGCGGTATCTTTGCATAAGATACATTTTCCTACAATCTCTACCAAGAACTCAAATTTCTCTAGGAATTCCTTTTTCTTCATTCCTTTGAGATGGGAATTCTTTACATATCCTATCAATCTCTTGCCTTCATCAGAATTGATTCCTTCCAGAGATGATAGACCTTGGTTGGTGAATCCCAGACATTGATTGATTTCTGCAACATCTATCTTTAGTTTTACTCCTCGAACTTTTGTAGTCAGAACATCATTATCAATTACTACATTTTGATAAAACTCTTTAATCAGATCAGAGAAGATTTTGGTGTTCGATCCTAAGCATTCTGAGAATCCTGCTTGCCTTACAATCTTAAGGATATCTTTGAACTTTTCATCTGATTCTCCAAATTTATTGAAACCAAGTTGAATACCTGATACGACTTGACAGTTTTCCATAACAAGAGTTTTTGATGAATGAAGGATGCTTGACTGTAGATGGAGAAGCGACATGGGTTTTTGGAGTTTCTGGAAGTTGCCAATTTTGGTTTGCTGAAGATTTGATGATCTTAGAGTTTTGAGGGATCAACACGGTTTTGTGAGAGAAAAGATTTTGACAACTGATAGGAAAGAACAACCATCAGTATTTGAATTTGGACCTGTGTCAGTTCCCTCTTTTTGACAAGGACACGTGTAGGAAACCCATTTGCTGATCGTGGCCATAACTATTGTAACTCCCACAACTGTTGCACATCAGTTACCCTGGCCCAAGAATGTGGTCATCTCCTCTTTGACCATTGACTTTGCCCGTTCGTAGAGTGACTTGATATCCTGCCTGTTCACTCTACGATCATATTTTGAGAGCAGACTTTGGTTACAACTCTTGCTGCTCAAGGGCACGTATCTCAGTGAATGCAGTCCGTGATGGGAAGGTCTTCAATTAAGCTTAAAGTGACTTCCTCCTCGAATGCGCATCTTAAATGCTCAGAAGGAACCTTGCTCTCTCTTGACATCTGTGATGATAGTCTCCATAACTTGTATCTGTACCAGTAGGTGAGCTGGATTGTTTGCTTGATGAAGACTTCCTTCTAATACCAGCTTCTTTCTCTTCTAGAGAATTCCATGATCAAATCTCCCTTGTGAGATTAGCTTTTCTCCTTTGTTTGTTAACATCTTAAGCTCTGAAGAGATTTTAGTGATGAATTCCATTCAGTCCTTTTTCAGGGTTAAGGAAGCTCAGAAAGGGCAGGCCTCTAAGTTTGAAGTTTAGGGCTTGGTTTGTCTCTGAGGCGCTTATCTGAGGAAAGACTGCTTTGTTGAAGTGGAGAGAATGTCATCACTGTACTCCTTGGCCCTGGTATGATGTATGGGAGTAGTTTTTTGTAGGCTGTAATCATAGAGTCAATGTACTCTACGATCAGGATGTCAATTCACAGTGACTCTATGATTTGGAACAGTATGGCTGACCTGGTTTGTCAGTCGTAGAGTTTAGAGACTCTATGACCTAGGGTGAGGATTTATTTTGGTTCATCAGCCACAGAGTTTTGGGACTTTGATTCTGGGAAAGGGTTGTGAATGATGGATTGTCAACCCAAGGACTATAGGAGATTCTCATACTGCTTGAGTCATGATGTAATCGAGATCTGTAGATGAGGACTTGGTGATCTGCTTCTTAGTATGCTAGAGAATCCTTGGACTAGTTTATTCACATATGAACATACTCTGTTGGTTCATAGGAACTTGAGAAATGTGAACTGGTAATATGGGGAATGATCATCAGAGATAAAAAGGACATATGGGCTTTCTCCTACTCTTATCTCTGATGTCAGCAATAAATTCCACTTCTCCTTCTCCTTTATCTTATTCATCTTCTCCATCTAGTAGCTTCATAGTCTTCATTTCTTCAATTTCTTTGGCTTCTCCTCAACCTGAGCATTACTAGACTTAGCAGATTTTTGCTCCCCTATAGTTGATACTTTCATCTTAGAAAAAGATGATCTTCATCATTGGATCTTCTTCATTTGATCGTAGAGTATTCTCTTTAGCACTGGTTACTCTACGATCCTCTTATCTGATACTGCAATCGTAGAGTTCCTGTTCCACACTTTTAAGCTTCTTTGATGTTGACTGGTAGATATAGGTATGATCTTCCATTTTCTTGCTTTCTGAATGCTACTGGACAATCAGATGTTTGTTGACAAGGATCATGAGCTTCATGCATCTTCTAAAATAGGCTTTAGTAAGAGTTAATCAACCCTGATACCTGCATTTTAAGAAATTTTTCTAACTTGGTACCCATTTGACATTTGGGTCCTGAGGGTTAGTTCTTTTGAATGCCCGAGTCTTTCAGACTTTGGTTTCACAACATGTATTATGCAGCTCATATGTGATGACAGTTTAGACATGCTGCATGAAAGTGTGTGTGTGAGTGAGAGCAAACATGTGTGGAACTGATGTGGATCCTCAAACTTTTCCTTAGATGAATGCTTACTTTTATCATGTTCTAAGTGTTTGAACCTTAGTAGAGTAGTGGTCAGTTCTGTGAGTTGTACCCAGATGGTTCGTAAAGTTGATCAGTCTCTACAATCCTTCTCGGTACAACAACAGTCATGACTACACTCTACGACTTGTCAAAGACTTAGATCATGAAGTAATGGAACATTCATCAAACAAGGTGAGAAAACCAAGATAGGATATATATAACTCATTAAGTGTAATAACCCAAGATTTTCGATAAATTAAAATAAGAAATTTTACGTATGAATTTTTTTTTATATAATAAAATTATTTTTATTATATATTAAAGCAAGTATGGGAATGTGTGCAAGGAATGTGATTATGTAATATGTACATATATATTTATTTTATATATGGTTTCAAGTAAATTTCTTATTAAAGAAATAGTTGACAATTATAAATTATATTTTGTTAATAAGTTAATTTTTATATTAAAGATTTATGATTATTTATAAAAATATGATTACTATATTATTTAAAGGATAAATGTATATTTTAAGAAATGATTATTAAAATTATTATTACTATGATTAATTCTTTATGATATAAATTTTTAAGACTAGTCAATTTATTTTAAATTGACTAAGTATGGTAAATGCGACATAGATAAAGGGATGATCAAAACCCTAATTTGATCTATGATTATGGATTTTAAATAATTAATACAATTATTGTTATAATTGTATTTAAAAAGGGATGTATGTGTATATGGATAATAAGAATTCATTTTCTTAAGGAAATTGAATACTAAATATAAGTATTGATTATACTTGAATGCGTATATGTACAATATGTGATTCAATGTGTATGATAATTATTTATCAATGATGATAAATATGTTATGATTTATGTGAATAATGCATGTGATTAATTGTTACTTAAAGCATGTTCCACTAATAGTATTTAAATTAGTGAACTAACCTAAGAATATTAATATTAAACAATTAATAAGATAGTTAGTTAATTAAATATTCAATTAAAGTAAATATAGTTAGTGAATAAATTTTATACATTAATTAATATGAGTATTAATTAATGAAGACCATGTGATATATGAATGGTTAATTTTTAATAGTCCAATTAGTAAGGAAAACTAATGGACTAGCTTAATTAATTTAATAACCAAGTTCACTCATTTATTTAATTGTGGACTTGGATAATTAATGTGTGGACTAATTAAATTAACCCAACACTTATTTTATTAGTAACCAAGCATGGATTAAAAGAATTTAGAAACTAGTAGCCCAAACTTATTAAAAATAAGCCCAAAGTGATTTAAAACAAAGCCCAAATGTTAGTCCACTTGGAAGATAATTGGAACAACTTAATTAATACATGAAAGCAATAAAAGAAGACAAAGAAAATGGGACAATGAATGAAGTGGCCAGCCGGCAAGGGAGTACCAAAATAAGGGCGAGTTGTCAAACTTTTAAGGCTTGCTTGTTGGAATAAAAACAAAGTACAATTAATAATCATCACCCATCACCAACTTGTCAATTGGTGTAAGAAAAGAATATTTTCTAATGATGCTAAAATATATAGATATAATTCATATATCTATAGATTATACAAGTATTAGATTTAATAAAGCAACACTTGTTCATCTTTTCATTTTTCTTAGTTTAGAAAGAGAGAGAAAATTAAAAACTACTCCATTCTCTTTCATCTAATCTTCTCTCCAAAAATAATATCTAAAGAGAGAGAAAGAGAAGAGGGGTGGCAGCCATGGAGGGGTTTTGGTGTGCTTCAAAACTCCATAGCCATCTTGGAAGAAAGTAGGAAAGAATTCAAGAAAAAGGTATAACAAAACCCTAGTTTATTTCTTGTTGTTTTGATTTGATTTTTGATGGTATAAATTTGTGATCTTAAGGTCTAAAACCCTTAAGCTATATGTTAAATAATGTTTTATACTTGGTTGGGCTCAATTTGTGTGTTGATATGTTTGGTTGGTTAAGAAAAGAAAAAGGAAAACTAGGTTGTTTTAAAATAAAAGTTAGAAAACCCTAACTTTTCATCACTTTGTAAGTGTATAACTTGAGATCCGTAAATTCTTTTTACGATCCGTAAAAAAGTAGTGCTAGATATATAAGTTAATTACAAAACCTAAGTGGTAGAACTCAAAAATAGTTGGTACAAATTCGTATGGACTGTTTTGGTACAAACAGTCCACATTTTTCTCAAAAACTGGAATGAGCCCACTGACTATTCACATCCATGGATAATTTAGTCAATATTTTGTACTCTACAATTCTAGAAAATTTTGGGATGGTAATATGGGACGTTATGTGAGTCCTGTAAAAATTTGAAGATTTTTGACCGTGTATATTGAAAGTTATGGATTTTATCGTGAAGGACTATTTTCAAAAGTATTCTTGGATAACTCTTTGTGGTTAACCCCAAAAATTATAAAATTATTACTGGGAGTATATGTATGTAGCAAGAACATACCCTGAATATTTCAGGATTTTTGGATGTAATTTCAATTTATGAAAAATGTAGCAAGATTTGGCTATTTTGGACTATTTAAATATAGTAAATGGATTTTAAAAATTTCGGGAAAAATATATTTTCATAAGGGGACTATATATAGTCTATTTCCAGAAAAGAAATGATTTTGAAGTTATTTTGCTATTTTTCGTGTAAATGATAAAGTTATGTATAAATAGATTTAATTAATTATGTGAAGTTAAAAATTTGGAAAATGAGATTTTATGACTTGAGAACCTTAAATATGGTTCATACAGATTTTTGATATGGGTTTCGGTCATTTATAAGGTGGTATAATGTTTATGGCATTTTAGATCGATTAAATGAATTATTTAATAAAATAGAAAACGGTTTGAATCCAGCTAGCTGAATTAGTGAGTCCAGTTAGCTGAATTAGTGAATCCAGTTTGCTGAATTGTGTAATTCAGTTTGCTGAATTGAATAAAGTGAATCTAGTTTGCTGTATTGTAGAATAGTTCGAATCCAGGTTACTGGATTGGAAAATAGTTTGCTGAATTAGTGAATCTAGTTTACTGTATTGGAAGTTAGTGAATCCAGGTTGCTGGATTATAAGATAGTTTGAATCCAGGTTACTGGATTGTAATCCAGATTGTAATCCAGGATGGAATCTAGTTTGCTAGATTGAAATCCAGTTTGTTGGATTGCCATCTAGTTTGCTGAATTTGGAATCCAGTTTGTTGGATTGGATATTTAACCTACAGAATCATAAAGAAAGACTTATATAATGAAAAGACTTAGTGTTAATTCTTAAAGTAGTGGTACAGTCGTACTCTTTAATGGTCGATGTATAGTATCTGGGCTAAACAATTCCTTCAGGGAGCGGAGGTATATACGAATTGGCAACCGATCTAACTCACTGTGAAAACAGTGTAGACGAGACGGAAACTAGTTTGTTGGTTGTTTGTGGGAAACCACTCAGCATACTATATTGAACACTGTTAAAGACTCGATGTGTACTAACTTTAGAATTGAATGCGTATGGTGTTAATGTGTTATCTAATATTTGATTATGTGGTTGAATGTTAGATAATTTACTTATAAAGAAGTGATATTATAAGGTATAATATGATTGGCTAATTGAGAGATCGATCTTATAAATGATAGGTCTTTCAAAAGAAGTCATATTAAATTGTGTAGCAGTAGTCAACGACCAAGGCAAGTATCTGAACCTTATGCACTACTTTTATTTTGTGCAAACAGGTATATGTTATGCATGGTTCATGTTGTATTCAAATCTTACTGTTATTCTGCTAAGCAAGTTTCTAACTTACACAATTTCTTTTATTGTGCAAATATCTAAACCTTGTGCACTACTTTTATTTTATGCAAACAGGTATATGTTATGCTAGTTCCTAACTCAACATGAGTTATCAATTTCAAAGCATGCTCGTGAATAATTATTGTTAATTATTCATATCCATAATGATCTTTGTTATTCGTTTATGAAATTATCGTAACCCTTGCATTTACTTTATGCAATGGATCCATATTGTAACAACCGGGAATTTTAGAATTTTCCTTGTAATTCGAATTTTTGAATATTAATGAATATATTCTATTTTATTAATATTATTTTGTGTTGCATGTTTAAAGGTTGTGTGACAACCTGGATTATGTGAATGCATGAAATATTTCGTGTTATGGTTTTGTTTAAGTGAATAATTGATTTCGCGTAGCGTCGCTGAATCACTATTCACGGACACGCATCCCGAGGCACTATTCATGCCAGATATATTTTTCGTCTTTTTCGATGTTAAATAATTTTGTTAATGCGTGTATGCGTACGAATAATTTTTCCAAGCGTCGAAAGTTTCATTTGAGCTGATACGTGATTTTATCCATATCCGAAATGTATATTATGGGTGTTCCGAATAAATGGACAAAACTCATAATAATTATGTTTAGCCATCCCAATATTTATTGTAATACCCATTTTAATTATGGGTAGAGTTATTGAGCATATTGAGTATAAGAGTGGGAGTTTTCGGGTATAATTTTGGTGTATTTGTGCATTTATTTTTGCATGTTACTCCAAGAGGGAACCAACCAACCATTTGGACCAATAGGAATTAAGTTAGGGGAGGGGGGTGTCGGCAAGCTAGCCATTGCTAGACACCATGCACCTTGAATATCCAATTTGCCTAACATGCTTATCAAACATTCCTCTCAAATGCTCCACCCCTTTCATCTCTCCCGAAGCCACCCATTGCACCTCCTCCAAAGCTATTCAACAGATTTCCTTGCTCAATCCATCCCATTTCATTTTTAAGTTCAGTTGCTAGAAGTTGAGAGAGGGAGAGTGCTGCAGAAATTTTGAAGGAAGAAGAAGGAGCTACACGGGAGGAAGAACATAGAAAGGAGAGGAAAGGAAACCCCATCCATTTCATCCACTCCATTCTTTCTTATTCATTGCTTCCTCATCAATCCATTTGCTAAGAGAGGAAGGAAGCAAACTGCAGAAACAAAGAAGAAAGAAGAAGAAACTAGAGAGAAGCTAGAGAGAGAAGGAGGTGGGTGTCTTAAAACAAGAAGGAAGAGCTCGGAGGGTAGCAAAGAAAGAAGAAGACAAGAGCATAAAGCTCTAAACCAAGCTAGTTAGTATTCAAGATCAAGTAGCAAGAGGTAATCTTTCATCCAAAACTCATTTCCATGGATTTTGATAAAGATTTTTCTAAGTTTTATATTTTTGGAGCTTTTTAGCTCATGGATGGGTCTTGCTGCGATTCTTGTTGTTTTTGTTTGTGTTGGATGTTTGTAAATGTTGTTAAGAGGTTATATAAGCCATTAATAACATCAAAGTGGAACAAAAACGCAATAAATCCGTACCTATGCTTAAGGAGGATGAAGAACATGAAGAACAATGGACAAAATATGGACTTTGGACTGTTGGATGATTTAGAGGACTTTGTAGCTATGATTCCTTGCTTGTTATGTTTATTTGTTGTTGTCATATTGTAGTTCCAAGGGTTACAAAGTTAACCCAACTTGAATCGAGTAAAAAGGTGTTAAAACGAAGATTTGGTGACCATTTTAGTGAAGAACACCAAGAACACCAAGAACACAATAATAAAACATGAGTTGATACTTTGGTCAAGGATTTCAACATGATAATGTTAATGGATAGCTCTAAATTTTTGATATGTTGTAGCCCTATGTCTTAGGAGTCCATAGAGTCCGGAACGGACTAATTTAAACGTGTATTGAGGGAGTTATGGTAGTTGGAAGCAAGATAGGTCTAGAACACTCAAAACAGAGCATGCTGGAAAAGCCCGCACCTGGACTGCTGCCGGTTGGGCGTGGGGCGCGCCACTGGCAATGTCTTTTGGGCGCGGGGCGCGCCAGACATGCAGTCGGCTAGACAGCTTTGACGTCCTTTACTAAAATAGGCATAACGTTCTCATACGAACTCGGATTGAGGTGATTCAAGATGATTCGAAAAGAGAACGAGTAGATCTACAACTTTTGTTCTTTGAGTTTTTCAATTTGAGGTCTGTAGCATGGCCTAAATTGGCCATTTATAGGACTGATATGTAATTAGGGGCAATCGGAGGGTGTCGGGCATGCGCGTAAGCACATGTAATGCTCCCGACAATGTAAAATGTTGTTCTAAGTTCTAAAACATGAATGTTATGAATTATAATGATACTCATTATTAACCAATGAGTATTAGATAAAACGAATGGGCGTGTTAAGCGTACACAAATGCGTGTCGCTTGGGCATTTGAATAGGCAAGGTTGGCGTACAAACGTGCAAGCATCGTAACGCCGTAACTAGTGTGTATAACCTTGTTTAATGTTATGTTTCTAATAAGAATGAGACATTATAGAGTAGTATAAGACATTATTTGATATCCGGTATGTGACTAATTGTTATGTGGATATGTACTTAATTGTGTAGGATATTAAGGAGCGTGTATTGTAATATTGTAACAGACGCACCAGACAAGTTTCCTAACGCTTGTCTAACCCTTGTGTTGGGCAAGTTTCCCTAACCTTACTCGAATTATATTTTGAGCAGGTTTCATATTTTATACAGGTGTTGTATATTGTTGCAAGTTTCATGACTCAAATGGAGCTATTACTTTTGAATCATATTAGTGGATTAATTATTGTCAATTACTCCACCTCCAAGATAATTATTGATATTCGTAGCTTATGCATTTGAAGTCATTATTTGTTGTTGGATTGTGAAAACGTTTAAGTTCTTCATTCATGAACTGTTTAAGGAAATAGTCTACGCCATTTGTTTCGGCTAGACATGTATAGGTTATTATTTTAAAAGCTATCCAAACCAGTAATTGGTACGGATTCTTGGACTGAGAGAGCAACCCTTATTAGGGGATTATAATGTGTCGGTTATTCGATGCAGTCAGAGTTAAATGTTATGCATATACATGGTGTACGAGAGGCTGATCCCCTCGAGTACAACTGACGGGGCCAGGTTTTAAAAGAGTTAGTTGAATGATTGACTCTTTGGCCAAAAGTTCATGGTCGGTTGGACCACTCAGCAGTAAATAATCATTATTCATTGTTTCATTTGGACTTTGATTATGTCATTTCAGCTATTCATCAATGTTCATAAATTGTTGATCTATGCAGCTATTATTCTTATTCATTCATGATATATCTTCTTCTTGCTTTTAAACTTGCTGAGCAAAGTAGTTGCTCACCCTTGCTATATCATGAACCTATTGCAGTTAAGCCGGAGAGTTCCAAAGCGGGCAAAGGAAAAGCTTAAGGAATAGTTATATGTACTATCCCATTATGTAATCGTGGAATAGTTTTGTATTATTAATGTATTCTGCGATGTATTTATTTAAGGTTATAGACCTTGGGACCGTAGTAAACCTTTTGTAATGAACAACATATGTTTATTTATTCCGCATTAGTTAATTTATGTTGTTTAGAGGTGTATGAATGTATTTTATCGTGAGCACCAAATTCGAGGTATTGGTACCCGAATTTGGGGGTGTCACACATATGTTATGCAAGTATTCTTAAACTTTGTTCAAGTTATTTATTGATTTCAAATATGTCGATATTGTCTCATGTGATGCATTTATAATCAAAATTATTCTGTTCTTTGTGCAAATGTCCTCACTTGTACAAATCGTTATGATTATTATAAATTGGAAATTCCTTCGATTCGTTCATTGTTAAAAGTATCTCATTACTGAATTGCTATGACTCATATTGAAAATTTGTATGCTAAGTTTGGTTATACAAGTGTCCCCACTTGTATGAACTATTGTACATTATCAATTACCATTGAATTCGAAATTCGTTGACAAGTTCTGATACATACTATTAAATTTTGGTATGTATACCTAGTCTAAAGATTGTCTAAGCTATTTGACCAGTTAGACCTAATTCGAAAAGCATTGTTGAACAGTAATTAGAGTTCTTTATTTATGAACTGTCTATTAGCCATGTCTCAGCTAATTGTTTTCGGCTAGACTAATATTAAATTGATATTGCATGAAACGTTCTATTATTGGAACTAATTCGTTATTAAAGATATATGCCATTTGATTCGGCTAGATCAAAATTGTTATAATATGTTGAACTCAAAGTATTTCTTTGAAAGCAATCCAAACCATATTGATGTGGTACGGACTCATGATGTAAGATTGAGATGAACAACCCTGAAAAATAAATCAGGGAAAACTTTATTGTCGGTAGCCCGACCGCGCACTATGTTTGAGAATTATGCATAATCTCGGGTACAATGAGGCTGATCCCCTTACGTACTTGCAGAAGAGTAAAAATTAGTTTTTATAGCTAACTTTTACTCTTGAGGTAGTCAGTAATAAAATAACTGATGATTCCTCTAGCAGTTCTTGATCTATTTGTGATCACTCAACATGAAATCTGGGAATAACCCTATGTATTGAATATTATCGCAAAATTTCTAATCCTTCATAATCAATTGAATATTATTGAATCTTTGAAAGAATTTTAACTCTTTCATTCTTGATGTATTACTTAGCATGAAATTCAAGAAAATTCTTGTTACTTGAAATGACTTATTGTTCAGTCATTTCAAAGAAATCTTAAAATGATTTGATATGTTGTTAAGAATAGTTTCAAATGACTTCACCACTATTGATTCGTGATAGAAGTAGTCCTCAAAGAAAACATTTACTTCTTCAGTGCATTATTATAATTGTTATTACTTGCTGAGCAATTGAATGCTCATTCTTGCTTTGACTTAAATGTTTTCAGCTAAGTGATCGACCAGAAGGCTCTGGCAAAGACAAGGGCAAAGGAAAGCTCCAGGATTAGGTTTCAAGGTGTTATCTGTAATGATTAGTCTTTTGTATTGTGATCATATGTATTATGTAATATGTAAGGAATGTAATTAAAGGTTGCCATACCTGGGGAATAGACAACTCTGATATAAAATATTAAGTTTGTAATTTATTAAACAGCTCAAAGAAATGGTATCGTGATACACCAAGTACGGGTTTCAGGTACCCGAATTTGGGGGCTCCACATTAAGCATAGTCACCTCTTAAACAACAAGGTTAATAGCAGGAGGTGATTTCACTAAGTACAATCCCTACTTAGTTTTCCACAACTAAGAATAAACTCTCAACATCAGGACTGATTAATGCAAGTCTTTATTCATTATACACAAAAGCAATTGTATAACAATTTGAGCATAATTAACTCTTCTAGTAACAAGGCAAGATAAGACTCTATTTGTGGGTAGACTTCAAATATCTTTCTCAAGAACTTTATTTTCAGCCTCAAGTGTGGATAGAGAGTAAAGTGATTATTAGGCCATTATTCTCACCTTTTCTCTTTCTCCTTTTGGGGTGGAAAATGATTTCTTGATATGCTACTGAAGTAAATAGAGATGCAGTTTTAGTCAAGCAATTATGCAATATATTTTAACAGTAAAAAATATTGGCATTTGAGGTGACAGAGTTAGATACCTCACTAATGTTAATATCTTGACAGTTAGTGGTGCTACTTGTGATGCACTTCGTCGTCGGTTGATGATTTATAATTCTTCAAGTTACTATTGGCACCATCATTTGCTTCTTCATCATGCTGCATTAACTGACACATTTGAGCAAACCCTTGAGTTATGATCAGCGTGAGTCATGACATCCCGTACTCCTTGATACGCTTGAGTGAACCTCAAGGTTTATATTTTGAAAAATAGGGTCATGATATCTATAGTTGAGAAGCTCATGGAATCATCGTTGTAGTGCATTGGTGATGGAGCATTGTCACTTAGAGATCTCCCAGATCATCATTCGTAGGACTTCTCAAACTTCTTAGGTGGAGATGCAGATCCCTTTTTGTATGGAGAATATTCTTAGTTCTTGCTGCATCTATAACTGAGAGAGTTTGTTTGATTTGCTCGTTGGTATCAGCAAGCTTGATAATGATGACTTTTTCATTTAAGCACGTGGTTCAGTCTGGATAGCTTAAGATAGTTTACCTACACATATAATTTTCAACTTGTAAGCTTATATTCATTTTGTTTTAACAACCAATACTGAGATTTAGAACTGATCTAAATTTGTGTCATGGATCAACTCAAAGCGTGAGCTTTAACATATTCATGAGAACCCGCTCTGATACCAATTGTTAGTTCCCGGGAAACAATAGAGATCTAGAAGGAAGGGGGGTTGAATAGATCCTTTTTAATACTTTTTCCTTTTAACATGAAAGTATATCAATTATGATTAATAGAATCAATTCAAGCACAACGGAATATACTTTAATGACCCCTTCAAGGATATAAACATAATCTCAGTTCAATGATCAAATCTACGATATGGTTGATAGCAGATATAGTAGTTATGTGCATAATGTAAATGACATAAAGTAAATAACACGAGGTTTTATGTGGTTTGGAGACTGAACAACTCCTACTCCACTCTTCTACTTCAACAAGTAGGAATCCACTAATGGTTTTAGTCACTAAGACAAGGACGCTCCGCCCTCCTCAAGTCCAGCATATATGAGTTGTTTTTAGTCCTTCAGACAAGGATCCTCTGACCCTCTTCAAGCCCAACAGACTTGGAACTCCAGTTCACTAAGAACTCTTCAAAGCCAACAACCTTAGAATACTGTAGACTAAAGCCAGCAGCCTTAGAATCTCTTGTACCCTTTGGTACTCAGCAAGTCCAGCAGACTTGACTTGATTTAGTCACTTAAGACAAGGACGCTCCGCCCTCTTTGGTGTGTTGATTGTTTGTTGGGTTATGTTGCCAAGATGAACTTTGATCTCCTTCATCTTTAAGTACTCAGCAGCTGTTTGTGATCATCTTCTGGATGCTGTTGATGTTTGTTGTTGATGCTCTTCTCTTTCTGGTATTCAACAGGTACAAGTGATCACTCTAGATGTACTGCTAAGTTCTTCATAAGCTTTGTACTTAGCAGTCCTTGAACACTGGTTGTCTTGTGTACAGAATCTGTTCTGCATCTTTTTCTCTTCAGCTTTGAGTGTTCATGGTTGATCACAGAGACGCTT
Source organism: Aralia elata (assembly GCA_034770075.1). NCBI lineage: Eukaryota > Viridiplantae > Streptophyta > Magnoliopsida > Apiales > Araliaceae > Aralia > Aralia elata. Next base: position 18,427,410 of record CM068379.1, read on the forward strand.
TTCTAGATTTACTTTCAACTCTGGTTACTCTTGATCTTGGCTTCTTGGTCATTCGACTCTTAGCTCATATGCCAGCCCTTTGGCATTTTTCTGATGTTGTAGTGAAGCTTTCAGTAGATTTGTTCAATCAGTGTTCTTTCTCTAGTTTACCACAGACACACCCAACACTCTTGATGTATTTTGCCATATATAGATTCCGTAATCTTTTCCGTTTGGAATCCTACCGTTGCTAGTTTCCCGTTGCAATTCTTCCCATTGGAGATTTCCCTTGTAGACCTCTTTATTGTACTAATGAATATTTTACTCCTTGAAGTCTGCTAGTGATAGCTGAGTCAGCTTCCATTAACTAGTACCAAGGTAGTGGAGTCATGTGTGCTGACTTTTGCTGCAGTAAACATGGCTGTTTGAACCCCACTCAGATTGGTTCCTTATTTTTCTGATTTAAGTACTCAGCCGCTCATCTCAGGATAATAAACCTAAGTGCTCTGATGTTTTCAATCCTTGCTGGCACTATCTTACTCTACGATCAACTGGGTGTTAGCTTGTTGATCCTGATCATAAAGTTATCTGCTTGCTTCATAATGTAGTCTGTTGCTTCTGATCCTAGAGTCAGCTGCTTGCTTCACAATATGACCTTATGATCATGCACGATGTGCACCGCCTTGGAGCTCGTAAAGTAGCTGACTGCACTTGCTTTACGCTTTAATGTGCTTCTTACTATTTTGCAGTTGTGCCTTCTTGTGCTCTGTGATCTTCATTGAGCTTTACGTTCCTAGAGTATAGGTTCATGATCATGTTGGGCTTTTTGCTGCAACTTGCTTATCACAGAGGACTGTGTTCTTCAGATGTTAGCTCTGCTGTTGTGTCATAGAGGACTGCTCCATGATCTTCTTAGCACTTACGTTGTAGAGAACTGCTCTACTTAATCTTCAGACATTGTCTCTGCTGCCATGTCATAGAGGACTGCTCTATGATCTTTCTTATGCTTTGTTTAGACTGTCAGAGTGTTTTTGCTATCTTTGGCTCAACTATATGATCACTTGATCTGGCTGGTGCTTTCCTATTCTACGACCTTGTCTATGGTGCAAGTCGTAGGGTCTTGATAGATCGTACAGTGTGTACTTGAGTTACCCTGTGATCTCTGTTATGGCTTGATGCTTCGGATGCACTCTGAGATCTTCGTTTGTCTGATAGCTCATGCTCAGCTTACTTAGAAGTCTTTATGAAGATTGCTGCTTTAACTTTGAGTGCTCAGGTAGAGACTGCTCTACGTTGTTGCTTGTTTGTAGATTGTTCATGGGAGTCGTAGAGTGACTGGATGTGTTAACTCTACGATCAAGACAGCTCAACGACCTTCTCTTTGCTTTTGCTATGTAATGCACACTCTATGATTCCGAGTAAGGTCTTTGATCTGCTGAGTCCTACTCTACGTTAACCTGGCAGATTTTGTGATGACATGCTCAACTCTACGTCCATGCTAGAGTTGTTCTATGATGCCGAGATGAAACTCTGCATATGCCTGGTCTAACTCTATGATGCCGAGAGAACTCTGTGATTTAGCCGAGCGTCACTCTACGTTTGCCTGACAGACTCTGCGTCCCTTTAAACTGACTGAACTCCAAGCTGACTGTCTGCTCTACGATCCTTCACTGGATACTTTGTGAAGTACTCAACGATCAGTCTGGCCTTTGCTTATTACATACATTAATCCAGCTCATAAGATCAACCTAACAAGTTTGATCCTTTTCTATTCTAAGTCCTTGTACATCAAATTCTTTTAAGTACTTTACAATACTTAATATTACAAATATGTTTTGATCAAATAGATATTAATTCAGCTTAGATTAACCTAACATAGTTGATCTTTTCATTCTAAGTCCTTGTACATATATATTTCATTAAGGACTTTCCAAGACTTTAACAATATGAATGTTTTTCTTATCATTTTGTCATCAATGAAATCACATATAATGAATAATGGTAATCTCATACAGATCTTTATAACATTCTCCCCCTATGATAATGGACTTAACGATCTCATGCAGATTTCCAACACCCTTGAAGATTTTTATTCATAAAGGCTGGATCACTAGTTGTGAGTCATGAGCTAATAGGTGTTACTACACTCGACGATCCTGACCTAGAAGAGGAAGATGAAGACTGGCCTTGAACCAAAGGAATGGCATGAGGCGTATAAATTCTAGGAAGAGGAGGAGGAAATGATGATTGTTGAGGTCGTCTCCTCTCTCTCGTTTTGTCAGCATCTCGATCGAGTCGTAGAACATTAACTTCTTCTGAGAGCTGCTTAACTGTGGGCACAAGTTCCTGCATCTGGCTCCTTAAAAGTATGATGTCATATCTGGATTCTTAATGTCTAGCAGCAGCCTGTTCTTTTTGGTGATGAACAAGTGCCATGGCATTATCAGTTCGCACTATTGACTGGACAACCATATTCTTGAATTCGATCAAAGAGGAGCTCATTGAGAAAACTTTGTCGGAAAGAAACTTAATAGAATCTGCATTGGTGCTCTAAAGAGAGATCACTGCTGCTTTATGCTCAGCGATTTGCTTAAAGTAGATTTCATTTCGCTTCTTGAGGTTATCAAGTATAGTCTTAATAAGCTCATTTATTTTTGCGCCAAACTCTTTTGACATCTCCCCTGGTACTTTGGCAGCAGTCTGGGCAATATAGAGGAGACTTCGTTGGATTCCTATAGCAATGTCCTTGATACCAACATTTCGTTCTTCAGATATTGCATCCAACATTCGCTCAAGCTGGATCTTAGACGGTACTACTGAATCTCTTTCAAGAATCTGCTCCATGATAGCTTCGACTCCTTCCTTATTTCCCCGGTTAATGTCTCCAAGAAATGAATGAGGAAGAATTAAACCTAAATCTGTACTATGAGATGAAAAGGATATATCTGCATATGTATGAGAGGTTGAGGGAATATCTGTATAGTTAGGAGTATGTGTATGGACATGTATAGATTGGGGTTATTCTATAATAGGTAGGTTAGGTGACTGTGATTGAAGAGGTAGGAGACTCTACGATCGGAGAGTTTTGAGGTGATGGAGATCTAGAGTATATATATTTAGGAGTGGTTTCGAATAAGGATTGAGTTTAGGAAAATGTATGGGTTAAGTTATTTTAGTTAACGATCGTAGGGTTTTGAGACTCTACGATCGGTGGTTGAGAACTTTGGCTCGACGAATGCTCTGCATTCGTAGTGTTGAGCTCTACAAATGCTTTATAGTGTGAGAGAGTTTTAGCTTGATGGAAGAGAGAAGAGTGAATGACTGTTACTTTATTGAATATACCTAAGTGAGAAGAAGAGCTTCCATCTGAGATGGTTCTTCAGGCAAACTTCACGATTCTTAGGAAGTTCTGAGGCAACACTTTTACGCTCAGAAATGACTTGTACGTCCAAGTGATGTAGTTCAAGATCTCCCATCAGAAAACCTTTCATCTAGGGTATAACAGGTAGAAAATAGAGCAGTAAGTTACTATTATTATCAAAGATAATAGTACTTTTGTCAAATACCCTTTCGCCCAGAACTTCTTGATTTTCAGACCTTGCTTCAGCCTCTTCTGGGATTAGATTTTTTTCAAATACAACTTCAACTTCCTCCCCCTGAGATTGAGCATCTTCTGGCCCAGAAGTAGGTCTACTGGGGTCGCTTCTGATGTCCTGTACCATGGAATGAATGATCCTGGTAAGCTTCAAGGGATCATCAGAAGAGCTTGCAGCTTTCTGCTCCCCCTCAGATGTAGCCTTCACTTGTTTTGTAGGCTTAGAGGCCTTTTTAGCCATTGTCTTCTTCTTCTTAGTCATCTTTTTTAGTCTTCTCTTCTTTGGAGTTGGCTCAGGTTTAGAAATCTTCACAACCATCTTTTCTTCTTTGGGCTCAGGCTCAAAAGCCTTCTCAGCCATCATTTCTTCTTCTGTTTCAGGCTCTACGATCGGCTCAGCATCAATAGGATGTTCAACATAAATGATTCTGCTGAACTTAGCCATTTTAGTATCTCTAACTTTCTTGATCTACTTCCTATCCCATTCAGCAATGGATAAGCCTTCTTTGGCAGCAACATCAATATCTCTCCTGTCTAACTCTTCACAGTAATCTTCAGCTTATTCAAGAGTGGATATGGGAGGTGGCTGGATAGTGAACTTTCTGTATCTTTTAACCTTCCAACTCTTTTCTTTGGCAAGCTGACTCAGAGAGATAGAGTCATCGACTTTATCTTCAGCCTTTTCTTTATTTGAATCCATCTTCTCAAGAACGTTTGACTTATCCTGAGAGTCTTTAGGATTATTCTTTTTTTTTCTTTCTTCTTCTTTATCAGACCATGTTGCTTGGTCTTGATGGTTGTGGGCATCGCTTTCACCTTTTTCTGAGGTGGTTTTTCAGCAGTGGAAGCCAATGCCTCAGGCAAGTTTGGAGCTTTAGAGTCCCTAGACTTTTCTTTTTCTACCTCTGCCAGCTTCCTCTTCGACTTCACCTTGGCAGGCTTATGAACTTCACTGAGGGACTTCTCACTCCCCTCAGATTGTTTAGATCTCAAGATCTCAACAAGGTTTCTCTTCAAATTCTCAAACAGCTTCTTTGTTATCTTCTTATTGATATTCAGTGTATCACCCTCCTTTTCTTTAAGATGCTTTCTCAGTTTCTTCTTTAGCAGGATGCTGATGAACCTTCCATATAACATTTTTGGAAGGGGCTTTCCTGTAGTGTTAGGATTTGCATTTGTAAATTTGATGATGTGATTATAATGTATAATTGTTCAGTAGTTTATTGTAAAGTCCATAAAAGAGAAATATTATACAAGGACTTAGAATAGAACAATCAAACTTGTTAGGTTAATCCTTTGAGCTGATCGAATGTATAGTTGATAGGATCAAATCGATCGTATTAAACGATTGTAGAGTTACTCTGTTTGTTTGTAAAGTAAAATTATGTTCACAGAGTAAGTCTTGAGTTTGTAGTTCAGCAGTCAGATGATCGTAGAACAAGAATGAAGTTCAAATTAGAATCGTCGAGCAGATAATAGAGCTGTCTGTGCAATCGTCGAACAGATCATGAAGATGCATAGCAATCATGAAGCAGATCATAGAGTGACTCTACCTGTTTGTAATAAGAAAGATGTGAGCAGAGTACTTTATGTGTTCAGTAAGCATTAGAAGAAAGATTGTTGAAACCGCAATATTATCTCTGAGTTGAAGATGGAATAGCAGTCTACAACGATCGTAGAGCTACATTCAGAGTCGTAAAGTGAAAGCTGAGATCACAGTAAAGAAAGTGAAGTTCGCAAAGTCTGCTACAGCATTATATAGAGATATTCGTAGAGCAGATAGATGAAGTACTTTGTCAAGCAGATCATAGAACTGCCTCGACCATTGTAGAACATATCGTAGAACTGCCTCATCAATCGTAGAGCAAAATGTCGAGCAAAGCTAATCAAGACTTTATGTTCTTCAGTGAACTCAACGATCAATTCAAGGCTGAAGAACATGTGAGAACTGTCATAAGACTAACAATTTTAGAGCAGAATAGAACATAGCAAAGATGTCAACAATATTTCTCACCATCTTCAAATTTAGAGAAGAGGATAAATATAAAGCTGAGTCGAAATGACTAGAATGAAGATGTGACATCACTAATGTGGGGTAGAAGAGTCTGCAGTCTGATGGGACATTTGCAGAGCTAAAAGTAAGATGTCTACCTACCCTCAAATCATTTGTCAGAGTATAGCAGAAAGTAGAACATTAAATGCACCAACGAGAACTCTCCAACGGGACAATTTTTGAAGGTCTATAAAAGGCGTACAAGGATTCAAATCCAAGTACGAATCACCAAAAAAAGAACAAAAAGCTGAACCTCTGCTAAATTATCAAAAGCTCTATTCTACGACTCAGAAAAAGTTCAAAGCAGCTAAGTACCAGAAGAAGTCAAGCATCATTGCAAAGCTTAGCAGCACCTCAAACGTAATGAACTTTCAGTTGTGATTCACTTGGTCTTAGTGACCATTATACAAAGTTTAAAGGACTTGAAGAGATCTTAATGATCTGGGACTAAGTTTTCACCTTACCAAGTTGAAGAAACTTGAAGAGGGCTAGGAGTCCTGGGCTGAGGGTCCAAATTGCCAAGTTGAAAAAACTTGAAGAGGGCTTAGTGTCCTTGTCTTAGTGACTAAATCCAAGTCTGCTGGGCTTGAAAGAACCTAAGTGGTTCAGTTGTAAATGGTCGTAGTGACCTTATCCTTAGTGGATATCCTGCTCGCAGAGTGGAAGAGTGGATTAGGAGTTATTCAGTCTCCGAACCACTTAAAACATCTTGTGTCATTTCCTTTCAGCATTTACATTCTGTCATTTAACTGTTATAACTGCTATATCTTTCTGTGACTCATTGCCACAAACCTAAATCAGAACTGTGATTTCAATAAATCTTTAAGGGGGATTTTACAATCATATTCTGTTGTGCTAAATATATTGAACTGATTTATTATCTGGTTTTAACTTTGAAAAGAAAAAGTTTTTAAATGATCTATTCAACCCCCCCTTCTAGATCCCTTTGTGCCTCTGGAAAATAACAAGTGGTATCAAAGCAGGTTCTCACAAATATTTTAAGTTAAATATTTTGAGTTGATCTTATGGCACCTACTAAAATCGGTTCTGAGCTTGGTGGTGGAAATAAGCCACCTTTTCTAAATAGAGAAAAAATTTCTAACTGGAAAGTTCATTTACAGGCATACATGGATGCTATAGATGAAGATCTATATGATGCTGTGATTAGCGGTCCATATGTTCTAAAAAAGTTGGCTCCTACCACTGAGTATCCAAATAAGATGGTCAAGCATAGAGCAAAGTGGATTGAAAAGGAAAAGAAGTTAGTGTAGCTGAACAAAAGAGCTAAGAACATTTTGTTCATAGCTCTAGAAGATGAACTGTTCGAAAGTGTAGTCAACTGCACAACCTCTAAAGAAGTTTGGGAAGCGCTACTGATCATGCATAAAGGAACATAAGAAGTAAGAGAGAATAAGCAGTCCCTACTAACCCAGCATGAAATGTTTTCTTATATTGCAGGAGAAAACATAACTGCTACATATGAAAGATTCAACCTAATGTTAAACTCTTTGAGAGCTTATGGAAAGGTCTATCCAAATAAGGATCTTAACATTAAGTTCATGAGATCACTTCTGTTTGCCTAAATTTTTACTAGCAAAATACACAAGTATATGCAGTCCACAAGTAATATAATGATAAGAGAGTGTCGAACCCACTGAGAATTATCTAATAATAATTACCAAATACTAATTTATAATCAAATTAATTTTATTTAAACAATTCGATTAAGATTGTGAATTTTTGATAATAAATAAGTAATGAAAATAATACTAATTACCACAAGATTGAAATCAGATAATGAAGACTTAAGATTACAGTTTCACTTATTGCTTCACTTAGATTAATATACTTTCTGTTAAGTTATGCTAACTATTCTGGATTGTTAATCGAGAATTCATCAATATTTATGACTATCTCTCGATGTATCATAAACGAATCAACTTAAATCCACAGATGATAGAATTAAGATGAACACCCTAGTTAACTAATTCACTATATCTCTATGTGAATTACAATTAAAGAGGATTTAAAGCACAAGTTCCCTATCAGATTACATGCGGCATATAGGTATATCTCTATCCTAGACACAAATTATGAGTTCCATCACCATGCAGAAAACACAATCACATGCTATTATGATCAGGTCTAAATCTATAATCCATGAAAGTTCATATAGATTACCACGGTAATTGTTGATCAGGCAATTAATCAATTATGCACTAATCATAATAGACAATCTGATAATAATTAACAAGGAAGCATATCAATAAAATATATACAATAAGATCTATTGTAATCTTAAAAAGAAATTAGTTCATGATTGAATTAAAAATCATAATCCACATGTAAACCATCATCCAAGAATTACAAAATAAAAAGATAAAAGAAAAAAGGAAAAAACTCTTTTGAAGCAATCCTTGATATCCTCTTTAGCCTTCTATCTTGATCTTCCTTCGTGATAATCTCTTGCTTCAAGCCTCCAATCCTTCTTCAATTCTAGGGTTAACAAAAAGTAGTAGGATCCCCCTCTAATAGTCTAAAAACACCTATTTATAGCCTCTAGTTAAAGTCCTAAACCAATTAGAAGTTACAATCCTTGTTCCATTCAGTTTGGATAAAAATCAAGCTAGCGCGGCCGCGCCCAAATTTGGCCTAGAAAGCAGCGCTGCCGCGCCCAAATGCCAGAAACTATTTTTTCCTTCTGCATACCAATGCGGCCGCGCCCAAAATATACTAGGAACTGGCGCGGCCGCACCCGACAATTTTTTGTTGCGACGTCCTTTGGTAAAATGGCCATAACATTCTCATCCGAACTCCGATTGAGATTATTCAAGATGTTCCGAAAAGCTAAAAAGTAGATCTACAACTTTCATTATTTGAGAATTGAGAGATTCTATCTGGATCAAGGTTGAAATCGGGCTTCAAGTGGCTGCTATGTAAATGGCAACTCCAAACTTTGATCTCTATTGATGTCAAGGCCATAACTTTTGATCCGTGAGGAGTTACGAGGCATACCACCTATCAAATCGAAGCTCTCGACGAGCTCTACAAAAAAATTCAAATTACAAGCCATGAATATGAAAGTAGTATGCACACAAGCTAATTATATTTTATATGATATAGCATATACTTTGTAACTTTATTCGGTTATTAATAAAAGAATTAATTTATTAAAGGCATTTTTATTATCTACATGATGTTGTTATATTAAGTGTGATAAACCCATAGTTTTGAGCAATGCTTTTAGAATCATGATGATGATCATGCTAATGAGATCTAAATTCTAGATAGCTTAAAACTAAAATCGTTCCTAATCATTGGATTGCTAAAAGGGGATTAGTGAATCCGGATAGATTAATACATACTTTGTTTGCTCTTAGGAAGAGGATGATTGATCTCATAATCATTTGTGTGGAGAAACTAAAGCAAGTATGTAGGTACTTATTATAGAATAAGTTCACTGAACGTGGCTCGCTAAATGAATACCGAATGGAGTTTTACTTGTCTGTCAATAGGAATTCCTTAAGTGATAGTAGTACAAGTGATTCTTAGACTTGAGATCATCATAGTATCTTGTGTATGATGAGTTATACTTTGACATGCCCCTTAAGACCTTTAGGGTATAGCAAAGGGTATGATTAGGTATAATAATTTGTACATGGAGATAAGTGAATGGTCAACAAAGAATCTACCACTCCTAGTAAAAGGAGAGAATGTCCTATGTGATTCGATAAATGACAACTCAGAAGTCTTTGGCTAAAGCAGAATGAAATTAGAAAGGTGTTTCTAATTTGCATTATTTAGAGTTGTGCATTTAAGAATTGAAATACATATAATCAAATAAAATAAGACTTGACAGTAATTCCATGTCTTATATTTGATTAGGACATTGTATGGTAGAAGGATTAAATTGTACAGTAACTATTCATTGAAAGGTTCTTTTATTATTAATGTTGAAATCTATATTATCTGGAAAGTCGTTGATCGCTAAGGGGGCTTACCCTTATTGTAGAATAAATATTATTTATTTAAATAAATTAGATAGTTTAATTTATTTATTTAAATAAGATTAAAATTGTTCTAATTGATTTAATCACAACCGGTTTAATATGGAGAACCTAAAGGGTCACATCGCAAAAGGAAAAATATTTATTTAAGAAGTAAATGGCATAATCGTAATAATAAGTTAAGTATATTTAATTTAATCTATGGTGATAGAATAAATTAAATAGCTTAATATTTATTATTTAATATTTTAGAAATATTAAATATAAATTAATAAGAGGAGTCTTATTATTATTATTACCATTATTATTTAATTCCTAAAAGGGTTTGGGAATTAATTAATAAAAGTACTCCCATAAGTTTCTAATTGGATTAGGAGACTAATTAATTAAAAGAGTTTAATTAATTAAATAAAACCCTGTTCCTAAATAGTTTAGGAGGGTTGCCTACATCTATAAATAAGAAAAGTCTTATTATGAAAAAAGGATAGACGGTTAGACACACTTCTAATAGTTGAGAGAGTACTTACAATTTCTATAGAGATAAAAATTAGGGTTTTGCCAACACCCATCTTCTTGAATACATATTATTCTTTGGTGGATCACCTCTAGAGGCCAAACACTTGAGTGGCTAATATTGATCAAATGAATGAATTTTACTGGTGAATTCAAGGGCAACGCGGAGGATTTGGAGTTGAACTTGTACCCGAGGAAACATGGTTCTACGATGGTATAATTCTTATTCTCTATCTTCCTTTGTTAATTAATAATTACGCATAAAGATTGATTCTGGTTATGGTTTATGATGAGTGGGTTTTAACCTATGAGTTGGATACATCTTTTGCTTAATTCTTTACAATCTTTAAGTGTTTATAATATCTTTTTATTTGTTTTTGTGTTGCTTTTGTAGGTTGAAGCTGGCTACAGGATTGGATAAAGAACGAAGAATGTGGTGCAGAGCATCCTCGCCGTGGCGAGGAAGCGGCTGGAGGAAAAAGGAAGTTGATTTCTAACAAGATCAGTTGTTTAGGAGTTGGATGCTAACAAGGATTCGTTTGACTAATCTGATGAGGATATATAAGAGCTATATGAAGAGATATAAAAAAAAATCAAGATATCAACACGGAGATTGAATTTCCAGAGCTGAGTAAGGAGATTGGAGATCAGGACAAGCATTCTGAAGAGTTCAGATTGGTGGATTGAAGATTAGAGATTTCATTGAGTTTTCTTTTAATCTTTTATCTCTGATTTGTAATTAATTATGATGACTTATTTTGGATTTCTAGTTTTTATTCTTAGTATGAACTAAACCTTTAATTAAGGCTGCAATTGAACCAGTTATGCTTATGAATTAATTATCTATTGTGATTCTTGTTAATTATTCAATTCGAGTTGTCTATCGTATTCTATGCTTATTGATTAATTGTTTGGCCAGCAATTAGTGAAATATTCTAGGTGAATTCGGGAGATGAAATCTAGGATTAGATCTGAATTTGATAGCATGTATTCTAAATTATTTGCATGCGTTAAATAATTAGGGTTGTAAAGTGAATATGGATATCTCTTTGCTGCATGTAACTGTTGGGAATTGATGCTTAATGAATTTAATCCTTTAGTTTTGCATAGGAATATCGTAGAGTTAATTGGGTTAGATAAATTTATTTGATCACTTGAAAAAGGGCTTATAAATGCAATTGAATTTGTGTTAACAACTTTATTGAAGTAAATAATTGGATGACGTAGCTGGATTAGTTTATACCACATAACTGGGGATATTGTAGTCTTAAATTTTTTAAATCTGAATTACAACCTTTGTGTTAGTTATTGATCTTAGTTTCAATTTAAGTAGTTTCAATCAATATTCAAAATTGTAATTGTTTAATAGAATAGCAGTAATCTAGATTGATAGTTGAAAATATTAAACATGATAATTCCCTGTGGGTTCGATACTCTATCTTATCACTTTATTACTTGTTGATCGTGTATACTTGCACGTAATTGTTGATTGTGAAATCGGACAACAGTTTGTAAATTTTAAATCTGATTTTATCACGCTTCCGCTATATTTGTGTAATTTGATTGCATGCTCGCGTTATTTATAAACCTAATAGAACATGCATCCAACTTTGCATTGAAAGCCCTTCAATCTTCCCTTCTTGCATTTGCTTGCATATTGTACTCCAAAAGATGTCTGAATTTCATTTTCTTGCTTATTCCTACAAAATAACATAAAAACACTATAAATACCTAATACTAACTTAAAATACTTAAGAACTCAAAAATTATCAAGCCAAACGTACTCAATTTGTAGGTATAAACCCCTCATCAAATACCCCAAACATAAGTCTTTGCTTGTCCTCAAGCAAAATACTAAGAACATAAAAATAATAACTAATTCTAAATAGCAACTCACGTGACTCGAGCAATGAATCAATACAAATTTGCATAATAGTCTCAAAGATTTCCTTTAATGATAACTCAAGAAATTTTTTTGAAAACCTGCAAAGCCAAAAATTTCAATCTAATCATCAGTTTCACAACTACTCATGATCCTTTAAATGCGTGTATGTATCCAAATGTTCAACTAGCCATGACTTACACTAGATCATATAATCAAATACTCATAAAAGATTTTCAAATCAACTCTAAAAACCTGCTTTCACATCAATCTTCGCTAATAAAGACAAAACATAAAATTTAGAGGATCAAAAGGATATTCTGCACATTTAAGCACACTTGAACCCTTCCCAAGTTTTCTAAAACACAAAATTTTCCCTTTATTTCTTTTTTTCCTTTTTAGTTAGTGCGTTTTACGCTCCATCTCACTTCCCATTGAACGAGTGCGTTTTACGCTCCATCTCGCCTTCTATTACACAAGTGCGTTTTACGCTCCATCTCGTGCATGTGTTTATGAGTGAGTGCGTTTTACGCTCCATCTCAACCCACCACATGATTCATTCTTTCACTCGAAAAGGTTCAAAATTCAAAATTTTCAATAACCCAAGATTTTCTCCAAACTTATATTAATGCCTAAATTTTTCTTTGAATGATGCTCAAATAAGTTTTTTAAAGTTTCAATGATATCCCCCATAAGTATTCAACCAAAATTTTTTCCTTAAGACACAACTAGCTAAACAGATGGGGATATGTGCTTTGAAGTTCAAAAAGATCACAAACAGTGTAAACCCAACTCATAAGTCAAAATATAAACTAAGCTTGCTTCTCAACTTCACAAGAGTTAAAATTAATTACAATTTTTATCATCGGCCATAATCAAATTCAATCAAACCATTACTCAACTATCCTAAAAACATACTAACTAACATGCAAATCTAATAACATAAAACGCACAAGTAGCACATAAAATAAAAACTAAAAACACACCCCCAAACTTAAACTAGACATTGTCCTTAATGATTAAAATAAGAAAAAGTAAAGTAGAGGACTTCCTTGAAAATATAGCAATCTTCTTTAGTAAATGGATATATAATGTTATTCTTGGTATAAAATCATGTTTTTGGAGAAAAACAAAAAAATCGCGATCTGAAAAAGCAGGACGTCGCCGAAGTGCAGCAACACTTAAAAGATGCGCAACAACGCTTAGAGTCTATGTGACTTGTGCAACAACGCTTATTCCAAGGCGCAACAGCTCATAACCTTTAAGAGCAGTAGCACATGACCCTTAAGCGCAGCAGCGCATGTCCCTTAAGCGCCACAACGCATGGCTCATAAGAGCAGTAACGCATGACCCTCAAGCGCAACAACTCATATCCCTCAAGCGCAACAACTCATGGCCCTCATGAGCAGCAGTGCATGGTCGTCAGAATATTCAGGACTTTCATGCTTTTTCAGAAATTCTAAATTAGAAATAAATTGGACTAAAATAAAGATGTTTATTTTAGTTGGAATTGGATTCCATGTAAATTAAAATATAGGAGTTTATTTTGATTAGGAATTTGATTAAAAATAAAGTAGTTTATTTTTATTCAAAATTGGATAAATTAAAATAAAAAATTTTATTTTGATTTAGAATTGAATTAAAATAAAGGAGTTTATTTTGATTCAAAATTGGATTTATACTAAACAAATTGGAGTTGAAATTGGATTTTATGCAAACTAATTTGATTTTATGCAAACTAATATTGCCCATTAAATGATATCAATGCATATATGGAATGGTTTTATTATTCACGAGATGAATGTTATTTATTGATGCATATGGCGATATGTATGATAATAAATGAGATTATTATGGACTATTGCCCAATGTGTGTTTGGATTTTATTTTATGAGGATGCTTGAATGAATGAGTTTTATAAATGGGGTCTGCGTACCTCGTCTTCTCTAATTTTTGTTAATGTAAATTCCATCTCCCTCCTATATACTTCCCCTTGACTGCTGATTAAGGTTTATATTTATTATAAATAGTTTATGTAATATGATTAGTTAGAATTATTTTGAAGAATTGGAGACAAAGAAGCAAGGAGCGCTTGAAGACCCGTTTGTAATGGAGCCCAAGATTTAAATGTAATAGTTATATTTAAATTCAATTCTTGCACTCTAGGTTTGACCTTTTGGTTCACTTGGTAGCTCTAGTGATGTGATCCTGACCAAGCTCGCATCAAGTATTCAAAACACAACTCAAGCCCTAGGGATAATTCAAATGATCGTGAGTGATTTGGCTGAAAACTACTCAAGGATACTTGATTTGAGGCTCAATTCAAGTGGATCACGAGTAGAGGATAAATTCTATGATTTGGGATTGCTAGATACAATATATTTAGTGAGACCAAATTAACGCAGACCAATTCATCATACATTGCGTGGAATGAAAGAAAGAGATTCAAGCTTCGTGGTAAAACATTCATCATGGGATATGAGTCTGATTTCATTCATTAGGATCATACAAAGAATCAAGTTCTATGAAGGGAATGGAAGAGGAGCAAGGAGTCGTATTCGGGACTTTAAATTAACCAAGAAAATAATTCTGGTCCAGCGGTGCACCCCACGCCAGTTTTGCACTAGAAGCCGCGCGCCCCGCGCCGGGCATGCAGAGGGTTTGAACACCCAGCGCCCCCTGCACCGTGGCCTTCACCCTTCAGGCGCGCCTCGCACCAGTCACGTGACACAGATTCCAAGAAACGTGTTTTGATCAGATTTGCTTCCAAATTTGTAGGGATTTTCATATCTTTTAGATTTCTAATGTAATTAGGATATTTGTTAGATAGATTTGATTCCTAATTACTTGTTAACTAGTATTTTTATTCCTTTTAGGATTTAAGGTTTCTTTATTCTATTAATATAAATAGAATACATGGCTTATATAATAGTAGTACACTTTTGATTAATAAACTTATATGAGATTATTCTCCTTTTGGTTCTTTGAGAACTCCCGAATTATTCATGGTTTGTCTATGAATATTCAATTGACTTATCATACAACAATTCATAGTTGTGTGTGGCATCTTCTACCGTATCAATCGTTGATTGTACCAAGATTACCGCTTACATATAAGCGAGGGGTCAAGGTGTCGTTGGTGTCCATTCAACGCAAGCTTCCTAGCGCAGAGCAATTGTACCAAGATTACCGTCTACATATAGGCGAGGGGTTGAGGTGTTGTGAGCGTTTCACCTTATAACTTGCTAGAAACGATCCGGGCGACGACCAACTCACGCAAGCGTACCGTGGAGTCTATCATTTAGTATCAAAGCTACATTTTCTAGCTAGTTACTTATCTTTATTTTTTCGTGTTTGAATATATTGTTAAAAAAAAGAGTACAAAAAAGGGAAAATTCGTGAGTTAGTAAAAAAAGTAAAGAAAATCATTAGTTATTTCAATTGCTTGGGTTTCATAAGTTTTGTGATTATGAAGACTTCATTCGAAAAGGACATAGTTTGGCGATTGTAAATTTTATTGGTTATCATACGTCATACCTTCTATATTTTATTTTATGATAAGTTATTTTTGAATTGAATAGTAAACTGTGATATTGTTTGGTGAATTTAAAAAGAACCTATTAGAGGGAATATAGAGCAGTAAAAGGCAAGAGTGTGAGATCAATTGAGGGTAAAGCCAATAGGGTGCGATACACAAGCGATTTCATTATTATGCGATACATTGTTTGAGTGAAACACGTAAGGGAGTGTGTGAGAAAAATTTCCTTTATCTACTAACCTTTGTTTTGCAGCAATCATGTATCGATATAATTGTGAAAATAATTATGAGTGGCAAAAGAGATCTTTTCAAGGTAGAGCGGATCCAAAAGCTTATTTGAGTTGGGAGAAAAGGAAAGAACGAGAGTTTGGCTGTCATGATTATTCCGAGCAAAAGAAGTTCAAACTTGCAGTTCTAGATTTTTTCGGTGATGCGCGTATATATGGAGAGCATCCGATCGATACATGGAAAGAGTTGAAAACCATGATGAGAAGGTGGTATGCCCCATTACAGCCTAGCAGGAGGAATGAATATGTATCTCCAAGACATAAAGAGCAACCTTCAAGGCGATCAACTTGGGAGGAAGATTATAAGAGGTATCAAAAACTTTTGGATCATAGTAGAGAACGAGTGCAGCCGAGGGAAGTTAAACACGATCAAGCGGTCCATAAAGAGCCGTTGGTGACAAGAAGGGCTACAAGTGTGCAAGCTAAAAATGAAGAAACAATGCAGCAAAAGGATATGTTTTATACTAGGTTTCTAGTAAAAGAAAAGGTATGCATTGTGAAAATTGATTGTGATATTGGTACTGACATTACTAGTACTATAATGGTGGAGAAACTAGGATTGCCAATAGTTTCACATCCTCGACCTTACAAGTTGTTAGGGATCATTGGTTTTGAAGAGGTAATGGTGACTAGACAGGCGTCAGTTTCTTTTCGTATTGGCAGATATAAAGATGAAATATTATGCGATGTAGTTCCAACACATACTTGCCATTTGTTACTTGGGAAGCCATGGAGACACAAAAGGCGCGCAAAGCATAATCGTTGTACAAATGAATATTCGTTGGTAAACAATCAAAGAAGAGTCACGATTTGTCCTATGTCGTTCGAGCCAGTTCATGGCGATCTAAAGCACTTACAAAAAGATCGTGATAAAAAACAAAAGGATGAACAAAATAAAGAGAGTGAAAAGATTGAGTGTGAAAAAGAAAAAATTAAAAAGAGTGAAAATGAAAATAAAAGAGAGATTGAAAATAGTGAGAGTGAAAAAAATAGAGAGATTGAGAAAAGAGAGATTGAAAACAAACGAGAGAAAGAAAAAGTTGAGGGAAAAAGTGAGCAAAAAGAAGAAAAGAGAGAAATAAGTCTATGAAAAAAAGAGTGAAAGTGAAAGAAAGTTGTATTTTGAAAAGCCAATGACTGTACATTCATACAAGACGACGCTTTTGAATACTAACCTGATTAACTTTGTTTTATCTAGTTCTGTTGTTTCTCTTATACAGGTGAGAGATTACATACCCAGTGCTATCATTCCATACCCGTCAGTTTATGGTGTTCTTGAGGAGACGAAGGAGTCACCGAGGTAGGTTGGAGAGTTGATAGAGAGCGATATCGTTGGAGAAGACATGAGTTCATGTGTCGTTGATGAAATCATAGGACCTAAGAAGGATAAGGCGTCGAGCATGTTTGTCGATTTTAAATTGGTAAACGAGTATCGTTGTTATTTTCTTTACTTAGATAATATGTTTGATAAATTGCATAGTACTTATGTTTTATCTACTTGTGATGTTAACCATGTGATGATATTGCTTGATCAAAGTAGCATGAGTGATTGTGATGCATGAAAAATTGTGTTAACATGTGATTTATATAGGTGGATAGTTATTTCGGTTAGATTAACTTATGCATCTAGTATTTTCATGAATTTGTTAAAACATGTTTTGCATGCTTCCATTGATAGATGTGTTATTAGCTATTTTGAGGGTAGAATCGTCTTTATCATAAACTATGGAGGATATTTGATATTTGTTGAGTTAGTTTATGAGCATGCGTTGTATTCTCATTGTCGGTATTCTTACTATCGTTTGGTACATTCTCATTGTCAATGTGCATATTTTCAAAGAATTCATTCTAGTGTTTCGTGTTTATATCCTTGTTTTTATGTGGATCAATCTTTACATGACATGTCGTTAAATGATAATGGTAGTGATCATGATTCTTCAGTAGAGAAATCTTCATTGCATGATTTGCTGTCAGTTGGTAATGTTTTTCCATTAGAGTTGTTATCATTGCATGATTTTGAGAAAACTATAGTCAATTGAAAGGGAAAGGTTATTTGTGATTTGTAGAATCAGGATGGGTTCGTATTCATCGAGGAGAAAAGTATGAGTCATTGTGTAAATCCATTCGGACCATGCATTGAGAGTCTACAGGGAAGTGATTTGAATATTGTTCTAGTAGGCTATGCTTGTGAATTTGAGTTTCTTAAGTTTGCCATGATTAGACAAAAGATACTTGTTGATTATGTTTGTTTTGTGTTTAATCCAGGAATCCAAGAGTGTTTGCATCTGCTGTAGCGCCCCTAAACCCGGGTCCCTTGAACCTCGGACCTGGTACATCACGATACATCATATTTACAACTATTATGGAAGATATAAACATAAATTGTTTATATATTAAACTTTGCTACATATCCCAAGGTCTATAACCTTAACTTAATACATATCTACCTTTAGATTCACAAAAGGTTTACACAATTAACTTACATCAAATAACTAATTTGGTTATCATGCATAGCCATCTAATCTTGTCCTTTGCTTCTGTCTTTGTCTTTCCTCGAACATTCGCCTTAAATCTGAAATTTGTTATCATGATATAGCAAGGGTGAGCAACTATTTTGCTCAGCAAGTTTAAATACAATAAGGATATATCATGATTGAAAGAATGAATAAGCTTTTGAATTTTCAACAATTTAATAATTGTGAAAGAGCGTGACTCAGAATTTCAATAATTGAATGACTGAATTCAATAATACAGGGTGTCAATAATGACCATGAACAAATTTAACTGAACCTTAAGGTAATGAAGGTGATCAGCCTTTCATACCTGATGAACATATGCAACATGCACTAAGTGCGAATCAATAAACATAGATGTGGAATAATTGTCAATCCACTAGCATGCTTGAAACATAATAACTCGAGTTTGAGTTAAGGAACTTGCATTTCGATATGAAAATGAATTTAAGAAACTTGCTCAATATAAAAGTTGAGTAAGATGGAACTTGCCTGCACCGTCGATTACTGCTACGCAATTTAACTTAATTGCTTATGAAAGACCTATCAGTTATAAGATTGATCTTTCAATTAGCATCACATATATCACCTTATAATATCACTTCTTTATCAATAAATTATTTAACATTTAACCACATAACTAAATATTAGATAACACTTTAGCACCATACGCATTCAAAATTCTAAAGCTGGTACACATCGAGTCTTTAACAGTGTTCAATATAGTATGCTGAGTGGTTTCCCACAAACAAACAACAAACTAGTTTCCGTCTCGTCTACACTGTTTTCATAGTAAGTTAGATCGGTTTCTAGTTCGTATATACCTCCGCTCCCTGAAGGAATTGTTTAGCCCAGCTACTATACATCAACTATTAAAGAACACGACTGTACTACTACTTTATCGTAAACCTTATGACTTAACACTAAGTCTTTCATTTTATAAGTTCTATTTATAATCCATTAAGCCTGAATACCTAATCCAGCAAGTTGAATTATCTAAACATACTAATCCAGTAACCTGGATTCAAACTAGCATCCAATCCAGCACCCTGGATTTATTAATTCAACAAACTGTTTTCTAATCTAGCACATTGGATTCAAACTAACCTACAATTCAGTAAGCTAGATTCATTAATTCAGCAAACCATATTCATTAATTCAGCAAACTATATTCGTCAATTCAGTAAACTATATTCATTAATTCAGCAAACTGTTTTCATTAATTCAGCAAACTGTTTCCATTAGTTCAGCAAATTGTTTTCATTAATTCAGCAAACCGAATACCACAATCCAGCAAGCCGAAATATGAATATAGCAAACCGTATTGGAAGCTACATTCAAAAAATGACTTAACCTCTCTTAAAAATCGATTTTTATTTTCTTCAAATCTTTCCACACATATGTACATATATTCCATACATAAAAATAATTTTCTTATGAAAGTTTTCAATTTCCTTTAATATTTTTCAAACGTCCGTTTTAACTTTCAAAACTAAGAAAAATGATCACTATCTTTCACAACTCCGATGATACCAAATTTTTGATAGCATCGTATACATATTAACAAGTACTCCCAGTTAAAAGTTTGTGGCCATCGGAGTTATAGAACTCCAATTTTAGCTGTTTTCGTCGAAAAACTCTACATTTTTATTTTAGCCGTAGATTCTTTGTTACAAGTCGGAATGCGGCGATTTTTGGCCAGGAGCTACATAACTTCCTATATTTTCAGTGGCAAAAAGTTCTGAATTTATTATACTTGTTAAGTGGTCAAAACAGTGCACACAATCAAGAGGTCAGCGGGTTTGTCCCGTTTTCCAACTTGAGGTTCTTTGCTATAAAATCCATAACTTTCATTCTATAAGGCCAAAAATTCTCAAATTTTTATACGACTCGTATAATATATCATATTATCACTCCAAAGTTTTCCGAATGTTTTAGAGCATAATTATTGGACAAAAATGCCCCTGGATGGGACTGCCCTGTAGCAGCCCCTTTTCCCTTTTATAAAACCTGGACTGTTTTGCTAAAACCAGTACCCACAAATTTTGTACATATTATTTTTGACTTCTACCACTTGGGTTTAATACTTAACTTATATATCTAGCACCACACTTTGACGGATCGCAAAAAGAGCGAATAGATTTCAAGTGGTACTCATATAAAGTGAACAAAAGTTAGGATTTTCTAACCCTTTTTAAAACAAACAAATTTTCTTTTCTTTTCTTTTGAACAAATCAACACCCAGCATGCAAGATCTACATATAATACACTTATTCACATATAGATTAAGAGTTTTTAACCACAAGATCATAAATTTTATCTCAACCAAATCACACCAAAATAAAATGAAATAAACTATATTAAGGTAAAGAAAATTATACCTTTGCTTTATTTTCGTCTTCTTCTTCTTCTAAGATGGCTATGGAGTTTTGAAAACTTTAACAAAACTCTCTCTTCTCCCTTCTTAAGGTCACGGCAACCCCCTTGGATCTTTTCTCTCTAATATTTCTTCTTGTTTTGTTTTTATGGAGAAAATGAAGAAAAGTTTTTATGTAAACTAAATAGAAAAGTATTTATAGTTCTTAAAATATATACATATAGATTATGTATATACATACATATCTTCCATCTTCTCTCTCTATCTTATCTCATCTTATCTCTTTGTTCTTGCAAAATCTTAGATAAAAATATGGGGGTCAAATAGCTTGGTGACATATGGCATTGTGTGTAAGTAGCACATGTTAAATTCTCTCTCCTCATCATTTCGGTTCATGCACCCATTTATTGCCTCACTTTTGATTTATTTTATTAGCCAAATTTGCTTAGTAAAATGACTAAAAAATCCCTCCCAAGTTGGCTAAAGTTTGGGCTTCCATTTAATTTTCTTGGGCTTCCAAATTAATTAGTTTGGCCTACTAATTAAAGTAAACTTGGGTTCCCTAAATTTATTTATTTGGGATACTATCATACTTGATAATTTAATATTAGGCTAGCTAATAATTTAGTTACCCTTAATTAAATTATCTACAAGTCCAATGCTTGATTAAACTAATGAGCTTGTTTAAATTATTTATTTTTCTTAGTCCATTAAATAAATTATCATTTGGACTCTTATACATTATTATTAATATAAACACATTCCTCATATATCAATAATATCAATTAACTTACATAACCCAATTAGACTTGCTATAATTAGGTTTTAAAATAAATAATAACTTGAGATTATAAAATAGATCCCTTACATTAGCATATATATATTTTCAATACTAGAATTCTATAATAATATAACCCTTAGGTTAGTTAATTACCATACCTAATATATAATTAGGCTATGTAGCTTTCTTGCTAATTTTTCTTTGTACAATAAACAAATATATATACACATTTATAATATATCCATTTATTCAATACTACACATATTTCACATATGTCCTAACATATTTATCATTTTTGATAAATATCATTACATAATACAATCACATATATTCACTAAAAAAAATCATTTAATACGTTGAGATAATAAAATAAATCTCTAAAATTTGGTCACTAGTATATAATTAAAATACTAATACCACTAAATGAAAATAACCCTTTTTGTTGACATCAAATTTATAGGTATCGTAATACCTTATCCTTAATATTCTTTCTAGTACATATAAATTCATTTCTAGGGTTTTGAAATTTTGTAACCGATATTTTCTTTATTCTCTTTCAAATAGTAAACCGTATAGGTTTTTCTTAGAAATTTTAAATAAATCCAGAACTTCTTATCTAGGTTTTATTCTTTAACCTTTATTAATCATATAAGATTTTATTAATAAACCTTATAAATTTTTGGGTTGTCACATTTTTCCCCGCTTATAAGGATTCCGTCCCCGGAATGACTATTGCATCAAAAGTACATATAGATTTTCATTACTACCTTCACCAAAAGTATAATCTTACATATTTACATATTTGGCAAGTGTCGATTTGTCACTGTTTTTGACCCTCTCTGGACTCTAATTTCTTTACTATTTGTATCTATCCATCTTTGATATCACCTATACCTTACTTTCGATATCCCATATGCCGGTTCTTACTATCATAACACCGCCTGTGTTTATTTTAACATCATCTATGTTTATCTTATCCTGACATCACCATTGTCTACTTTACTCTAGTCCCACCCATGACTAGTTTCTTATGACACATAACACATGTTTATTTTATGACACATCACCAGTGTCTGTTTTATTTTATTATGACACATCACCAGTGTCTAGCTTTTCATGACATATCACCAATGTCTATGACACAACACCAGTGTCTGTTCCATTATGACACATCACCAGTGTCTATTTTATTATGACACAACACCAGTGTCTCTTTTGTTTTGACACATCACTAGTGTCTAGCTTCTTATGACACAACACCAGTGTCTAATAATTTATGACACAACACCAATGTTTATTTTATTATTCTGACGATCCTATAATTTTTGGACTAAATCTTTTGAGCTTATAATTTTAAGGTCAACTTCCTCATATCCCATAACTAGAGTATTCCCTATTATCTGATCAGGAAATCTTTTATCTTCATCCTTAAACGACTATACGCGTTTTGGTTCGATATCAACTTATATCCACTATACCCCAACCGGTATTTCAACTGACACCAACTTGTGTTTGTTTAATATCAAATTGCATTACCTTGACACCAACTTGTGTCAATTTGATACCAACTTGTATCACATAATGCTGACACCAACTTGTGTTCGTTTAATATCAAATTGCATTACCTTGACACTAACTTGTGTCAATTTGATACCAACTTGTATCACGTAATGCTGACACAAACTTGTGTCGGATACCAACTTGCATCCATTTGATACCAACTTGCATTAACCTGACACCAACTTGTGTCGGACTCTTGCATTGACACCAACTTGTGTCAGATACCAACTTGTATCATATGCTTGAGTCAACATCAGTTGAGTCTGCTATTTACTTTGACATCTTTTATGTCGATTTAATAAATCATTACAATATTTGTTTAGCCGAATCAAGTAGCTTAGACATATACCAATAATTCTAATACCAATCGAAATACGTATCTGGCCAAATTCATTTGGCAATACATTATCTTTAAAATTCTGAAAATTATTTTATGACGTCATGATACCGCATTGTATATACAGTCCGTTGAGGATTCCGTCATTTTATGACTTTGTCATACTACATCATACCGTAGTGAGGTGACGATCCTTAGATCACATGCAACACTAGGTTAATCTGCATTGATGACTCCATCATCTGTCATTCTACACCAGGTTATATGATACATTGATGACTATTTAAAAATTCATTTTGATATTTTAAATCATTTTTGTCTAGCCGAAACAAATAGCGTAGACTCTCCTTTAAACAGTTCAAAACCAAAAATCATTTTTGGTGTTATCATGCTGCAATAGGTAACGATGTGTTAGTGGTTCGAAGCCCACTTCTACACACTCGTCACTCCGTTTTGAGGATAATTTTTTTTTTATTTTTTTATTTTTAAAGGCACATTAGTGCGAATTTAGCTTGATGTCAAACATTTCGAAGTCTAGCATAGCTAGAAGATATGGAATACCTATGCTTCCACCATCAACTTCAATTATTCTAATGATCCATTGCCTAATAGTTCTATCTATTTCTATCATCCTGAAAACTTACTATACTAGAATCCTTAATTCTTTATCCACAACCTTTCTATACTCCAGTACAGTTCATCAAACATACCACACGTTAGGAGTTCAGGAACTTACCACAATCATATGGGTTTAGGAACTTATCCTAGTCAGACCAAAATCGTCCATTCGCTGAGGGATTCCACCATACAATTAAGAGTCACGAACTTACCATACGTATGAGTTTAAAGAACTTGCACTTAATCTTAACATTCTCTAACTATCCGTTATACACATGAGAAAAGAATCAGCTTCTCAACATACATATAGCGAATAGCGCGACACTAGGTTCCAATGATTATCAATATAGAAAGCTAAGTAGTTGTCGAACCAACTCGACCACTAATCAATATAGGAAGCTGAGCGGTTGTTAAACCATGGACAAATCCCGTCCCATACCAGGACTTGTTCGACTCAACCACTATATTAATATAGGAAGCTAAGCGGTCTTCAATCCACGCACAAATTCCCGTCCCATACCAAGAATTGTACAACTCAGCCACTAACATGAGTCCTCAATTGAAATCCCACATAATCCTAACTTTTCCTTTGCTCAATACGAATTTCATTTAATTAGTATATCAATATTAATTACTCTTTCATGAGTTTACATAGTACCATTTCATAGTACAACTTTCGTACAACAATTTTGCTATAAAATTTTCAATCATTCGATTGATCATTTATCATTCCATGTCTTAATCAGATCACGTTGTGATCTTTCTTATAATCGTGTTATATTACAATTCTTTTCTATCTTATAATCATTTTGTTTTACGATCTTTTTAACTTTCACTTTAATCATATATTATGATTTTATTTAAGCTTTTCATCATTGCTACTGGAGTCAGGTAACTCCAGATTCTTATCTTTATAACTTTTCAAGATTCTTCTTTGAATCTTATTTATCTTTTCCTTTACTTAATAATGAATTTCTAAAAATTCATCTTTTAACGCTTAAACTCTATTTGAGTTTATTCCTTATCCTTATCCTTGTGGTTATAGCCTAAGGTACCCCTACCTAAGGTTTATAACCTACAGCTTTGATACCATCCTGTAAGCGCCCCCAAACCCGGGTCCCTTGAACCTCGGACCTGGTGCGTTACGATAGATCATATTATCAACTATTACGGAAGATATAAACATAAATTGTTGATACATTAAACTTTGCTACATATCCCAAGGTCTATAACCTTAACTTAATACATATTTACCTTTAGATTCACATAAGGTTTACACAATTAACTTACATCAAATAACTAATTTGGTTATCATGCATAACCATCTAATCTTGTCCTTTGCTTCTGTCTTTGTCTTTCCTCGAACATTCGCCTTAAATCTGAAATTTTTATCATGATATAGCAAGGGTGAGCAACTACTTTGCTTAGCAAGTTTAAATACAATAAGGATATATCATTATTGAAAGAATGAATAAGCTTCTGAATTTTCAACAATTGTGAAAGAGCGTGACTCAGAATTTCAATAATTGAATGACTGAATTCAATAATATAGGGTGTCAATAATGACCATGAACAAATTTAACTGAACCTTAAGGTAATGAAGATGATCAGCCTTTCATACCTGATGAACATATGCAACATGCACTAAGTGCGAATCAATAAATATAGATGTGGAATAATTGTCAATCCACTAGCATGCTTGAAACATAATAACTCGAGTTTGAGTTAAGGAACTTGCATTTCGATATGAAAATGAATTTAAGATACTTGCACAAGGATAAGAAACTTGCTCAATATAAAAGTTGAGTAAGATGGAACTTGCCTGCACTGTCGATTACTGCTACGCAATTTAACTTAATCGCTTATGAAAGACCTATCAGTTATAAAATTGATCTTTCAATTAGCATCACATATATCACCTTATAATATCACTTCTTTATCAATAAATTATCTAATATTTAACCACATAACTAAATATTAGATAACACTTTAGTACCATACGCATTCAAAATTCTAAAGCTGGTACACAT
The DNA here is from genome assembly GCA_034770075.1 of Aralia elata. Taxonomy (NCBI): domain Eukaryota; kingdom Viridiplantae; phylum Streptophyta; class Magnoliopsida; order Apiales; family Araliaceae; genus Aralia; species Aralia elata. The sequence continues at coordinate 18,453,480 of CM068379.1, forward strand.
CGAGTCTTTAACAGTGTTCAATATAGTATGCTGAGTGGTTTCCCACAAACAACCAACAAATTAGTTTCCGTCTCGTCTACACTGTTTTCACAGTAAGCTAGATCGGTTGCTAGTTCGTATATACCTCCGCTCCCTGAAGGAATTGTTTAGCCCAACTACTACACATCAACTATTAAAGAACACGACTGTACTACTACTTTATCGTAAACCTTATGACTTAACACTAAGTCTTAGTAAACTATATTCATTAATTCAACAAACTGTTTTCATTAATTCAGCAAACTTTTTTCATTAGTTCAGCAAACTGTTTTCATTAATTCAGCAAACCGAATACCACAATCCAGCAAGCTGAAATATGAATATAGCAAACCGTATTGGAAGCCGCATTCAAAAAATGACTTAACCTCTCTTAAAAATCGATTTTTATTTTCTTCAAATCTTTCCACACATATGTACATCTATTCCATACATAAAAATACTTTCCTTATGAAAGTTTTCAATTTCCTTTAATATTTTTCAAACGTCCATTTTAACTTTCAAAACTAAGAAAAATGATCACTATCTTGCACAACTCCGATGATACCAATTTTTTGATAGCATCTTATACATATTAACAAGTACTCCCAGTTAAAATTTCGTGGCCATCGAAGTTATAGAACTCCAATTTTAGCTATTTTCGTCGAAAAACTCTACGTTTTTATTTTAGCCGTAGATTCTTCGTTACAAGTCGAAATACGGCGATTTTTGGTCAGGAGCTACATAACTTCCTATATTTTCAATGTCAAAAAGTCCTGAATTGTTTTCACTTGTTAAGTGGTCAAAACAGTGCACAAAATCAAGTGGTCAGCGGGTTTTGTCCCGTTTTCCAACTTGAGGGTTCTTTCTGCAATAATAAAATCCATCTAACTTTTTCATTCGTAATAAATAAGCGGCCAAAAATTCTACAAATTTTTATAATCTAAACTCGTAATAAAATATATCAATAGTTATCACTCCAAATGTTTCATTGAGTAATTTTTTGGAATAGCCATAATTATTTGTGACAAAATACAATGTCCCCACTGTGGATGGTGTACTGCCGAATGTTAGCATGCCCTCCTTATAGTCATCCTCCTTTTATAAAATAGCCTTTGGACCTGTATGTTTGCTAAAACTCTTTCAATAGTAACCCACAAATTATTGATACATAATTATTTTTTGACATTCTCACCAAATAGGGATATATAATACCTCTAAATCATTATAAATCTAGCTCACTCACTCTTTGACGGATCGCAAAAGTATAGAGCGAATAGATTTCAAACGTGGTTAACTGCGCATATAAAGATAGAACTCAATAAGCTTAAGGATTTTCTTAACCCATTTTTCTAAAACCAAAACAGAATTTTCATCTTTCGCTTTTCTTTATTGAACATGAATCAACATGTCCCAATGCAGTGCAGAGTATTCTTACATATTAATACAGCTATATATCGAACTATAGAATTAAGATGAGTTTTTTATAACTCACAAGAGATCATAACTATTTCTTTCTCAACTCCAAATCAACACCAAAGTTAATAAAAATGAGAATAATAACATATATTGAAGGTAAAGAAAATCATATTAACCTATTTGTTTTATTTTCTTCTCCTATCGTTTCTTCCAAGATGGCTATGGAGCTTTTCGAAAACTTTAACAAAACGTCTTACTCTTCTCCCATTCTTATATTTGGCTCACGCAGTCAAACCCTTCCTTGGATGTCTTTTCTCTGCTAAATATTCTCTTCTTGTGTTTGTATTTTTGGTGGTAGAAATATGTAAGAAAAGTTTTTATGTAATACTAAATATGAAACAAGATATTGGTACATATGTTCTTAAAACACTTATTATACATTATAGTATTAGTTGTGACATATCATACAATATTCCTTCCATCATTCTCTTCTCTATCCTTATCTCATCTTATCTCTTTGTTCCTATGCAAAATCTTAGAATAAGAATATGGGGGTCAAATAGCTTGGGTGACACATGGCATTTGTGTGGTAAGTAGCACATGTTTAAATTGTTAACGAGTCCGCGAATCGTGTGTACCTTTATAAATTTGGATTTATTAATATAATTATAGAATATATTAAATTTTTAAATGTTATGTTATGTGTTTAATGGTTATATTATAACTATTAGAATTACGTTGCATGCATGAATTTTGTGTGTAGTAAGTTTCAACGTAAACGCGAATAAAATTGATTTCGTAGATATATCGGTATCGCAAAAATCACTATTTTCACGAGTTACTAATTTCTCGAAGCACCTATTTCATGCCCCAAATATTTTTACGTCTTTTTTCGATTGTCTATTTAAATTCTCGTTAAGTACCGGTGCTATGCGAAAGAATAAATTTTTCCTAGTGTCGAAAATTTTATTTGAACTAATACGTGATTTAACCCGTATCCGAAATGTAATAATATGGGGTGTTCCGAATAATTGAACAAATCCCATAAATTAATTATTTTTACGCGTCCCTCCCAATATTTTATGGAAGTACCCCATTTTCAATTTTGGGTATAGTTTATTTACCAAATTTGGTACAAAAGTGGGAGTATTCCGGGTATATTTTTGGTGTTATAATGCGGTACATGTTGGGGTAAGTATTAAACAAATGAAGCCAATTAAAATTGGGCAATGTGTTGGCATGTGCCAATAAAGATGAGAGGAGAAGGCGGGCCCGACAGTGAAGTTGCTAATGCACAAAACCAATAGCCTTGAATCCTTATTTTGCAACATTCCTCTTGAATGAACAAACCACATTCTTGGTTGCTTCATTCCCTCATCCACCCTAAGCCTCACTCTCCCAAAGCCATTCCTCAGCCATCAGCTCTTACATTTCATCTTCATTGCTACCAACTTGCAAAAATATGGAAGAGTAATACAAAGTAGAGAGAAAAAGAGCGAGCACGGTTTAAGCCAAAACCTCTTACTCTCGCCATTCTTTCCTACCCGAAGCCATTCCTTCCCTTTCCCTTTATGCTCATTTCAGTTGCAAAGAATTGAGAAAGGGTTGCAGAGAAGAAAAGAAGAAGTAGAAAGAAAAAAGAAGAAAGTAGAGAGAGAAAACAAATGGGTTTAGCGAGGAAGATGATGTAAGCCTACGGGAGAACTTTTGTAGCAAGAGGAGAAGTTCTAAACAAATTCTAGCAAGTCCTAGCAACCTTTAAAGCACCTAAGGAAGGAGAAATTCAAGAGGTAAAGCAACACCTCTATCACTCTTCCCTCTATTTTTCCTCTATTTTTGGTGTTCTTGAGCTCAACTTATGCGTTTGAGCTTTTCTGGCGAATTTTTGTTGTTATGATTGGTTGTGCTTGTTTTAATAATGTTACTAAGTCACCTTGTAAGCTATTAAACAACCTTTAAAGTGGAATAAAAATGAAGGAAATTTTGTACCCATGCGTAAAGGAGGAAGAACAATGAACATGGACTGTTTGGACTTGAACTTGGACTGTTTGGACTTTTAGAGATCTGTAAAGTTGTGATTTTGTGCTTGTTGTGTTTATGTGATGTAT